>VYXC01002893.1:180911-594703 GCA_013397175.1 Platysteira castanea
GGTGGGACACTGGCTGGATGGGCTCTGGCCATGGTGTTGGGACAGCAGCGTGGGGGAGTCTGTGCCCCACACCCACACACAGCCCCGCGCGTACCTGCGTGTACAGACTGATCATCCAACAGCCTGCACACGCACCCCTGAGCTGCCGCGGGATACACACCGCCCCTCCACGCACTGCCAGCTCGCACCTACACGTCCTTGCCCACATACGTGCTGTCCCTACACAGCCCTCTGCCATCCAGCAGTCCCCGTGCACAGCTGCCCCACTGCACTCCCTGCTCTTGCTCCCCAGGACACCTCACACCAGTGTACCCCACACCACCCCGCAGTGCGTGCCCTCTGCAGCCCCTGCTCCTTGAACAACAGTCACGTCTCTTTGCCAACAGACCCCGGAGCTCCCCTGCCCCAGCCCCTCTCCTGCTCAGTCTGTGCTGGCCCTGGTGCTGTGGGGCACTGGGGGACCCTGACTTCTGGGCAGGGAGGATACTTGGCAGAGCCACAGGATCAGCACTGGGCACTGCTGCAAGCGCTTTGGGAAGATCCGACGGATCACAGTGGTCTGTGGTGAGCTCTGTGTGCTCCAAATGATGAAGGTGAGGAATGCAACAAGGGCGAGGAAGATGAGGGTGGTGAGGAAGACGAGGAGGGTGAGGGGGTTTGCAGAGCTTACAGTGGGTTCGGGAGGTGGCGCAGACCAGCAGGTGACAGTTCACACCCATGTTTCCTCCATGGCTTAGGTTCTTATCATTTGTGTTTGGGGGAGATTAGCTCAGTCTGCCATCACTTCAGAGTGGGGAGGGAGGGCAGGGGGGCTGATTTTCTGGGAAGCAGCAGCAGGGCAGTGTCTGTTGCATGTGTGTGCGTGGGGAGAGCTGCCAAGGCAGCGGAGCCCTTCAAACTGCTGGCACAAAAATAAATGGGTGCAAATGCACGTGAGCACACAGGGATGTGGACTGGAGTGTGTTTGAGGATGGAGCACAAGCACTGTGGGTTCATCTGCAGGAACGGGGGCTGCCATGGTCAGGGACTGCCAGGCCTGTTTGTGAGCAGGCAGGGTCCCTGCATGCCCCCACCTGCCTTCTGCCTGCACCTGGACACTCAGGCACCTCTCTCCTGCAGGACCTCATCTCCTCCCTCTGGTGTCACAGCACAGAGCAAACCCAGGGCTAGTTTAGTATCTCATAGCCTGCCACCTGTGATCACTGATTTCTTTAAAATTCAGGCTCAAAAGTCCTGAAACTAGAGTCCCTATATTGGACTGCAGATTTGCCCATCCCATTCCTACCCTGCCCAGATCCCAGGAGAAGAGCAGACACCTGGGGCAGGTGTGGAGGCTTTTCCCTGGCAACTGACTGGGATTTGTGGCTCAGGAGCTTGAGTCCAAGAACAGTCTTTGTGCTTAATGGTCTGTGGTGGACTTTTTTCACTCCATGAATTCTCTGATTGCTTCTGGAGCTCATGCAAGCATTTAGCTCCCGCAGCATCTCTAATAAAGTCCTAAAAAGCCATCTTGATAGATGAGGATTTATCCTACACCTCCATCACCCCCCCAGGAATCCTTAAAGGGGATGCAAGAATCACATTTGTCTTGGTGCAGCCCTCACCCTGCTCCCTGGAGGGATACAGCTCCATTCCCTGGGTCCTGCTATCAGCTGCATCCCATGCAGGGGAGGGTTGGAAGCACGCAGGGCCCTGGGGGACACCCAGGGATCCCAGGGCTGGTGCTGCTCTTCCCTACCACATCTGTCCCACCCGCAGCCCCCTCCCTCCGGCAGGAACACTGCCACACTCCGCCCCAGCCCCCGGCCCCGGCACAAACAGACGCGCTGCTGCAGCAAAGGAGTATTTTTTATTGATGGTACATGGGCACGGCTGACAGCTCATCTGTACNCCTTGAAGTTGACAGGGTCCACACGCAGGTTGTAGGCGTGCAGGTTGCTGAGCTCAGACAGAGCCTGGCTGAGGTTGTCCAGGTTCTTGATGCCAAGGCCCAGGGCAGTCAACACTTTCTTGCCATGGTTACGGATCTGGTCAGAGCATTGTGACAGGTCGAAGTGGGGGAAGTAGGTCTTGGTCGGGGGGTGGGCGCAGAACATCCTGGGGAAGTGGGACAGTCAGTGGTGCTGACCCCAGCCGGACCCACCACACTGGCCCCTCCGTGGAGCTCCCACCCCCTTGTCCTCCCCACCCAGGGGAGGTACCTAAATGGGGTCCCCAGGCGTGTACCTAAACAGGGCCTCGGCCCCGATTTCCTCCTCGGCGCCGCACACCTTTCCCCAGACCTGCTGGATCAGCTTCTTGTCCTCGGCGGTCAGCATGGTGGCAGCTGGAAGAGTGGGCAGGGGTTGGTGGCAGCAGCACCAGCAGGGACGCCTCTTATAGCCACTGGCACCTCCACCCAGCCTTATCTTATCACACTGAGGGGCGAGGGGATGGCTGGGCCCTGGGAGCGGCTGCAGCACTGCCTTGGGGNATCCCATGCAGGGGAGGGTTGGAAGCACGCAGGGCCCTGGGGGACACCCAGGGATCCCAGGGCTGGTGCTGCTCTTCCCTACCACATCTGTCCCACCCGCAGCCCCCTCCCTCCGGCAGGAACACTGCCACACTCCGCCCCAGCCCCCGGCCCCGGCACAAACAGACGCGCTGCTGCAGCAAAGGAGTATTTTTTATTGATGGTACATGGGCACGGCTGACAGCTCATCTGTACTTCTCAGCCAGCACGGAGCCCACGCCCGACAGGAACTTGTCCATGGCAGAGTGCACCTCGGGGGTGTAGTCCTTACCCAGGCGCACGGCCAGCGCCACCTGCAAGCACTGTCCCAGAAACTGCAAGGCAAAACGGGACTTAGCACCACCACTACAACCCCCACGTCCCCATCCCAGTCCCTGTCCCACATCCCCTGTACACCATCCCCTGCTTCTCACCCGGNGGGGGGTGGGCGCAGAACATCCTGGGGAAGTGGGACAGTCAGTGGTGCTGACCCCAGCCGGACCCACCACACTGGCCCCTCCGTGGANCCAAGGCCCAGGGCAGTCAACACTTTCTTGCCATGGTTACGGATCTGGTCAGAGCATTGTGACAGGTCGAAGTGGGGGAAGTAGGTCTTGGTCGGGGGGTGGGCGCAGAACATCCTGGGGAAGTGGGACAGTCAGTGGTGCTGACCCCAGCCGGACCCACCACACTGGCCCCTCCGTGGAGCTCCCACCCCCTTGTCCTCCCCACCCAGGGGAGGTACCTAAATGGGGTCCCCAGGCGTGTACCTAAACAGGGCCTCGGCCCCGATTTCCTCCTCGGCGCCGCACACCTTTCCCCAGACCTGCTGGATCAGCTTCTTGTCCTCGGCGGTCAGCATGGTGGCAGCTGGAAGAGTGGGCAGGGGTTGGTGGCAGCAGCACCAGCAGGGACGCCTCTTATAGCCACTGGCACCTCCACCCAGCCTTATCTTATCACACTGAGGGGCGAGGGGATGGCTGGGCCCTGGGAGCGGCTGCAGCACTGCCTTGGGGAGGCCCAGATGCCTCAGGGGGGACCCGGCCCTAAGGAGGCCCCTGGGGGGCCCAGCTGCCTGTCCTGCTCTGTTGCTCCAGCCCAACACCAGAACTGGGCTGAGGGCAGCACCTCACCAGGCTGCCCCATGGACAGCAGCAGCCCTGGGCATGTCCCATGGTGCCACAACCTTGTCCACCCTGGCTGACATGTTCTCAAACCTCCTGTTGTGATCCACCATTCCCCACGGATGGGCCAGGGTCCTCCTTGGCTCTGAAGGTGTTGAGGTAGGTCCCACAAGTGTCCCTGGTCCCCTCCAGACTTAGGCACATCCAGCCCCTCTCTGCTCCAAGAGCCCCATAGCCTCTGAGTAGGAGCCATGGACAAGCCCTCCCGGAGAAACCCAGGCAGGGAACAACCTCCTCTTTGGGTTCACGGTCTTCCCAAAGTCCATCCTGTGATGCTTGTCAGTCATGGACTTCTTCCCTTCTTCCCACCCCAATGTGTGCTCCTGCCTCTCCCCATAAATGCTGGGACATCCCACAGGGCACACGGTGGCTGTTCATACAATGATAGAATTTTAGAATAATAGAATTAATAATGTTGGAAAAGGTGTCTAGGATCATCAAGCCCAACCATTCCTCCAGCACTGCCAAGGCCAACACTAAACGAGGTCCCCAAGAGCCACATCTACACATCTTCTAAATCCCTCCAGGGACAGGGACTCCACCACTGCCCTGGACAGCCTGTGCCAGTGCCTGACAACGCTTTCAGTGAAGAAACTTTTCCTAATATCCAACCTAAGCCTCTCCTGGCACAACTTGAGGCCATTTCCTCTGACACTCACATCCTTCTCTCAGCCTCTGTAGGAAGGAGTTGGTGCAAACATGGGGTAAGGGACACGCCAGATGCTGACCTAGCACACCAGTTATGGATTTAAACCTCCAGGTTACCTGACATCCATGGATGCAGAATGCTTTAAAAGCTGCTGTGATGACATCTTTAGAGCCATTTGGTGGCCTGAGAGCTTCCACATCACCTTTCTCCCCCTTGTCCAAACACAGCCCCTAAATTCCATGGATGAGATGAGGACTGCCACTCACAGTGCCAGCTCAGGCTGGCTATCAGAGCAGGCTGAAGGCTTTGCACCCACTGTTTGTTTGCCAAGAAGTCTCTGAGACAGGAGCTGACACGGTGCTGTGCTTTAGGTTTTTGGCCAAACTGACCCTGGTAACACGCTGATGTTCCAGGTTTTGCTGAGCAGCATTTGCACAGCATCAAGACTGTCTCTGTTTCTCACTTTGCCCCCACCCAGGGAATAGCTCTTGAGGTGCTGGGAGAGGACACAGCCAGCAGATAGGCCCAACTAACCAAAGAGGTATTTCATACCATATAACACCATTCTCAGCAATCAAAGGGAAAAGGAGGGGTTTGAGGGAGTTTTAGGGGGGTTATCTATGGTTTTTGCTCATGAACTGGCTGCATATCAGTTCATGAACATGGGGTGTGGTGAGTGATTGCCTTTGCATCCTGTTTTGTTTTCTTCCCTGTGCTTCCACTTAGTCTTCACTTACTGAACAATTCCTTATATTTGTTTGTTTGACCTTGACCCTCAATTCTTCTTGCTTTTATTCTTCCTTTGCCCTTCACCTCATCCCATTGCAGGGGGAAAGTGAGTGGGCAGCTGGGGTGCAGTGGCTGCACAGTGGGCTTAACCCACAGCATGAAGCACATCAGATACCATGTCCATACCCCATGGAGAGGGGCATGACAGGACAATGCCCTGCATTGCAGTGCAGGTTTGATTCCCAACAGGCAGGTCAAGCAAAAAGCCTGGGTCCATTCAACATCCTAGCAGGGTAAAAGACTTTCCTGGTCAACCTGGAAACAGCCTGTGCTGGATATACCTCGGTGAGCAGCTGCATTCACAGAGCTCCAGCCTGTTTTGGGTTTCTGCTCAATGGTATGTTGTTTCTACTGAATGTTACATTATCCCCACGGGGCTGGCACACGAATTAGTACGAGTTCATTAGTATATGAATTAGTACGTGAATTTACAAAGTTTAGTATTTCCCCCTCCATATTGTGTAGACCTTTCAGAACACCCCTGCCTGAACAGTCAGGTGTGGGCAGAACACATCAAGATGAAAGCACAGAGACCATAGCTCACATTTCAATTATTTATTGGGTTTTGCAGATGACTGAGCCCCTGCAGAGGGGATTTAAAGAGCTGCCCAGGAAGGGGTGATACCCCAGAGCCTGGCAGCAGGGCTGGGCTGTGGATGGGCCTCCCTCACCCTCCGTTGAGGCCATTTATCTGTACTTCTCAGTCAGAACAGAGGAAACACTGGACAGGAACTTGTCCCACGCAGCATGAACTTCTGGGGTGAAGTCACTGGGATAGCGGGCAGCCACAGAGCACAGGATACAGTGGGAAAGCAGCTGTAAGGGAAAGCAGCATGAAATCCATCATAATGAGTACCAGGTATCAGTGTAGGGGTCTGCAATGGACCTTGGGCCCAGTGTGCTCTGGGGTGACAAATATGTGTCCCAACCAGGCAGTGCTGCTGCCTGAGATGGGACTGAAGAGGCACAGTTGTCTTTGGTACAGGGCAAAAGGCACTGCTTGATCCCACTCCCACTTCCTTGTGTCCCCTCCTTCCTCAAGTGCGACAAAGTGGGACTGTTTATAATTTATTAAAACTTTGTTCAAGACAGGTGATGTAGCTTGATGTGTGAGGCAGATTCATGAGTTACAGCAAAACCAGCGGAGATTTGAGTCTGTCTAACACAAAGCACAGGAGCCCCCTGAGTAGCTCTTTGCCTACACTGGACCAGAACTTCCATTAAAAGAGCCAATCTCAGATTAAAAATCATATGAGAAACAGCCTGTGCAGCACAGTCAGGGATCAAGCTGCCATTAGCCCACATGATCTGTGGTCTCTAACTCTGTGATAGCAGTTTCCACTCCTGAAAGTCTGTGTGCTCACTCACCTTGAAGTTCACGGGGTCCACCCTCAGGATGTAAGCATGCAGCTCACTGAGCTTGGCCAAAGCCCCCCGAATGTCATCAACGTGCTTCACAGCTTCCCCGATGGCACTCATGACCTTGGAGCCATGGCCACGGAGCTGAGCTGAGCCTTGGCTCAGATCGAAGTGAGGGAAGTAGGTTTTCGTCTGGGGGTAGCTGAAGAAAAGCCTGGAGGAAAACACGAGGAAGAGGGTCAGCAGTAGAAATGGTATGAGGTGGTGAAACCTCAGAGCAAGTGCAGTATAAACCTGCAGCACATGCAGCTTAGACAGCAGGTTAATCTGTATATACTAGAGAAGAATTAAGTGCTAAAAATTATTTAAAACTTAACGTAGTTTTGGGTTTGGTTTTGTTTGGTTTTGTTTTTAATAAATAAAAGGCCCAAATTGCCACCAAATTTCCTGTATTATATTATAACCAAGTTTCCAGGACCTTCACACTAAAATGAACAAACCAGAATTGATATGAGTGGTACTCAGAATCCTGAAAGGAGGATCACAATACTTCATACTGAGCTGTAAATAGCATTTAAGTCACTTTGAATAACATAAGAATTTCTGAACATTTACAGACACTTTTGTGCCAGCTTGCTTATTTGGTATGGACTTTGAATTACTGTGCCATACTTTGTGCAAGGGGTCCAGCTGTCTTGTTTCCTAACAGTTTGTTACTTACCAACTGGAACAATGAAACCTGAGCATCCAGCGAATTTGGTGGATAGCTACTCTCTTAATGGATAAAAACTGTAAGAGAAAGTGCACCACTTGTACAATAAACCACTTCAAGTTTATCCCCTAACAGGGATAATGGTGTTTAGGACACTGAGTATGAATGACTGAATTCCTTGCCAGTGCTTCTGGCGATGAATTTTTCTGTATGGCTATAAGGAGAAAAAAACCCCGTTAAATTGTTTAAAAAATAATGGTTTACTGCTAGATTTTGAAGCATTTAGTAGCACAGATATAACTCCTGAAGATTACATATCAAACAGCACAACTCTCCATCAAGTCTCCCTGGTCCCAGCCTGCTCCCACTCACCCCAGTTCCACAGGAGATGTACCCCGACAGCAAAGCCCTCTTTGGGGGACTCCCGAGGCCTTACCTTTCCAATGATTCTGCCCCGATGGCATCAGCTTGAGTGGCCAGCTTGGCCCAGATGGTGACCACGGCAGCTTTCTCGGCTTGGGTCAGCGTCATTGTGTGAGAGGTGCTGGCTCTGTCCCCTTGCAGTGACCGCTGGGAGCAGGTTTGGACTCCCCACCCTGGCAGCCCTGGTTATAAAGGGGAAGGGGAGAGCGGGCCTTGGCGCCTGTCCACACTCATTGGTCACTCCAGAGGCCCACTCATGCAGCGAGGGACGCTTATCTCCCGAGAAGCACTGGCTACTTTGGCGAGGGTCAGCACACTGCCCTCCTTGCCTGCTGGCCTTATCAGCTTCTTGCTTCTTAACCTAACGACTGTGTGGTCCAAAGAAATTGTCTGGACACATATTGATACATGAACAGAGATATAATGCTGCAAAATTCCATTGATGAAGCATTAGGACACATCTTTAAGCCGAGGAGCATGTGGACTCCAGCATACTGAGGAGCCTGGAGAGGAATCTGCATTTCCTCCATTGGTTCACAGATGTGAACACAAGACCCTGGGCCTTTCTGACCCAGCCACTTCCAGTATACGTGGCTGCACCATGTACAATATTTCACATAATATGCTTTGTAGGGAATGGGAGGGACAGGCTGGGAGATCTGTAGTGTAATTCAGATGAGAAATGAAATCCTGATTTTTTAAGAGTAAGTGCAGATTTTGCCATTTACTTCAGGACTTCATTTTGCCAGCCTCTTAGAAAGAATTAGGGATCCAGTTTACAATTGCTGCTTGTACCAGCACTGGTAGAAAGGATTACTCTGGATATAGGAATAAAGGGTTTGTGAAACTCAGTATGGTGCTAGAAAAAAGTGTGTGTGTGAGGAAGCCCAGTCAGACTTCTCTTTTGTCATCCTCAGACTGTACACCTTTGATTTCTAACTGTGTGATCTTACTGTTAATCATCCCCTGCACGGTACAATAGCCCTCAGCACCCCAATCAGTGCTGGCTGTGTTGTGCTGGACATGCACAGGAGCTCCTGGTTCCACAGCAGGTGGCTGGTACCATCAGGGCACGGGCCCACTGGGTGGGTGAAGGACCAGACAAGCAAAACGAAGACCAGTATTGGTCTGTAATCACAGATAAGCGGGCAAAGTGTCAAAGAAATACCCTACTGGAGATGGTTGCTGCAGAACCTCTGGGAAGAAATATCCTGCCAGCACATAAAGCAGAGGTAAATCTCTTTGCCACGCTGATAAACTACAGCAGCCTCAGACATCACCACTGAGAGCTGGCAACCGTGCACAGAGCACTGGCTGGTGCAGTCTGAGGGGTCAGATAGTGTTCTCTGCCCAAGTAGCCCTACACACTTGTGTGGAGAGGGTGTCTCAGCTGGAGGTGTGTCTGTGTTTCACAGCAGCACTACCCACTGCTACAGAGGGTGCTCCCCAGCCATGGTCATCCTGCTAAGGGGAAAGCCCTTCTAGGGATCTAATGCTCCTTGGGTCATGCATGGATTGGAGCATGTCCAGCCTATGGATACCTGTACCAAAGTACAGGTGTCACACAGGACCAGCCACTGGCCTTGGAGCCTCTTGGGAGCCACCAGGAGCTGTGCTGTGCTGTGCTGCTGGGAAGGTGCTGTGTTTGAGGTGGCACCCATGTGTGCTGTGTGTATGGCAGGGATCTCCTCTGTGCTGCCACATGGGGATAGGCCTCTCCTCTCTGGGCAGACTCCATAGCCTGAAGGAGTTGATCCATGCACTACAAATAGGCACGACTTTCCTGGGGCTGGGCCTCTGCCACTGCACCCTGGGCTCGGGTGGGAAGGAACCAGTGGTGGGGTCAGAACCAGGGATGGGGTCAGAACCAGGGATGGGGTCAGACAGCAACTTCTGTATCCTCTGCTGTCCCCACTTTCCTGGGGCAAGTGGCACTTGCAGAAGGGCTCTGACCCACCCCTTCTACTCTGCACTGGGCTCTAATTTAAGCCTCTCTGTGTGCCATCTGCCACACAAATTAGAATAAACCCTGGGCTTTCCCAAAAGGCAGGCACAAAGCACGTGGGGCCTCTGAATCTGCAAGCCTGGCTGGGTTTGGTGATCTTGAATTATCATCCCCTCTGTGGAGGCCAACAGCTCCTCTGGGATTTAATTTCAGATTGTGTTCAGTGCCACAGCTCTTCCTCAGTTCTCCTGACCACGGGCTGGGTAATTCACTCACTTTAAGAGAAGGTATAAAAGGGGACTCATCTGAGACCCAAGGAGGACAATTGCTTTACCACAGGGAATATTATCAGAGGGCTCTTTGTATACCTTCCCTTTGATAGGACCATACACATCCCCTGAAAACCCAGAGCTCACTCTGTCTGGTTACACAGATGCAGAGCAGTGCAGTCTCCAATTCAAAGTGCCTCTGACAGCATAGGCAGAGCCAGGGCATGGACAACATGATATTCAGTTTATACAACTTAAATGGATGGCAGTACCTAGAGAGGCTGCAATCATCAATCCTTGCTACACACATTTCCAAAACTTGGAGTTTTGCCATAGAAGATTTATTTTGAAAACGAAGATGCTGCTGTGAAATATCCATTTACATGTTTTACATGTTTTTTTCTCCTCCCCAAAGTGCTGCCTCTTAAACGACGTGTGGCATGGCTGTGCTCCAAGCTCTCCTCAGTGAGAGTGCTTTTAATCAGGGGTTACTCAACCAAGCTGTGACCCAGATAAACACAGTGATAAGGCACAGACCATCAGAACTCCTTCCTATTTTGTGTGACCTGGGCAATGGTCCTCTGTGACTGCAGGATTAAGGTTTGTGTGCACACGGAGTGACGTCTGCACAGGAGGATTCATCATCACTGAAATCGTTGCGGAATTTGAATTCCTTTTCTGAGATTTAGTCCTGCACTATCACAAAAGCCAGAGCAGCCAAAAGGTGACAGTGGTTTGCCAGGAGTTCGTTGCTCACCCAGGATCAGGGCTGTGCTGGGGATTGTTGTGGGAACTCCTCAGGAACATGCCTGGTGGGAGAAGCCTGATCCTCAACACGACAAGGAAAATGATTGTCTCCAGCTTTGCATGAACCTCTTAGCCAAATTCCTCATCCCAGTGCTCCAGCTACCCATGGTGTACTGAGACAGGGGGGTCCTGGCCTCAGGAATGCAAAGAGCTGGACAGCATGATCGCTGGTGTTCCCGTGTCACAGGGCCAGTAGTGCAGACATCCTCTGGGAAACCCCACCAAACCTGCCTTTCTCTCTTGCTGCTGCTTCTCATGATGATCTACAGACCCACTGCAGAACGTCCACCCTTGGGCAGGTCATGAATCTTTGTCACGAAATCCCCAAAGGTGATTTTAAAAAAAAAAAAATATAATGTAGGTCTTTTAAAATCCAAACTCTGTTCCAAAAGCTGGCTACCAGAGTTTCTCATTTTAAACAGCAGAAGCAAACAACAGGCCTGTTAGCTAATTGTAAAAGTGGGATTCTAATTTCCAACAGCCCTGATTCAGTAAATCCAACTGAATGGCATCACTGTGAGATCAGGGGTAACTTTCTCCACGGGCCTGTACCATTCACAGGAATTGCCTTCCCCTCAAGGAGAATGCTGTGGATAAGAGGGCACATACATCTGCTCTAACTCTGAAATATTTGAGGAATATTAAATTTTGAAAATCTGAAAAGTGGAATCTAAATCCTGGCTTTACTCTTTAATTTCCTACCAGGGCTTGAAGAGCTTGCAACCATTGCTTTAAACTACAAGGCTAACTACAACTAAATATCCAAGAGCTGGGAATGACAGATAGGCCTATAATTTATTATTCAAGAAAGTAAAATTATATTTTGAAGCGGACACACTGAAATTTTAACGTGACAGCCCAGTGCTCATGCACAAGGAATGCTCTGCTGTGATAATATGACTGCTCTTTAATCACCCCATGACAACTCTCTCCCCTCAGCATCACCTTCTGTCGCTCAGTTGTTATCTCTGGCCTTGTGCAGAATGGCCCTGCAGATTACACCCTGCTGGGACTGCTCATCTCCCTCTTCAGCCACCCACCTCTGTCCCTGGCAGGACTGCAGAGTAAAACCCAGAGTGGGGATATCTGAAAGGTCCAAGCATCTAAGTAATGCAATGAAATACAGAAGAATTTGCATAAAACCCCAGGGCACCCTCAAATATAATTGCTGATAACTTCTGATCTCGGTTAAACACAAAAAAAGATGAAGGCACCAAGACTGCTGCCAGGGGAGTAACGGAACGCTTCCTAATCCAGAGGCAGGAGTGCAAGCACAGGAACCACGAGGCAGTCTGTATCAGAGCTGTGAAGTGAACATGAGCAGCAAGCCCAAGCCAGCCTTTCCATGAGCACAGTGAGCCCACAGGTCTGATTTCCACAGCTGCCCCCCTGCAGCCACCCTGGTATCACGGAATTGTTAAGGTTGGAGAAGCCCTCTGAGATCATCGAGTCCAACTCTTAAACCAGCACTGTCAAGCCCACCACTAAACCACGTCCCCAAATGCCATATCCACACGTTTTTTTTTAATATTTCCAGGGATGGTGATTTTACCACTGCCCTGGGCAGTTTCCAGTGCCTGCCCACTCTTTCTATGAGGGGGATAACCCAGGGGGTTCTGGGGGCGGGGGGATGATGAGCCCTCGCTGCTCTTAGGAAAATTCTGGAGTTAATGACTGAACTGTCTGAAAGCCCACAAATAACCCAAAGTGGCCAACTAACAGCACTGGGCCGTCCAGGATCCAGAGGCCCCTGTGGAGGGATCGGGGGCTGGGGCCACCGTGCACTGTCTGGGAATGGCCCTGAACTGGGGGTGCTGGGCCGTGCTGGGGGCACTGGGCTGAGCTGGAAGGTGCTGGTTGCAGGCGTGTGAAGCACTGGAATAAGCTGAGAGTGTGTGGAACAGGGAGTGGTGCCCTTGGGACACTGGGATGATTGAGGGGAAGTATGTGTCAGGTGCTGGTCGGAACTGGGGGCACTGGGCTGTACTGGGAACGGGGCTGTGTGTGAGGTGGTGATCCGAACTGGGGACACTTAGCTATACTGGGAATTGGGCTGTGTGTGAGGTGCTGGTCAGAACTGGGGATGGGCGTGTGGATGTGGTGCTGGTATGAACCGGGAGCACTGGGCTGTACTGGGAACGAGCCGTGGGGGCATGAGTTGCTGATCAGAACCGGGGTCACTTGCCTGTACTGGGGATGGAGCTGTGTGTGAGGTGCTGGTCAGAACTGGGAATACTGGGCTGTACTGGGGATGAAGCTGTGTGTGAGGTGCTGGTCAGAACTGGGAATACTGGGCTGTACTGGGGATGAAGCTGTGTGTGAGGTGCTGGTCAGAACTGGGAATACTGGGCTGTACTGGGGATGAAGCTGTGTGTGAGGTGCTGGTCAGAACTGGGAATACTGGGCTGTACTGGGGATGAAGCTGTGTGTGAGGTGCTGGTCAGAACTGGGAATACTGGGCTGTACTGGGGATGAAGCTGTGTGTGAGGTGCTGGTCAGAACTGGGAATACTGGGCTGTACTGGGGATGAAGCTGTGTGTGAGGTGCTGGTCAGAACTGGGAATACTGGGCTGTACTGGGGATGAAGCTGTGTGTGAGGTGCTGGTCAGAACTGGGAATACTGGGCTGTACTGGGGATGGAGCTGTGTGTGAGGTGCTGGTCTGAACCGGGGGCATTGGGCTGCAAAGGGCACGGGCCGTGGGGCGGAGGGGCAGGGCAGCACCGGGCAGAAGCACCGGGCAGGGGCGGCCCGGCCGCGCTGCCCCCGCCGGTGCCGGTGCCGGTAGCGGCGCGGCGGAAGCGGAAGGCGCAGCGGCCGGGCCCTTCCTGCGGGAAGCCCGAGCCGAGCCGGCATGGGCGAGAGCACCAGCCCCATCAGCGTGATCCTGGTGAGCTCGGGCAGCCGCGGCAACAAGCTGCTGTTCCGCTTCCCGTTCCAGCGCGGCGCCGAGCACCCCGCCGCGCAGGACAGTAAGTGCCGACGCCGGGGGCTGCGGCTGCCCCGCGCCCGCAGCAGCCTCCGCCGGGGCCTGGCATCCTCCCTCTGGGAGCCACACGCACCCCTCACAGCCACCGTGGGGGCCCGGAACCCCCCTCACATCCTTCACACTGTCCGTGGGGGCCTGGCGCCCTTCTGGGTGCCTGGCACTGCACACCCGTCACACTGTGTGGGTACCTGGCACCCCTCACTCACACTGTCCGTGAGCACCTGGCGCCCGTCCCACACGCAGCCCTCACAACCCTCACAACCCCTCATGGGGCTCTGCACCTCTCAGCCCCTGCCCTGCAGGTGCCGTCACTCCCTCCGGGTACCCTGGATCCCTCACATCCCACGTCAGTTGAACCACATTAGTGCCAGGTGTCATTATCCACCCGGTGCCGTATTGCTGTCCCCGGGGCAGCTGAATGCCGTGGGTTTTGGGTGCTGCAGGGGAACGAGGAGGTAGGATGAGAAGGAAGGCACTGATTTGGAAGGAGGGATTTAGCAAACAGTATAAGCTTTAACCAATACTGGGTGAAAATTATGAAAATTTAGTCCGTGATCTTGAATAGTGGGCTGAGGGTAGTTGAATTTCTCCTGGAAAACAGGACCATGGGACTATTGAAGTGCCAGCACTGGTTGCCCCTCTTACTTTGAGGCACATGATTCGGGACAGTGCCTGTGGCTGGACCGGGACCGGTATCAGTGCAGGGCCTAAAGGCGCTGTGGGGTGATGAAGCTGTGTGGTTTGGGTTGTGTGCTGACTGGTGTGTGTCAGGAGGAGTTTGACTCCCCTCCTTAGGTTTTGAGTCACTTTATGAGGAGAGAATAATCTCTAAATCCCTTTTCGTTTTTATAGGTTAAATCTGAAAAGATTTTTTTTTTTTTTGCTGACTGCTTCCCTGCCACCCCCCTGCTGCCTTTTGTTGGTAAAGGATTTCCCTTCCTGTGACTGCTGGAGCATTATAAATGTCCCAAAACCTGAGCAATAAGGAGGGAAGTGGCATTGGCCAGAATTTTACTTTTCACTCTTGAACTGCAAACTGTTACGTGTGTCAGTTTCTGTGAATGTTTCACTTTCTCCTCTTCATCCCCTGAAGGATAAAAATTTTCTCCTATTTTTTTTACATTCTTTTGAGTAAGAATAGAAAAACATACAAACACACATTAAGCAGATTGTTCCTGGGTAAATTTATCTTTATTCTTTGCTTCAGACAAACCAAGGAGTCGATATGCTGTGAATGGCTCTGGTGACACCACAGAAGATCAAGATGGGGACTCCAGGTAGGAGGGAAAACATTTTTTCTGGCCTAAAAAGTTGAAATGGAGAGAGACAGCCTCCTGCTCTCTTGCCTCCTAATTCCTAGGCACATTCTCCTGGAGTGTATAGAAGACAACCTGGCAAAAAAAACCTTTATATCAAGTTCTGAGCAACTTAGTGCTTAGTAGTGAGGACTGTCTCATGAGGGAATGCTGCTGAATTTCTTGTTTTCTGGGTAAGGTATAAGTCAGGTATTCTGTGCTCATTAGAAAGTCAGTATTACCCTTTCAAAACTAGGAGTATTAATTCTTTGCCAAAATCCCACTTTTCTTTACCTGCCTACTTCTAACTGGATATATTATTCAGTTGCCTCAACTTCCTCCCTAGCTCATGTAATGGAATTGCTGTGCACTAATGAATAACTAATTTTGTTTCTCCAGACAGAGCTGCTGTTGTGTCAGTGGAGTGACACAGTGGCTCAAAAGGAAAATGAGAGTTGAAGAGAGTTTTTTAAGTACGGGAAATCAGAGGGTAACAAATGCACTGAGAAATAGGCAGTGTGGCATTCAGCATGTGTGTATGTATGGCTGGACTCTCCAATTAGTTTTTGTTGAGCATTTGAAATCTGCTGCATAGTTCTAAATTTATCACTACTAGATATGAGAGAAATCTGGGAGGGAAGAAGGTTTCTTGTTTGTTGGCCCATAGTTCACTTGCAGATCTTTTTTGTGATATGTATTTTAATCTCCAGTATTAATAAAAAGGGGTGGTTGCTGCTGTTCTCTTATATAAGAGTATGAGAGAAGTAATCATTGCTTTCCCCCCCAAAAATGTAAGCTTGTTGTTAACTTTATGACTGAGAATGGTTTAGCTGAAATTAAAATCACCCACATGACTGTAAACATCATCAGTTAATTTGGTTTTCCAGGACTGGGATCTTAAGAAAACACATTTTGCTTGAAGTCATTTGTATCTGCTGCCTGTTCTGATGCCTTTGAAACCTTCAAATGCGACCTTTGGTTGTGTGTCCAGTGAGTGCAGTATGGACAGAGCACAGCTCCAGTGGGAGCAAACCATTTGTATGCTTGGGAACTGGTGGCTGGCTTTTCAGACTGGGCTGTGAAAGGCAGGAGAGCTCAGTGGACATTTTGCTGGTTATCCCAGGGGTTGTGTTGGTTGCTGTTCAAACCTCTGGCTCTAGAATTTCCCTAGATACATTAAGAAGGTGTTGGAATGATACCAGCATCTGTCTGACACTGATTCTTGTTGCCTCTGCTGTTTTGGCAGGTTGGACAAAGCACTTAATGTGTGGCTGTGTTTATTGTATGTTGCCTGTGTTGCTGAATTAGTGTGATACAATATGTGGTCACTGCAGGGATGTAGGAAAAGCTTTTATCATTTCAAATGATGGTCAGATGAGAAAACTGCTGGTGTTTTCCTGAAACGGATTTTTAGATTGAATGTGCTGGCATGTAATCTACACTGAACAAATATTTAGATTGTTTCATTATAGTGATGTCCAGAATACTGGACATGAAAGTTCATGCTTCATTTCCTGGTCAGGTATTTGTTACGAAACTTTTGGTGTTTAAAAGAATCCTTTCAGATCTGTCTATATCTGCCATGCATATGAAAGGGAAATAGAAGAGCAGCAGCTTTTCTGTTGCTCTGAAAATTTATTTCTTCTAAATGCTGGATGTTGGAGTCCAGCACACTGCTGGTGCTGCTTTCATGGCTGGGCATCTGCTTTCTCAAATTCAAAGTCCCTTTCAAAATTGTGTTTGTTTCCAGTCTGTTCACTGAAAGCTTTTTCCCAACAGCAGTGTAGTCATCACTCTGAAGTCCCCTGCATCCCGCACAACTGATGTAGCAGCTAAATGTATCCTCTTCAGTGGTACCTGCTAGTAGAAGAATGTACTGATGTTCTTTATATACTGAGTGCTGTTAATTTAAATTAGACAAGAGAGCTTTGTTGGCAAAGTTCATATTTTTCACTGACTGATACAGGTGGAAAAAAAAATGCAAGTTTTAAGCACACAGATGCTTCTTCCAGCAGAAAACAAAAAGGCATCTTCGAAACTGTGCAACCGATTGCTCCAACTTTGATTTGTATCAGGTAATTTTAGGAATAACAGAAGTTACAAGTTTCAAGTTAGCCTTGAAATAGAAGAGATTCTAAGGGGAGAGTGGAGGCAGAAAAGTGCAGATCCCCTGGAGGGAGGGAGATGCACCTGCTTTGTAAGCTGGGAAAGGAACGGAGTTTAACTTTCATATGCCATGCAACCAATATCATCACTGATTTATTTTTCCTCACCAACATTATGAATTTTTCCTTCAGTTTGCGTGTTTCCATTGAAGATCAGGTTGTAGAGACCAGAAATGGAGCAACTGGTTTTGTGAGAGCCATTCCTTCAGTGGCAGCTCCATCCCTGTAAGATCCTTCTTCTGCAGTGCAGCAGTTCCCTTCCTGGACACTCAGTCCATGGAGAAAGTTCATCAGCATGAAGTCCAGTCTGTTTTCTGGTGGTGATGATTTTCTGTCTGGAGCTGACCACAATAAAAGTAATTTATGAAGTGGTTTTGTATTATTTTTGGAAGACTTTGTTGAAGAGTTGGAAAAAAGTTCCTTTCAATCCCTGCTTGTCAGTAGCACCCATGGGTGTTTTTGGTGGCACAAATTGAGGTTGTGGAGTGGGCAGACCGGTGGGTTGAGTTGATGGTGTATGGCAAGTTTGATAATGTTGTAGGGTTGGGTTTTTCCCACTGCATGCTCAGTACAAAGGTTATTTCAGATTTATCTTGTAGCTGCAATAGTTCTTAAGAGTGTTGGAGTCATCCTTTTTTGTATTGGATGGCTGTCCTTAATTTATTAGCAATCTAGCACCAATTGTGTCCTAGGTAAGGTTTACTGTTGCTTTTTCCCTGAGCTATTGGAACCCAGATAAATTACTTTGGAGCTGACCTTTCCTAGAGCGGTTGAGGTGCAGGTATTTCTTCATGGTCTCAGGAAGGACAAAATCAGATCAGTTTAGGTGCCTTAACTCCATTTCCATGTAGCATATTTGTATAGATATTTGGATTTCTTTTGGCCTCCAGTCTCAATTTCCTGGTTATTGTTATGCTTTTTTGATTTTTTATAGATAATGGCAGCCTATTCATGATAATCCTTCCTCCAGGTTACTGATATGTGTTTGCTTGTATTAATTTATACTTAATGGAGCTGTGCTCGGGTCCTCAGAATACATATTTTACTTCCTGCTAAAAGCAAGTTGAGCAGCAAAAGTGTTTTGAGATGTGTTGATGGTGGCCATGCAACAAAAGGTATTCAGAAGACTGTCACTGTCAAAACAAATTGCTTGTCAAGTGTCTCTCTGTTGGCTTCTTCTCAGCCTTTCATCATGTGCACTTTTCAAAAACATCCTTCAGTTTCTGAGTGTTTTACCAGGAATACACCCCCTCCCAATCTTTATGGAGATGCCTGCTAGTCGTTTTTCTCTCCCCTGAAAAAATATGAGGCAATTACTCCTTTGAAGCCATAAGGTAATGCTATGTTAAATTGGTTTGAAATGGTTTTTTTTTGGTAGTTTTTCTGAAGGTGGTATAGCCAGCAAGCAAATACTCTATTGAGGAGGCACATATAGTAACATATGTTACAGCAGACTTTGCATTTTCAGTAGCTGAGCTGACTAACTGAAGGAGTTTCAGCAAATTTAAAAAACCGAAGTTACTGACAAACAAGGATGTGAATGTCCCTTTCTAACAAACAGTAGTTCTCCTGTGATAACATTTCTGTCTCCTCTGTCCCTCTTTCACTGGACTCCAGTGTTCTTCCTTGTGTTTGTTCTGAAAGGCTTCCTTTGTGTAAGCCTGTGCTTTTTCCATTCATCCACTCATTCCTTGAAACACCCTTCCTGCAATACCTCTCATTTGTGTAGTTTGTCATTTAGGTTCTCTAGGTTCTCTTTTCAACGTGACTGGCAGAAATCTGCTGTGTTTTGTATTAAGTGATTGTTGGAGGTTTTCAGTTTGTCTCCCCTTTTTAATGTGCATGGTATAAAGCTATTATCAGATTCATTTTTTACTACATTTATGAAATTGTTTCAGGAAACAAGTCCTTTTTTTGTCTTCTTAATTGAGGGAAAAAGTGGCAGTTGACTGTTAAAATGGAAACAGGTGTTTGTGATATAAAAGTGAGTACAGGTGCTAACAGAGTCCTGCTCTGTACACCTATTGTAAAGAAGGGTTTAGGATTCTTTGCCTTGAAAGCTTTTTCAGCCTCCACTTCCTAAGTTGTGCCCATTGCTTGGGGCACACAGAGGGGCAGAGAAGGATTTCACATGTGCTGTGAGTCTGGCCAGCCTTGTATCTGCTGGGTGGATCCCTGCAGGAGCACTGGTGGCTCTGTGTGCCAGGCCCTTTACAGAATCCTGCAACAATAAACACTTGGCATCCTCTTTCCTTAAGTCTTGTGGGTATGGAAGTACTAGAACCAACTGGGAAGAGCTATGGGTCATTTGAGGCTGCATGGGAGGTTCTTTGGTGAAAAGGATAGTCATAGTCTAGGAAAGAAGCTGAGGTTTAGAATCTGCTCTAAATCAGACTGCAACCTCTTCTGTTTCTCTTAAGGTAAGGATGAATTTAAAAGTGCCATGGAAGTCCAGCTCCGTAAATGCTGTATACTGTGGGAAAACACATGGCAGCAGCCACTGCTAGTGCAAGGACTAAGTTACCTTAGCCTGTTTTCTCCATGTTGTCAAACTAAGCCTGCAATATATCCCTGGAATTCACCTTCCCTTAACTTTTGACTCTTCTCGACAGTTATATTTCCTTTACAGGAGTTTAACCCTTAATAGTTCATCCTAGTCTTTAATATTATCTCTTTTTTTTTCTTTTGTATTTTGTGTACTTGCCTCGTTTATTTTCTTTTGTTGTGTTTTGTTTTGTGTTTATGGCCATGTTCCCATTTCAGAGACCAATGTCCTCTAACTGATGAGCAATTGGTTTCAGGGTAAGACCAAATGTTCTAAACAATCACCTTTGTCTAGAATGGCTTTCTTTTCTCACCATCCTTTTAATTGTGCTTTTGTTTCTGGTTTCTGTTTTACACTGAATGATGAGAAAATTATATGCTGAATCACAGTGTCTGTAGGAAATGTACTGCTAAAGGTTTGTGCCAGGATAATTACGAAGGTCCTACTAACATTTCTGTGCTTCCTGTAGGGAATCTAGAATGGGTGTGGCACTGTCCCTTCTGTGAACTGGGAAGAGCTGGGAGTTTCTGGGAATGCAACAGGTATAGCCTTGGCATTGTAGTTATTCCAACGAGGAGCCCTAAACCAAATTGTTTTCTGAGGAGAAATGACTTGAAAGTACAGATCAGTGAGTAAACTGTTTAATCCCAGGGTGATGATGGAGAGCTCTTTAGAGGACCCAGGTTTGAGAAGCTGTGCTGGCTGCTTGTTCTTGATGCCCCACTCCACTTAAACACGTGGAGGGAAAAGTGCTTAACTCAGGGCCTCAGAAGTAAAAAAAATAATGCCTCTCTAGTCCCTGCTTAAAATAAACCTCACCTACATGCTCAGATCCTGTTCTAAATTACTTCAAAGAAAACTTCTTTATAAAAAACCTTGCTTTGAATTCCTGTAGCATATAAAAACTTTTTATCCATTCTTGGGGGGAAAAATGAATTTGTGTTTTAATTCCTCCTCCCCCCCACTTCTTTTCAGTGTGCTGTTGCTGTGTTGTGCTCGGGGCAGGAGTGGTAGGATATTTTGGGCAAATCAAAGCTTTTGTTTATTGTATTTACTTTCTGCCTGCTAAATTACGTAGTACAGAAGAGGTTTGCTTCCTCTGGAATTCACAGTGCTCAGACTAATCTCGTGAAAGGAGAAGGGACTATTAATGCCCAACTGCAAAACCTAATCTGGTTCTAACAAATTCTTGGGCTCTGAGAAGTCAGTGTTTTTAGGTCATCTTAACATCCCCCAAAGATGAGAAAATGTGTATTAAAATATCTAAAGTGTTATTTTCTAAGATGAGGTGATGAATTGAAGTAATGGGAATGATGCATCTGCTGTTCCTCTATTTCCCTGTTGTCCTGAGGCCTGGGAAATGTCAAAATTATGTAGAGCACTGGGGGTTAAAAAAACCCCAGAAGCAAAATTATAAATCCAGGCTGTCAGAGGAGGAGAATGGGGCTGGAGTCCAGGTGACTCTTGGGAGAGCCTGTGGTGATAGCAGGTGCACCTATGTCAGGATTATCTGTTCTTGAGCATGTCATCTGGCTGCAGTTCCAGTACTCTTCCAGACAGGGAGGACTCTGCTAGTGAGAAGATACTGCAGACTTTCTAAAATCAACCTTTTAATCTCCTCCTTCCCAACATACAAGGTAGGGCAGACAGGGCTGTTGGTGTCATGAGCTCTCCTGGGAAACTGCTCAATCCCCACCTTTAGCACCACATTATCTGTTAAAAGATCTGCTGGTGTAATTCCTTGTGAAAGTCATCAGTTTATCAGCTCCCAGGTGTCCTTTGCCAAGGCTGGAGGAGGGAAGGGTAACTAATTTCTCACCAGGAAGCTGACATTTTCTAGTTTGCCCTCCTCTCCCTTCACCCCCCAAAACATATGCTCCTTTTGGATCCACTGCTGTTACCATCTTCCTGGCTCCATGACGAGCCTATTAATGAGCAGCTGAACAGGGCAAAAAGAGGAGGAGAAGCTCACTGCTGTCATGGTGGCTTTTTTTTTTTCTGTTTTGAATGTGATCTCCAGGGACTGTCAGTCCAGGTCCTGTTCGAGGTCGCTTTGCCCTTTCCTCCCAAACTTCCCAAGTTGTGCAGCCCAGTGGCTGAGGAGCATGGGCTCAGTGGCCCCAGGAATCTTTGGCTAGTCTCTGCTTGCCCTAAGCTTGGAGTTTGGAGCAGAGCAATCAGGAATTTGGAAGTTTGTACACAGCTGCTCCTTCCACAAACCAAACATAAGCAGCGTGCTGTGGTCAGGGTGACCTGTTTGTAAAAGCACCAGGGGCTTTGGCAGTTTGGACCTGTGTGGTCCTTCATCTCCAGTATTTGTAAAAAAAAGGCATTCCCCCTGTGTCCTTGAGTGCATTTGTCTTAATTTCTGTAGTACTCCATGACTCAGAGGGAAGCAGGACTAAGGTACATTAATTCCTTCTCTGGGCATGGAGGGCTCACTTGTGGCCAAGAGATAAGGTGAGCACAGCACACACCCATGCCTGCCCTCCCCTCTGAGTGATACTGGGTTATCTGGGACACCTGCCTGCTGGAGGGGGATGGTCTGGCAGGGACACACATCCCTCAGTGTAAATACAGAAAACAAAATAAACATTTTCATTCTTAAAAATCGACTCCCATCAGAAAGTGGTTTGAAATTCATTTGGTTAAATAGGAGCCTCTGGAAAATCAGATGAGGAAAGAACTTGTTAATAACAAGCCTTGCACTGCTCCTATTCTAGAGCAACAAGTTTTCTCTAGCAGCTGAGGTCCTCTTCCCTGTGGATTTGAGCTTCAGTGTCCCAGGGGACACCTTGAGGAAACCAAGCGTTGGTAGAGACTAGGCTGTTGTTGCAAGGCCATGGGAGAGAACAGTTGTGGAATTCCTCCCTTGTCACAGTGGATTTTTAGCTGGTTTTGCAGCAGTGGCTGTGTTTTACAGGGCAGACCCCTTGTAGATACTTGCCCTCCGGTCTCAGAGCTGCTGCCTTCCCCCCACCAATCCAGAGCAATTCAGTAACACCGTGGCTGGGCACTGGGAAGGGCCTGCCCTGTCATGAATGTGGTTCATCAAATGAGAAAGCCCAGGTGAGGCCAGGCAGCTCTTGGAAGGTGCCAGTCGACTGCTGAGCACAGGTTGAGATCTGTTAAGTGAGGAACTTGGAATGTCACTGATGAGCTTTGGGAAAGGAAGTACAAGCACTGGCTGTGTTTCTTCTAATTGAATCAGCTCTTTCTTGCCTTCCCCTCTGCCATACTGGGTGGCTTAAAGATCTCTGTTGTGCTTGAGTGACAGACTGTGTCAATATGTAGTTGCTTAGTAAGTTCATTAACCTGCAGCTAAATCCAGGCAATGGCTAACTCCAGCTGTTTTTATATTTAAGCAAACTGCATCTAATCTTTTCAATGTATTTTGCTGAGCATGTAATTAAATGAGCATGACCTTGCACTCTTTGTTGTGAATGCTTCTTTTTTTATAATTGTGATGATCTGAGAGATGTAATTTAGGGGTCCTTAATTTCACATAATTGGTGGTACTTCAGGTACAGCAATTTAGTAACAATTTACAATGCTTTAAAAGGTTCAAAGTTAAATATATCTGTATTTGGAGGAGTATTTTGGGGGTGTGCTTTTTGAAAATCATAATGACTTCTCTTTCTGCTCTTCAAGGTTTTCAGATGTCATCCTGGCAACAATTTTGGCTACCAAGTCAGATATGTGTGGCAAAAAGTTTGAATTGAAGATCGACAATGTTCGCTTTGTTGGCCATCCCACGCTGCTCCAGCATGCCCTCGGGCAGGTACGGTGTGAGATCCCCTCTGGGGACCTGCCTTCTTCACAGACTGCCTGGCTTTAGTGAGGAAACCTGGAATTCAGAACGTGCATGTTGGCTTTTGATCCTGTTTTTACTTCCTGATACTCCAAGCTGTCTTTTACTTACTTCTGGGTAAATGGAGTGAGTGGCAAACTGCGTGAGCTGTTAGTGATCACAGAAGCTCTTCAGGTCACTATAGGGAAGCAGTGTGAGTAAAGAGAAGTAAAACTGGGTGCTCCAACTCAAGAAGCTGTTTCTCACTATTTTAGTTACTGCAAGTTAGCTTTTAGCACCTCTAATTTGTGTGGCAGCTAAAAAAACACCACTGAAAACCTTCACAAATGCTAAAACTTGCGTCAGCCTTGTTTGGCTTTTAACTCTTCCTGAGGCTGAAGATGATCCACAAGACTCAAGTGGAATATGTAGGATGTTAAAAGAGATCTAAAATTTTCTTGTGGACCGAGTCAGGCTGATGTTTGCATTGAGACCTTCCTCCATGGCCCATGTTTCAGCTGTTTAGAATGAGAGCAGTTTGATACCTGGGCTATGTAAAAGGCCCTGCTTAAATCCAGGAAAGAATTCATGTGCTTCTCTGTTCCAAATATTCCCTGTCCTATTCCTTCTTCCTGGTCAACTGTAGGAATGAACTAGGCTTTGTTAATTCCTGAATCCAACATGGATCCCTGTCACTGAACTGCTTTGGTCTCATTTTTTCTTCAAATTTGCTAAGTCATTCCTTTTTTCAGGGAGAAAAAAAAAGTCTGCTTGCCAATTCTGTCCTGCTTTCTAGCTATAATTAGAGGTGGAAACAGCTTGTTGGCAACTGCTGCTTGATATTTAGAGGACCAGACTGCTTTAATCCCAGCGAAGAGCTGGCCTAAAGCATCAAAAGATGCTACTTTGGGAGCTCAGTTGTGAGTCTGTGGGAAATGTCATGGAGGATCACCAAGACTCAGCCCTGAAAAGGTTAAACTGTCTTGGAAGACAAGATTCAGGTGTGCCTAAGCTGTGCAAATCCATCAGCAGCACCAGACAAGACAAGGGGTGAACCAGGCCCAGGGTCTGTATTGGGACCCCAGCCAGGAGCAGAAGGAGACAGGACAAGGGTCCATCCAGGAGACCCGCACAGCTCCAGGCCCTGGGCTGAGCTTAAATGGGGCTTCCAGGTCATGGACTAGGACTTGTGTGTGGGAACCCAACTGGGGCTGGTCAGGGCCATTAAGACCTTTTGATGCCCTCAAGGCTCTGACAGCAGTGGCTGTCAGATGATTTTCCTTTATTTTACTAATCTCATCTGAAAGGCCCAACTTCCTAAATGTGCTAAACGGGGCTGAAAATCTGTATTTGCATTTTTTTAATCACTTATTATTGTACATTCTTTCCAGTCAGTTTAATCCTAATTGCATGAAATGTCACTTCGTTTCAATTTGTCTAAATAAAATTGCATCTGGGCAAATAAACAAAGTTACAAAGAGCTGTAAACACTTTTTGTGTTACTTCTGAAGGATCTTCTTTTTGGGTGTGTCTTATCGACCCAGGAGGCACCCCAGAACTTTCTGGAGTTCAGAATCTTCCAGATGTGGCAGCCATCTCTGCTGGTTTATGTCAATCTAAATCTGGGACCCTCCTGCAGTTAGGAGGAAGCCAGATGGAGCTGCTTTTCCATGGAGCTCAGGCAGTGACTGGAGTAACCCAGCAGCCTCTGCTTTGGGTTTCCTCAGAGTTCATACTGCAGTAAATTGAGGAGGACAGCTCAGCAAATTCTTACTCAGATGAGATTCAGGAGTTACAAGAGCACAAATATTTAATCCTGTGTGCCAAATTGCCTTTTATGTAGCAATGTCCTGAATTCTTCAAATTCCTTCAGCATTTTCTTTCCCAGCTTAGTCGTCTTTTTTCTGGACATGAAGTGATATGAAATCTAGTCTACATCCCAGCTGATGTTAGTGGTGGTAGTTTTCTTTGTGTTTAAGGAAGGGACAGGATCAGTCCTTACACTTGGAAATTCACAAGACGTCCTGGAACCTGTAACTCCAGACCAGATAAACACAGTAAACAGCCTTTACCACTCTCCCATCACTGCCTTTTTGATATAATGTAACTTTCACTTTAGGCAAAAAACCCCACAACCAAAAATATGTATCACCTCTTATTTTTCTAATATTTGAGACTCCTGAGTGAAAGAGTCAGATTTTGGAGTTCACTACCGAGCAGTTCACTGCTGGTGCTTGGAACCTGTCGGAAAGGGCAGATGTGTTTGCCCTGGCTCAGGTGCTGCACATACTTTGAGTAGAGACCAACTATTGTTTGGCCTGGAAGGTTCCAGCTGTTTGCACTTGGGATTGGGTGGGTGTTGAGCAGGGAGCTGCAGGGAAGGTGGGAATGTCCTCTGCCTATTGTGCTCCATCTGGAGGCAGCATGTGCTCCTTTCCGAGCTGTTGCTCTGGCTGTGCAAATTCCACTTGCTTGTCTCGGCTCCAGCTGTTTCTTCCCACTGAAAAGTTTGAATGTGCCTTAGGGATGGAGCTCTCTGCTACAGAGCGAAGAGAGGGGCTGGATAATGTGTTTGAAATCCTGCAGGAAGGGAAAAATCACACCTTTTATTTTAGTACTGCTGTTCTAGAGCATATTTTTTCTGATGAAAGCAGCAGCTTGTAACAGGATGCAATTTGAATGCGGATTTTAGGAAAGGAAGGAAGAGGTGTGGCCTGAGATGAGAAATCTGTGGAATTCTGTTGACAGTGTGTCTGACAGTTGTGCTAAAGATTTTAAACCTAAGGTCCCTAATGATGCTAAATGTAATAACAAAGACACTAAGTAAGAATGCTGTCTTACCTGACACTCATTTCCATGCTCACGACCAAAAGGCCTTTGGTTCACAGCTGCTCAGCAAAGGCAGTGTTGTAGAGCAACTGTGACACTTCAATTAAGAAAAAATCATAGTTCTGTTTTTTGCAAATCGTATTTGATGATACAAATTGATTTGTCTGCTCTCTTTTCTCAGCTTGTTATTTAACTAAGGCTTTTTTTAATTATTATTTTTTTTGTTACTTTCCCTTTGTTACTGGCTCCAACTGACACTAGCCTATGGGATGTTTAAAAAAATATTTTTCAGGTATCCAAAACTGACCCCTCACCAAAGAGAGAGATGCCCACCATGATTCTGTTCAACGTGGTGTTTGCACTAAGGGTAAGGACTGTCTCCATTCCATCTGACAGTGGGATGTGCTTTGGATGCATGAGAGAATGCACTAGGCTCACACTCCAGGCTTGTTTTATGCTTAATGGACAGTGTTTGAAAGCTGCCTCCTCTCAGCAGTGAGATCACTGTAAAGGGAGAGTGCCAGGGAACAGCAGCTGAGCAGCTAAATGAGAAGAAAGTACAAGTGAAGAATAAAGAGCAAATACTCAGCAAAATACTCAATACTCAGCAAAAACCTGGAGCAAATACGTAGTTTCTGCTTGGAATTTTTTTCAGGCTTCCTCTATTAACTAAATGCTGGTGTTACAGGATCTTGGCTTGGCTAATTAGGTGGTATAAAGCCCTAGAAATTTCATTATGTTCAAGCATTATTTGATTTCTGAGATCTGGCTTTCTTTTCTCAGTCCGCAGGTTGTTTAAAAATAAGAGGGAGCTGGAAGAGTTGTCTTTATGGAAAGGATTGATTTTTGCTCGACTGGATGTAATTTAAATTATTTTAAATTTAAATTTAATGATTTAAAAACCTCCCACTCTCTGCTTGTGAAAGGAACTGGTTTTTTTTTCTTTTTAGCACTAGTACTTTTCTTACCACTGGCTTTCCAGTGGTGCCATGGACATGGCCCCAGTCTGGAGGGCTTGTCCTCAGATGAAGAGCAAGGTTTCACACAAGACAGTCATCTGAGTCAGACAAGAAATTGTACAGAACTCTGCTGGGGATCCAGTGTTCCTGTGCGTTGGGACACTCCTGGGTCAGGAAGTGTTGAATTTGCAGTAAAGGAGTTGATTTTAAATTTCACATGTTAAGAGATGTTGTTTTGGTAAATTGTTAAAGCCTTGTGCTTTGCTTGCAGGGAAGTGTGTGTAGATGCAAACACACACATTGATGCATACTGAGTCATGTGGCAGCAGAAGTGTTGAAACCAATGCTCTTTCATTCACAAGAGCTTGGTGAAGTGCAGTGAAGACTAGCCCATATTTTTCTGGAATCTAATTTCTAGTGCTTCTAGGAAAACTTGCTTTCTTTGCCCTTCAGCCATGTGATGATACTGATGTAATTGTGTGTGTGATGCAGCACTAAATCCATTTGCCAGATGAGACACTTAGTTCACAGGGAGCAGTTCAGGTTTCTGGAAAGTGCTGGGCAAGAAGCGAGTGGAAAATTTTTCCTAGGATGGAGTAGTGCAGTGCAGGGGGTGGGTGGAGGCCCTCAGAGATAAAGATGAGTGTCCATCTGCAGTAGGCAGACAGGGCAGGCAAAGGCCCAAGTGTTGTAATCAGCACTGATCCTGCTGTGTTAGAGCTCCAGGGCCACCAACGTGACGTGACTCAGCAAGAACAGTGGAGTCAAAAAACTGATGAGTCACGGTTTGCTGGTTTCTGTGCCAAGTGGTCACTTGCCAGAACTTTAAATTCCTTTAAATGTCTTAACAAACATGAAACAGCTGCTGACTCATGCTGGAGCATGAGTCTCCCCTCACCCCCCTTGGCAGCTGTACTGACATGATAGATTTTTCCAGCACTTTCTTTCTGGGACTTTCATAAAAGCAGTGTTAGTAATAAGCCATATTTGTGAATTTTTGGGAGTGTAAATCCAAATTAATTCAGATTTTGGATAAAAATGTTGGTCATGAGCTGGTAATTCTTACCTAGTTACTGCCTTGTCAGTACATAGGACAAACACCAGTGTGGCAACATGGAGTGAGTGGGACATGTTAGAGGCACTGCAGCCCTTGTGCTGCCAGTGAGTTTAACCTGAACATTGGGATATTCTGCCTTTTCAAATAGCTTGACACTTTCTTGTGTCACTGTGTGAAGTTGAGTTCTTTGCTCTCTGCTAGTAGAATGCCCATTAACACCTGGAAAAACAAACCAGATAGGGGTATCACACTCCAGGTGTCGTGTTCCTTTGATGCACATAGACAAGCTTAGAAATCCAAATTACATTTGGACACCTCTGACCTTCTGCTTGGTTGCTGGCAGAGAAAATCCTGTTCTTTTTCCAGTCAAGAGGCTGATTTTTGGTGTCAGTGGTAAGTCATTTGACCTCTCGCCCATCATCACTGTAGTTCCACGTGCCCGTGGCTCAGTGGCTGCTCGTTTGCCGTGTTCCCCGCAGGCCAACGCGGATCCGTCCGTGATCAACTGCCTCCACAACCTGTCCCGCAGGATCGCCATCGTCCTGCAGCACGAGGAGCGCCGCTGCCAGTACCTCACCAGGGAGGCCAAGCTCATCCTGGCTATCCAGGACGAGGTGTCTGCCATGTCAGAGAGTGAGTGCTTTGAGCAGCAATGGCTCTGTCCAGGAACACTCTTTCAGAGAGGTGCTGGTTGCACCTTCTTACTTCTCCTTGTGCCTGGGATCGCTGTGAACAAGTTTTGTGCTTTGTAGCACTCTTACAGCTTTTCCCTGCATTTTGCCTCAGCCAAGTTCACCATCCCTCTGCAGAGATACGAGTTTTAGAGGTGAAGTAGTTTCTTTGCTTTCTTTGCTAGTTAAGTTCAGCAGAATCCCTGGAGACTCTGCACTGAGCTATCAGGTTTGTCTCTTCCTGTCAGGCTGGCATGGAAGAGCTCTTATGTGACCTGCTTCACCCAGCCTAGAGCAGGTTTTCCACGCTTTAATGCTGTCTGCTGAGTCACCAGACTTCGTATGTGGAAGCTTTACTCTTAC
Organism: Platysteira castanea; assembly: GCA_013397175.1. Classification (NCBI taxonomy): domain Eukaryota; kingdom Metazoa; phylum Chordata; class Aves; order Passeriformes; genus Platysteira; species Platysteira castanea. Next base: position 210,202 of record VYXC01002893.1, read on the forward strand.
GTGCTGTTACCTGGCTAGCAAACAGTTACAGAGCATTTTAATAGACTGCACTTGGAAAATGTACTATAATAATATGCACTATTTAAGGTGCACTCTCTCTGACAGTGATGCATCATCTTCCTGTAAGCATTAAAAATTAAAGCTAACATCTAGAAAAGCAAAGCATTTAAAATCATCATTTGTCTAATTTGGTTACACGTGCTTAACTGAGTTGAGGTTTAGCAGAAGTTGGCAACACTTCGCTATTATTATTGTAACAAATTATACAAATTCCGTCCCTAAGATACAGGTTGATACCCAGTGAGGGAAGAGGAAACTGTTTGATTTGAAATCAGTTATTTGCTTTCTTGCTTTGAAACTTTCCATAGCCACAGAAGGGCCACAGTCACCTTTTCATCACATCCTACCCAAGTGCAAACTGGCCAGAGATCTCAAAGAGACATATGACAGGTAAGTTGGATTTTAGTCCTAGCTCACAGTATGGTGTTTCTCACTGAAGTCTCTTAGCTTTGTTTCTAAGGATGTTATCCCCTTCCTCGTGCTGTTAATCGTTGGGATTTGGGTTTTAAACCAGGCAGAGCCATGTGAAGCCTGGCAGTCAGGTGAAGTGTTTGCAGAACTGCTATCCTCATCATTACCTTGGTCTGTCTTTGGTATCTTGTTCTTAAAAGTTGGTGGTGTGTGTCACAGCTTTAAGAATTACTGTTTTCTTCCTTAGCACAGAGGCACCTAATGACAAGTGAACTGTAGAACTGACAAGTGTCAAGGATATCACAGCACTGGAGAAGGGCTCTAAACCTGCAGCTAAGAGGAAAGTGCTGCAGGAACACTGATGGCAAGTCAGGAACTGCCCTGGCTCCACTTGTGCATGTCTGGACAGCAGATTTGGATGAGATGCTGAGACTTCCAGCAGAATGGAAAGTGTAACATGCTGTTTCTTGACTGGATTAGAAGTTCTGGCAAAGATTTCAAAGCAGCATGGGGTTGGTGTTGAACTTGAGCAGGAGCCTGTGCCTCTCAGTGCTGCCTCCTCCAGAGAGTGCCCAGAGACTCCTCCAGCCAGGAAATGTGCTTGTGGAAAGGCCTGGACAAAGGGACACAGAACCTCTGTGTGTGGGGGGGAAGATGGTATGCCCCTTGGTTGGGGTGTTAGGGATTCAGAGAATTAGGCTGGAGTTCCTCAGGGATCCCTTTATCCTCCCTGAGCTGTGGCTACTCTTGCACAAAGGGGATCAGAGCCCTGATCTGGGGATCTGGGAGCCTAAATAATGTAATGGGTGCAAAGAGTATCAGAAAACTTCTACTAAGCTGCTCTTTGTGTTCAAGAGCTGTGAATTTCATCTTGTTTGAAGGAATGTGGTATATTGTTCCACACACCTTGCACAAAACCTGTACTAAACTTCCAAGTAAGGCAGTTTTTATGCAGCCTGTAATTCTAATATTCAAATTATATTTTTCTGTTCCTCTACGGCTATGTATTTATCGTGTTTCTAAACATTTTAGGGACACAGTGACATCTTGTGGCATTTAGCTGTGACTGTAGCAACACACAGCCCAAGCTCACGACCTGTGCTGATGTGAGCCTTCCCAGAGATAAGGAGGACGAGACAGACCATGGAGAAATATAGTTTGGTGCTGCCCCCAGCTGTAAAACAAGGCAGTTTCTCCCTCATTTGGGCGTTGTGAGTGGAGAAGTGGTGCAAGTTAGATTTTGACACTTTTGCTGTCAAAAGCAAATGTAAGAAATAAGGTGTTGGTAAAAATCTGAAGTGCCTATGTGCTTGATGGGAAAGTTGTACTTGAAGAGGAGCTGACAGTGTTGTTGGCTGTCTGGGTGATAAAGAGGTGTTCTGCAGGGTTTTTTCATTAATACTTCTTATGAGAGCTTAGGAAATAGGCTTGTTATACCTGCAGTCAGATCAGCTGAGAGGAGCTGCAGCACCTTGCCAGGCAGGCATACATTTACAATTATTTTTTAGTAAAGTAGAAAAAGGGTTCTAGAAATACAATCTTCTTCTTCAAGTCCAAGATGAACTAATTATTCCTGTGTGGCAGCAGCTCTGGAGTGAAGTCTGTGTGGTCTTCTATTAAGTGAGGGTTAGTCATAAGTGACATGGGGTTACAAAAAAAAGCAGATAGACAAGAATGCACAAAACAAGTCTTGTCTGTAAGATAGGAACCAATCCTGCTCACAGCTGTAAAACTCCTGCTGTAATGACTATTTTATCCAGTTTGGACACCACATTTCAAGAGGGATTTAGGCCACCTAGAGAGTGTGGAGGAGTGCAAATGACCTCAGATGGAAGATGGAAAGATTTGCTCTGGTGCTTTTAAAGGAGAAAGGGCTGCTGGGAAGGGTAAACCTTCAGATGCATGCAGTGACAATGTGCTGCTTTAAATTTACAGAGACTTCTGGCATAGCCTTTGGCTGTAGATGGAGCCCAGCTCTCCGTTTGAGATTTGCTCCAACCAGCATTTCCAAGTGCCTGCTGATTTCTGCAATTCCAGCCCAATTTCCAGGGTTGCTCCAGAGGTGCTGTCGAGCCCTTGGCTTCCTGTAGATGGTGCTGAGGTATTTTAGGCAAGACCCAGCATGTCCCTGAGCAGGTTGGTTTGTGCAAAACCACAAGTATAGGAATATTTTTGTCATTCAAAGTGTTCCTTGTGTTTTGAATGAGGGGCCTGTGTTTCATAAGGCAGGATCAGTACCCAGGACATCTTGACTATAACATTATTGCTGCTATAGAAATGGAGTGGTATTAGACTGACAGCTTAGAGGCCTTCAGCATCTACTTCCTGGGACCCTTTTGTCTCTGATGGAGAGAACTAGAATGTTTCTTTTTGATTAATTCAGAAAATTGAGAGTCTTCATTCATCTTGGCCCCAAACTGAAGCACTGGTGTGGAACAGAAAGCAATGGGTTTTAGGCCCCAGAAAGTTTTCAGGACCTCCAGTGCTGAAAAACTTCCTGGTGTTACAACGTGTGTCTCTTTTAAGGAGCTTTCACCAAGTTTTATCTGCTACTGCAGATAATATGTGAGTGTGATACTTACTAACTGCCTGTCTGGTTCTAGCAAACTTGTCTCAGCTTTACATTGGAATAAAAGTGAAAGTATGGAGAGATTTTTGGCGAGGTTTGGATTGTTTGTTTCCTCATTTTAATACATAAAGAGCCTTTAAACATTTTTAGCGTAGTGGGACTTGAACTGAGTGGTAGATCTAGCCCATCTCAGCAGCTCAGCTAATAATTAAATGGGACTTAATGAATTATTAGATGTGATTTCTGTGGCTGTATTGTAAAATATAATCCAACTATAGTTATTTATCAAAGGACAGCCCACCTCCTTTGATATAAGGAAATGTGAAATAATTTCAAAGCTCTGAGTAGTCACAATCTCTAGGCAAAACAAACTCCAAAGCTACAAGCTCACCTCCATCAAACTCGAAACGTGTTAATTTCTGATATAAACAGGATAGACACGATATGAGGTGTGGATATGTAAAAATTCATAACTCTTTTAGAAACGTGAAGTGGGATTTCTTTGTTTTGCCAGTAGTTAATGGAAAAGGTTACAGTTCTGTGAGATACTGGCAAACTTTCAGATTCTCATTTTGGGGCAGTAGCTCACAGTTCAGGACACTGCAGAACAGAGCAAAAGAGCAGTGATATTCTGATGCCTTCCCCCAGCCACCTAGAAACAGAGACTAGACAGGAGTAAGGGGATAAAGGCAGGAATTTATTTGAAGGCCTTCAAGGCACACCCTGGGGAGCCAGAGGCTGCTTCCATAAAATGGACCCCAAGATGGACAGCAGGTCACGAGTTCCTGACACTGATATAGATTTGGTCCATTTTCATATCAGCATAAATTCACCAATTAAAACTTTAGCTCTCTTCAATTTCTCCACCTCTTTCATGGTCCCAGTTTACACCTTTTGGGCCTAGGACAGCCCGAGTGTCCTTGAACAGCTCAGAGAGGCTTTGTTGTGTCTGTCTGGCCTAAGAGAGCAGCTCACGAGCTACAAGAAACTTCAGAGTTACACACTAGGCAGTACAGGATTTGAAAAATATAGAAATTAAAACCTAAGGCATCAATTCCACAAAATATTCCCCAGCTTCCTGCAGCTCTGGAGGGGGCTTCTGTACATGCAGCATCTTTCAGCTGATCCCACTTCCCAGAATTAGCCCACAATCCTGTGAGCCAGACTAAATATTTAACAACCACAGCATCCTCTGATGAGGAGGTCTATGGCTTAACTACTTTCTGTGTTTCTTTCTATTTCTTCTGAACTTTGCTCCTTCTTGTATCATGTTTCATGGGCCTTATGATGGAGAGACATTAAACAGCTTTTTCCTATTTGTGTCTCCCTGTCTCAGTTTTAAACTCTGGTATCTGATTATCCTGCTCCTTCCCCATGTATCCCTCAGATCGCTCATCAGGTGTTACCAAACCAGAGATTAAAAAAAAAAGTGTTGAAACTTAAGTTTTTATGGAATAACATGTCTTTGAGAGTTTAATATCCTATTGCCTGAATCTTTGTGTCTATATTGGGGACATTATTTAACTCTGCTGTCTGGCTAAGGGCAGTTGCAAGTGTTGCTGCTGGAGGGTGTAGCTTGTTCCTTGTCAAATTACAGACACTTAAATTACTTTCCATCCAAGGAGAGGCAGGTGAAGGAGAAATTATGTGCATAAAGGTACAATGAAGGCTGGAAACTGTACAGTTGAATACAAATGCAGAAGAATGAAATTAAGATCCAGATGAGAACTGAAAATCTGGTTTTCTTGTTGTCTTTAATTCTAAGCTCTTGAATAGCGCACTGTAGACAGAATTATGCTGTGGAAAATGTAATTATGTAATTAAAGCTTTTGCCGGTGCACTTGGACCAAAGAATGAAAGGAACCAACTGGATCTTTTTCTGGATGTTAAACTCTGTGTCACAGTGACTGCTTGACCACAGCCCAGGCCAGCACCTGCGGTGTGTGGCTGGAGTGGGGAGCAGCCAGGGACTCAAAATCCTTACACTGCTCCTTGGGAGCTGCAGCCCCTATCCCAGGGAGCCAAACCCCAAGGTCTGTGGCCGTCTAACAGCCCTTGGCGAGGGCAGAGATAAAGAAAGGCGAGGAGCCTTGCCTCGTGGTATGGTCCAGCACTTTTTCCTCTGGGAGGAACCGACGAGAACAGGCACAGAAGAGGGCTGTGCAGCACCTTAAGTATGGGGAGGGAGCCATAGGGCATCCTGGAGGGAGGGGTACTGAGGGGACAGACAGGGACAATGGCCAATAGCTCAAGGGGCGGAGGGAGAAGGGGCAGGTGCTGCAATGGGGCCTCCAGGATTAAGGGGAATCCCGAAAGGGGAGGTGCCGGGGGATCAGGTCCAAGGGGATTGACAGGGACCACCTAAGGGAAAACTGGAGGGGCTTAGGTGACCGACAGGAAACCTGCTGGAACACAGGGAGGGGTTTGGGGGATAGGCAGGGAAAGAGCTGGAATAAGGGAGGGGATTTCCACATCGGGGTACCCAGGGAGCGGCCTGAACATGGGCTGTACCAACTGGGGGATAGGGGGGTAACAGGGGCGAACCAACTGAGAACAAAGAACTCGGGAAAATAATGGAAACTTATAAAGTACTGCGTTACCACATCCCTGCCAGTCTTTCATGCTTTCATGTATCTTTGCTGCTCTTCGGTGACCTGTTTTTACAACCCCAAAAGCCCTCAGGTGGTCTCTGAGCTCGCTTGTCCCATTCCTTTATTGCCATGTTTCCCCTTGTGAAGATTTGGCCTGGGAGATGGTGTGGATAACCACAGCCTCAGCCCTTTTCCCTGATGTGTTTTGAGGGCATCCAGCTTTATCTGTCAGTTGTTTGTGTGGTGGGGTAAGCAGTGTTACTGGAGCTGCAGCATTTAATGAACTAAAACAGAGGTGTTTGTGCTTTGCATGTTCCTGCAGGGCTGGGAGCCTCTGAGCAGATGAGAGGTGGTGGGGCCAGAGAGACACTGGATTTACCCTCTCAGTTTCTTTTAAAAAGAGGAAAACACACAGTATCTGCTCCATTTGCATCTTGAAAAATCAGCATTTTCCAGAGTTCAATGCAAGATTTGAGAGCAAAACCTTTTGAAAAGCATTGTCTGCAGTGAGATGTTCCCTAATGAGTCTGACCGTGTACGAGGCAGGAGGGGATCGTGTTTGTTCCCGCACCACTCTGCTGTGGTTTGCTGAGCAGTTGCACCAGCAGCCAAAGCTACCCAGTGTTTTTGTTTAAAGCTGAAATTTCAGCTCCCTCCAAACCCTGTACACAGCCGGATGAGTTTGAAAAAGAGCATGTTAGTTTGTGACCTGCAACTGAATGCTGGTTATAAATGGTTAAATCACCACATAAAGACTTTTTCAAGACGTGTATTTGTTCCTGGCATGTTTTTTAATCTGTTTTGTGTAGAGGGGGAAATTCATGGGAATTACTGACACAAAAGTCAAATTGTGAGTCTAAACACACTTTGAATTTAAAATTCAGGCTGGAATTTTCAGAGTGCAAACTTATTTGATTTTAAGCTAAAAGACATTGTTTGGGAAGAAAGTTTAAAATCAAAGGGCTTTGAGAAATTCAGTTCTCTAGTGTAGACAAGATTAGCTGTTGCTTGAGATTGATCAGCAAGTTTATATGTTTTCCTAACCCATGAAGAGGTGTGGTGGGCCTTGGTGCTTTCTCCCAGCACAGCTATTCCCAGGCCAGCATTCCCTGCCTCTGGAATGGGAATATTGTGAGGGTTTGCAAGGTGGCTTAGCTCCTGATGGTACATTACCCATTTTAAGTAAATATAGTTCCCTCCTGCAGTGTATTCCACCTCTTGTTTAGATTTGCAGACTTCTGTAAAAGCACCTGAATGATGTTCCTGGCTCTAATCTCCAGCTTTTCTGTTTTTTTCAGGTTTATTGTTGCTTTCAGGGTGAGCGCCAGGGTCAGACTTTATTGTCTTTATTATTCCTGAGATATCCATCATTTCCACTTCAGTCCTGTTGTCTGGAGTTAGCTTAAGGGTTTAGCTTGGTTTCCTAGAACGAAGAAACCATTTAAGAAGCACATTTGTGATTTCATGTGACAAGCAGGAACAGGTTAGTAAGGAAACAAACAACCTAAGCAGAACCGAAGGAGGCTGTTATTGTGGAAATGTGTTGCTTGGAACAACCCTTGCCCAGTACAGACATCCTCTTTTCTTTTTCCTTGGAGAAGAAGATGGAAATTGGAGGTGAAAACAGTTGGCCCAGTTCATCTTTGCCCTTTACAGCTTTGGCCCGGGGAATTTTCCTTTGCCTTGCAGTAGATCTTGAGTAAACTTTTTTAACTTGAGACACTGCTGCAATGCTAAGAGCAGAGGGAGCAGAGGATCAGTGGTGAAGTCTTTGAAATCTCCCTCAAAATGCCGTAGGGGATGGTGCTCTGTAAGTCCAGGTGTAGGAGGCCCTTGCAGTTAGGAGTCAGCTGGTCATCAGCCAGCCTGGGGACAGACAGGGTGCATTCAGTCTTTTCCTGTCCTGATCTGATTTCTGTGCAGGGGTGACTCTGGACCACTGTTTTCATTTGTGATACAGGGTAAATGCTGTATGGATTTATTGCCTTCCTGTTTTCAGTCTCTGCACGACAGGCGTGGTTCGTTTACACATCAACAACTGGCTGGAAGTGAGTTTCTGCCTTCCTCACAAAATCCACTATGTTGCCACCAACTTCATACCCCCAGAAGCAATTGAGAGAAGTCTGAAATCCATCAGGTAAGAGCAAACTCTGCCCCTCAGAGTGTGCCCAGTCCTTGCTCCAGTTCCAAGGGTGATGCTGCAGACATCTGAGGTGGCACAGGCAGGGGGATGGTGTGACTGGGCTGGAGAGGTGGGGGGCCCTGGGCTCAGGCAGGACTCCCTGGAGCTGCTGCTGTGGCACTGGGATGCTGCTGGATTCATGGTGGTGAGAAGCTACAGCCTTGGTGTTAACTCCAGATGGTTGTACTGAGGGGGTGCTGCAAGAGCGGCCTGCACTGTTTGCAGCCAGGAATTGTGTGTTCATTTTAATCTGTTGACCCAGAAGTAACTCTGCTTTTGGAAGAAAGAGAGCCCAGGTCCTGTAATACCTTATTTCCTGTGTTTGTTGACCTGCAAAAGCAACTAACTCTTGCTTTCTTCCTTTCTTTTACTCCATTCTGTATTTCAGTGATGAGCAGTTTTCAGACTAGTTCTCAATTGTGTGCCAATACAGTGCAGTATTTTTATTTTGTCACTGGAGTGTCCAGTTACCATATAACCCTCTGTCTGCTTTTTATAGGGAGTGTCTTGTGCTGTGACATAAAAATAAGCTTATTTTGAACCCAATTAGAGCGAAAGGATGATATTAGAAATTCTTTTTTACCATTAGATTGACCCCAGGTATCACAGTGTGGAAATATCAAAGCCTTCAGCAAAACCTGCAGTTTACTGTGCAAATGTATTCTGTTTTTCTGCAGGCCTTACCATGCCTTATTACTTTTAAATGATGAGAAGTCATTGCTTAATGAGCTCCCGTTGGACTGCTCTCCTGCCCTGGTGAGAGTAATTAAAACTACCTCTGCTGTGAAGAATTTGCAGCAACTGGCTCAAGATGCTGACTTGGCATTGCTGCAGGTATGGGGAGCTGTCAGCAGCTGCTGAGAGCCTTTTAAATCACGAGGTGCTTTCTCCTGTGTGCCCCTGGGCTTCTGTGCTGCAGTAGCACATCAGCTCCCTCGGTGTGAGCAGAGGGGAGGGAGAAAGTACCAGCCCTGGAGCCTGGGGAAAGGATGAAGAAACAAAGGGCAGGAGTGCAGGGACAGTGCTGGGCAGCCCTGCAGCCACATCCCATCTTGGATGGGAGTCTCAAGTCCTGGGGGTCTCTGGTCCCCATCCCGGGGGTCTCTAGTCCTTACCACTGCTCAGGACAAGTCCATTAAAACAGGCTGTTGAAAAACTTCACTTCAAATTGTGAGCACCTCCAGGGCTGCCTCCCACAGCCTCTCTGGTCCAGCACCTGACCAGCATCAGAGTGAAACCTTTCCTCACATCCAAAGGGAATTTCCCACTGTCCCCCTTGTGTGTGTTGCCTCAGGACCTGTCCCTGTGCTCCTCTGAGGAGAGTGGCTCTGTCTTCTCTGTCCCTTCCTGTTGGGTAGCTAAAACCAGAGCAAACTGTATTCTTGACTGACACCACAGTGGTCTGTCTTGGTCTTGCCATGTTGATGTCTACAGGCAAATGAAGCACCCAAAATGCAGGTGAAGATTTACAGCTGCCATGGCCAAATATGTTGCTTGCCCTGGAGCTGCCAGGATCTTTTCTACCAAAGACTTGTGAATGCCTGTGCAAACCTCCCCATCCATTTCCCTTAGTCCATTAGTGCACAGACTTTGCAGAGTCATGGGAAGAAGATCTAGTTTAGGCTTGGGCAAAGATTTTGAGCCAGTCTCCCCGAGCCAGCAGCTCTTTCCAAATGCCTTTCCAGTAGTGACAACCAGCTCTCAAATCTGAATTGCTGGAGGTGATGTGATGAGCCTTTGGAAAGGGAAGTTTGTGCCAGTGGAGGGATGAGCCTCTGGCACTTGCGAGGCCACTGAGAGACCCCTGTAGATGACTGTGATCATTTGGGATGATGATATGAGATGATCCCAGAGAGGGAAGGGCCACTCCATGCTCCTAAGGATTGATCCAGACCCAGGTGCACAGTCTGTGCTCTGAGTGACAGGGGAAGCACAGCTCATCATCACATGCTCTCCTGTTCATAGGTCTGTGCCTTCTCTTGTTCCAAGGGAAAGGTCCTGCTTTGTAGTCAAATTCCAGGTCTGCCTGCAGTGATCTGTGGTGTTACTTGGCTATGGGATGGACTCTGGAAATTCCCTACTGCTTCTGTAATTTTGTTCTCCACAAAAAAGCACAGTTAAATGCATCTAATGATACAGGCTGGGTTTTATGTCTTGTAGACACTATTTATGTGGCTTTTCCAGAGCCATTAGCAACCACTGACTTGTTTAACACATTAAAACACTTTGTGTAGCTCATTACTGAGATACCTCTGTGCAGTAAAAAGGCAGTGTTGGTTTCCCTTATGTTTCTGTCATAGTAGAAGCTGATTCTTTGTTTTATTTTTCATGTATTTTATTTTTCGTGTATAACACAATGCATTTTGTGCATAAACAAAAGTAGGTTTTGGGGGCATGAAAAGAAACTAAACTTGTATTGATACAGTTTGAAGAAATTCCTTTGAGGCAGGAAATACTAAGTTGCTTAGAAATGTGAAGTGAACCTCTGGAAATTCATAACCTTGTCAAATGCTTTTTGATCTGCCACATGTTATATTAAACCATGAATTTATTCTGAAGGCAGGGTGAAAGGACGGAACATTTTTCTTTCATTTCAGCTTAAACGAGACTTTTTTTGTTGTTGTATGGAATGCTTGCTGAGAGTTTGTATATTGCTTTTGCTCCCCTAATTCTTACCTGTTTTCTCAATACAGGTTTTCCAGCTTGCTGCACATCTTGTTTACTGGGGCAAAGCAATTATTATTTATCCTCTTTGTGAAAACAATGTCTACATGCTTTCTCCAAATGCCAGTGTCTGCCTGTAAGTAGAAGGAAAGCGTGTGGGTGGCAGCACGGTGGTGAGGAGTGCAGGTGCACTTTCCTTCCCTGGCTGGATACAGAATGGGATCTTTCTTCATGAATTTGTTGAGACTGTGCAAAACACAGACCATGACATGAGCCTGTACAGCCCCATTACATGAGGACTTGCACAGCCAGTATGGGCAGGGAGGAGCAGCAGAGCAGATCAATATTCTTCTGTGGTGGTGAGGGCCCTGGAAGCAGTATTTACCCTGTGGAGCTGCTGTCAGTATTTTCAGTACTCTTGCTCACTGAATGTCCAATACGGGAACATCTACAAACCAAAATACTTCATGAGTATTTAAATGAGTGGTTTATAGGGCTCTCTGTGTAGCTGGCACACCTGACTGTGTCTGGGAAAACACAATAAAGACGCTCTCACACCTGCCAGGTTCAGCAGAAAGGAGGGGAAAGCCCCACTTTATTTACATATGTCACATCTTATACAATTCCCAACTTCACAAGGGATTGGAGGACATGTCACTTCCTTCTCAATCCCACTGGAGAAAAAAGATGCTCATCAAAGTTCTCTTATCACAAAAGGAATGAAAAACAGAAAATACCGTTAAGTAAACATTGGCTATTATTTACATGAAACTGTGAGAAAGAATTCCAACTCCAAGGTTAAAACAGAAGGCTTTAGCAAAAACCAGGGCAACATCTGACATGAATCAAAAGTAGCAAAAGTTTCCATTGTGTTGTTTCACTTGCTAGCATTCCATACTGTGTGCCTTGTCACAGCCAGAAGGCAACGTGGCCATTTGGAGAGCAGGCAGAGCCACTGCAAGGAAGATGTGAAGGCAGTGGTGGGTATTTTTGCTCTGCTGAAGATTGGCAACCCTTCCTCTGTTGGATTTTGAAATGTTTTTAGACTCTGTGTTGGAACTCAGTTATAGGAAAATAGTTTTAAATCAAAACTTCGGTGATGGAAGTATAAAAATAGGGCTGGAAGGGACCTTGAGGTCATTCAGCAACAACTGTGCCTGTGTCATATATGGCAGTGCTGCTCTTGAAGACCTCTGGAGATGGAAATGCTAAGACAGACAGTTTTCCTAATAATTAACTTGACTATCCTTTACTTCTGCTCAGTCATATTGCTTGTCCTGTCAGCATGGGGAGGGGGCACAGCCACATCTGCAGCTGCAGCTGGCACATTCAGAGGTTGTGTGTGTATCCTGCCCATCCCTGCCCAAGCTCTGTCCCTTTCATCAGAGGTTTTACAGGTCTGGACTTTTCATCGCTTTTATTTTTCTCCTCTGGGTTCGCTCCACACCTTGAATAAAGTGCTGGAGCTGAACGTAAGGCTGAGATGAAAGTGCAAGAGCTTCTGGCTGGCTTCTGCAGGACACAATGTGCCATCACCTACCCTTAGGGGTTTTCTAGATCACAGAGGATACTGCATTTGGGAATTGGCACTTCTGCAATGCTTAAATGGATCAAAGTTCCCCTTACCAGCACTGCAGAGCTGATCTGTGCCTTTGCCTCTCTCCTGCAGTTACTCTCCCCTGGCAGATGCCTTCTCCTGTCAGTTCCGGGGTCACAACCTGCCCTCCATGCTGGCCAAGTTCTCGCTCCCGGTGTCGCTCTCCGAGTTCAAGAACCCTCTGGCGCCGCCTCTGCAGGAGGTGAGCTGGGCACTGTCCAGCAGCTCCTTCTTCTCCTGCTAGCAAGGGATGGTGCTGCTGCTGGAGCACTTGGTCAGGAACCTGCTGTTGTACATTTACAAGTTCCCAATTACCATGTTTCCAGCCTTATGATTTGTTGTTTCGTGTCCTTGTGCCAAAAAGCTGTGGGGGTGTTCAAGGTGAGAGAATGCTCTGTGCTGGCAAAGCTCAGTCCTAAAAGAAATATTAGAATATTTCTTTTCATGGAGTGATGTAGTAGAGAAAACTGAAACTCCATTTGGTCTGTTGCAAACTGTCATAAATTGGTAGGGCAGAATCAAATTTGTGGATTCCTCAAAATCACCTTCGATTTTATTCTATTCCATCTGCTCCAAGTTCACAATCTATTTTTAGAAGCAATCTGTCTGTTCACTTGGGTTTGCTGTAAAACTGGAAGTGTTTAAAGGCTGTTGGAGGAAGTACACTCAGCATGGGGTCAGCAGAAGTCCCTGTGTCACTGTGTTAGCTTTTTAGTGTTCAGATCTGGGTTAATAAAGTATGGATTGGGATTTGTGAGCTGTTCTGCTTGTGCATCGATCATGGCTTGTGGCGTTTCTGGGAACTGGTGGAACACAAGGAGCTCAATAACGTGAGGTCTCCTGGCTGACACTGTCCTGTTCCCAGATGGTGGAGCCTGAGGTGTGGCTCAGTGAGCCAAGGGAAGCATAGGCAGAGTTCTTGGGCTGGTTTCTTGTGGGGTTTGTTTCTGGCTTTCAGACCTGGGTGCCTTGGTGGCTCCATGGATTTAGCCCCTGCTCAGACATAAAGAAGATTACCATCACCTCTGCGCTCAAGCACAGCTGTGAGGGAAGAATTGGTTGTAATTACAGGTTGGCAGAGATGATGATCAGAGATAAAGATAAGTAATGATGTAGGTCTAATCCCAGTAGCATGTACTGGTCAGCTGCCACCTTGGGAGGCAGGGGAAGAGCAGGACTCCACTGCAGTTACAGACAAATAAGTATCCTGAAAATTGAAGCTGAAGTCACAGCATTAATTTTATTCTAGCTGCCATAGCTTCAGGAGACATTCTCAGTAATGCTTTTAAAATTAATTACTAGCCTTAATACTTCTCCTTCAATAGTTCTGGTTGTTCTCAGACATCCTACTTTTGTTTAAAATACACAAAAGTCTGCCACTTGCTACTGCAGTTACACCTTGAAACAAGGGTGCAAGAAATGCTTGCCAGAGCTGATGGAGTGCTAAAGTGTTTTTTTAGTGTGTGTACCTTCCCTCTGCTGCTCACCTGTCTGTGCTGGGGTCCTGAGGGTCAGCAGCACAGCTTGCTTTCATCATCCTTTCAGCCTTATTGGAAGGATTAAGGATGATGCTGTGAAGAGCAGTGGCTTTTTGATAAAGCAAAGTGTGACAGTTCTTGGGGGAATTTAGATTGGAGAGAGTTTTTATGTATTTTCATATCAGTACATTTTCTTCTATTTTGATTTACCCATGTAGGACATCTTGTATTATTTTTTGGTTTTTTTGTCTTTTAAGAGACATGACTCCAATCCCTGCCCTGAAGTGGTCAGGCTCCAGTTGTAATTAACAGAGATCTAATCAATACAGCAATTAATCTAATGAAATGTGGGCGGGTTTGTGTTCCACTGTGCTGTGATAAAAGATGTTGTACTCTGAACTGTAAATATTGTCAACATGTACTTGCTTTGCATTTGAAAAAAATTAGCAAAGGTGGGACTTTCTCTGTAGTTTTGTTCTTAGTGTGCACAGGAGGGGATGTGAGGTTTTTTAGCTTTAAAGGCTTCCAGTGGTTGTCTGTTACCTTGTGCTTTTCATCAGGCTGAGGGCACTGTCTGTTCTCCTGAAGGTCACTGTGCTGGAGGGTCAATACTGTGGGAGAGGGTGGATCTTCTGCAGAAACTGTGGTGGCCTCATGGCATCCATGGCATCCATTCCATTTGATTCTTCTCTTGAGCATGGGATTGGCTCCTTGCTTTTGGTGTGTGCTTCTGGATGGGTAAAGAATACAGAAGGCATTGATAAAGCCCACAATAAGAAATAGGAAAGCTCTTAGAGCCCTGCCTGGTTTTATACAAAAATATTGCTTGATTTGAAAGGGGGCAAAGTTATTTTTGTTCAGTTACCATTACATGAGTGGAATTCCTCTATTCCTTTGGGTAGATGAAAAAACTCATTTTTATACCTGGTGTGCTGTGGTGGTTTTTGGCTGGTAGGTGATACAAACAACCTGAGCAAGGACAAGACTGCCCTGGGAGTGCATGGCTGTGTTCTTCTTCTGCTGTCTGGCTGTCAAGTAGGTAGGAGGTGTTGAGTGAGTGGTGTGTGCCAGGCCTGCCAGTGCTCTCAGCCGTGCCCTGTGCCACAGACTGAAAGTCCTGGTTGTGTCACCCTGATCTCTTTCTTTGCCTGTGATGAGGAGCAGTGTATTGCAGTGGAACCCTGGGCAGTGTGTATCTATCAGTTGAGAAGATTTTGGTATCCATGCAGTGCTCCCTGCTGCTTCCCTTTCTCTGTGTTTCCCTGGGATCCCTTGGCTTTCCTGGGCCAGCAGTGTTGCAGTGGGGTGAGGATGAGCCCATGCCCTCAGCTCTGCTGACCTAAGGAGATCTTGGTGCTGCTGAGCCAAGGCCCTGCTTTTCCTTCCCCCTCCCAGGTGTGTGCACACATGAGCCTTCCTCCCTTGCCTCTTCCCTTTCCTAGAGCTCTGGCTCTTGTCCAGCCTGACTCCATTCATTTAACTTTTTTCAGCTGCACAAGTTTTCTGCCAGGTTAGCAGGTGGAATTCACTCGAGGAGATCCAGTGAGCTCCAGGGCTGGCACAGAGCTAAGGGAGCTGATTTCTGCAGAGCTTGTGCAGCCGGGGGGGTGAGGGAAGCAGAAGCTGTTCTCCCCATTTCACAGTGAGTTGTCTCTTAGCTCCACTGTGCCTTGTAATGTCACCAGGACTTGCTGCAGTGCCTGGGTTTGTCCTGGATCTCAGCAGCGTGCAACCATGGGGTGGGGAGATCCTGTGAGCTCATACAAAAGGGAACTCATCTTGCCTTTTGGTGTTTTTACTGGAAAAGAAGCAGTTTGCATCTCCTCTACCCCGACCCCAAAGAAGCTGTCCTTGTTCTGCTGCCTGTGGCTGTTGGCTCATGTCCCTCTGCTCTCCTCCCCTGAGTGGCACAGCCTTGCTGGGAGTGCAGAGCACACTGGGGTGGAGCTCTGGGGTTGCTCAGTGGGGTGCACACCCCTTCCAAACCTCCGGGGAAAGCACAGGAGCACTTGGTGACCCAAAGCCTTCAGGTCAGCACATGCTGACTGGCAGGATCTGTACCAGGCACTGCTGCTGGCCCAGGGGAAGGGTTTGGCCTGCTTCTCAGGATAAGGATTTCTTTGTCCAGCATCACATTTCTTTACCCAGCTATTCTGCACCAAGTTGCTTTGCAAACCAAGAGTTAGGGATGATGTTTGTAGCTTCCCCTCCACTGCACTGTGACCTCAGCTAGTTCGTGTGCTTCAGAAGCTGTAACATCTCTCTGCCCTGCCTTGAACAAGCATGGACTAGCAGGAGGGATCTTCCCACCTGTAAGGAGTGTTCCTGGGTGAACTAGACATCCCATTTCCTTCCTGCATCCCCTTTATCATAATGCACATTGTCATTATTGTTGTGGTTCCCTAATTCTCCCTTGATGGGATGTGGGTAATTGCAGAAAAAAAGATCAGATGGGAAAGCAGGACAGCTGCTGCTGAACAAAATCTGTGTAACTTTTCACCTTTGTTTCAGTCAGTCTGGGCCATCCTGCTGGGAGTCAGGCACAGGGACATGAGGTCTCTGCCTCGTGCCTGTGGAAAACGTGCCAAGCTTTGTGCAGGGCTCATGAAAAATGAGAAAGGAAAATGTGTCAGGGGATGGAGTGGGAGGGGAGCTGCCTGCACACCCTGAATGGGCAGCTGTGTCTTCAGGGAGCCACACTGCACATGGGGCTGCTCTGCTGGAAGGCATCAGGAGCCACGGGAGCTTTTGTTGGCAGAGGTAGGGGAGTAGGATTAAGATGCATTTATATTCAGTTAGACTGGGTTTAAAATCAGGGGTTCAGCACAGTAAGTTAAAGGAATGTGCATGCTAGGCTTTAATGGAGGGTGGTTAAGCTAAGAATTCGGAGCTGTTACCTAATGATTAAAATGGCAACATGAGACAGTAAATGTTTCACCCTACATCAGTAGGAGTTTTCAGAGTCTGTTTCCTGTAAAACAGGGAGAAGTTTTAATAGCTGATCTGTTTTCCATGAAACAGCGTGGTTTGAATGCTAAAGAAAGGTAATACATTTCAGCAAACATCCCTGCAGCCTTGCAGGTGTCATCATCCTGAGCCAAAGCAGCCCTCAGTTCTCAAGTCAGACCTTGAAGAGGATTTGTGTCAAATAACTGGATAATCCGGGCTGGAGAAAGGGGCTTGTGTGCTTCAGTAGGGAAAACAAGCTGTGTTTTAACTGTCTCCTCAAGTAGTGAGAAACAAGCTGGGATTGAGTGCTTCTAGGCTGCTGTTGTCCCTTCCCTTTCCTGAACCTGTTGCTGCTCCCAGTTATCCTTAACTTTTTAGGCCTGGGAAAGAAAACAGCCTTAAAGAATCCTTGCAGGAAATGTAACGTATTTCTCAAGAGTTTTACAAATAGCCCCAGAGAATAAGGAATGCTGGATCTTGTCCTTCCAAGACTTGGAGCTGAGCTTTCCTCTGGCCATCCCAAAGTGCCCAGCTGGGCTGATGTGCAGTGCTGTGTTTTTGGAAGCCAGTGCAGCATCTCTGCTTGTGCCAGTGAGCTCAAAGCAGGGCATTGTACCAGCGCCTTGCTCAACAACACTCTGTCACTGCTCTGGGAATGGCCCCAGGCTGCTCTGTGCCAGCAGGAACAAGCCAGATGTGGCTGCTGCAGCAGACAGGACCCCCTCAGAGCAGGCTGGAAAGAGGCAGCCCGAGCAGACAGGAAGCATGAAAGGAACGTGGATGAAATTTAGATTGAATTGGTAGTTAAATTAAGCAAGAGAAAACGTTTCACTTTATATTTCCATCAAAATCCTGGTGTTTCAGCCAGAAAAGGCTGGCTCTGGATTCCTGCTGTGCCAGAGGATGACTGAGGCAAACAGTCCTGGGATGAGGTATATCCCTGCCTGGGAAGCTGCTCCTAGCCCTTTTGGCTTCAGCAAGGAGCTCAGCTCTAATGAAGTGCCCTGAGAGCAGGCACAGAGAGAGCCCTGCACCCCTGGGGGAGGAGCAGCATTTCCAGCCAGCACAGTACTGATGGTGCAGGGCAGCCTCTGCTCCTGCAGCTCTGTGTGAGCATTGGGAAGAGCAGATGGAGAATGGACAGAAATGCAGTGCTCGTGTCCAGAAGGACAGGCAGCAGAATGTGTTAGCAAAGCCTCTGCTAGACCTGCTCTGGGAAAGCACTTCTACACTTCTTCTGGTAAGAAATGGGTCTAAACCTGGAGGGAGTGGGAATGATGTGAGGCACTTGCAGTGGTGGCACAAAGCTCATCACTTGGGCAGGAGCCAGTGCAGGATGCTGCAGCACTTGGGCTTTTTCTAGGACTGGGTTTTAAGAGGTAAGAAATTCCTGCTGAAGTTTGGCTTAGTATAGAAAAATGTCGGGGATCATCAGTCTGTGGTCTAGGGATGATTGTTCAAGCTTACTTCAGGATGGAAGAAGAGTTTCCTCTAGTTCTCAGGTTAGTCCCAGGCCTCCAGCTCTCCCAGCCAGAGATGGCACAAAGGTGTTTGGCTGGGGTTGGTTGCACAAGGTTGTGGCTGTAAAGCTGTAACACCACTGCTGCCTGGCTCGGGGTGGCTTTCTAGGTATTTCCACGAGGGTGTGGAGGTGATGGTGCACATGCAGGATTAGAGAGGGTTGGATGAGACTCTCTGTGCACATGGAGCTGCAACAAAAGAAATTGGCTATTTTCATAATTCATGGAAGCACCAGCATGACCAGGGGAGGCTGGTCTGGGTCAGGCCCTACCCACTGCTTCTGTAGGTCTGGTGGAGCCTGTCTTCCTGTCTCCCTGGATTTCTCCAGGGTTGTTTTGTGCTCTGAAACGTGCAGACCTCTTTCATTTGCTGATCAGACGTTGCTGTGTGCCAATAGGTTGGAAATGTAAGTAAAATGAATGAGCCATCTTTCCATCCAGGCCTGCATCTGGCAGGAAGGATTTCAGCAACCTAATCACTAGAGTAAACCTCGCTCTTCCAGGCTGCCTTCAGATGTTAGCAAAACATTGGGTCTTTGGTGTCTTTTGCCAACCTTCCTTTTCTGTAGATTTTCTGTTAAACATGTAAAATGAATTATGGCTTTTCCAAAAAATAGATGTTTGAAGGTGATCCCAGATAATATGTTTTAAGATTAAAATCCACTGAGCCGCCAGAAGTGGTAATCCCTGAAAAGACAGGGTGTGGGTCTGGCTGCAAACAGAAGAGGTTTCTTTTGTGATTTGATAGCAGAGGAGGAACTGAGAATTACAAGATTTATGGAAAAAGGAAAATTATGTGGGCTGATGAACTTGGGTTTGGGGTTTTTAGTGCGATTTGGCCTGTTACCCTGATGATTAATGCAGCAGAGTGAGCTTCCTTCTGAGTCTGAGCTCATGCTGCATGTATTTGTCTCACCAAAACAGTGTTGGTTGCTATGAAATCCCCCAACAGCCTTGTCAGTGATTGTGTTCTGAGCCTTTTGCTACGAGAGTGGCCTGCAGTGATATGAAAAGGCTTTTTATGTAGAAATCAAGGCACAATGATGCATTTCGAAGGCTCCTCCCAGACTTCTGAAAACAGACCCTGCCAAGACCCTGCAAACGTCGGCCCTTGCTCTGCCTGTGGTGCAGGTCTCCAGCAGATGTTGGGCATGTTTAATACATCTCATTGCTTTTGAGTCTCTTGCCTGCCTGGAAACACAGGTGCCTTTATTAGCTTGGCCCCATATAGCAGAGGGGTGGTGAAATGAGGGATGGTGACTCTCTGCATTGAGAGGGGGCTCCTTGGCAGCTCAGGTTGCTCTCCCTTGCCTGGGCTTCTGCTGCTGCTGGTGCTGCTTCTGTACTGCCCAGCCCTGTCAGGCTCTGATCTCCAGAGGCTCTCCCATGGCTAATCAGCAGTTTCCCATCTGACAGCAAGGGGCTCCTATTCCTGGCCACCTCTCCTGGTTACTTCAGCTCTGCCCCATTACCCTGCCCTCTCTCTGGCTCTCTAGAGGAGCCTGCACTTCAGTCTGACCATCTGGGATTAACCCTTCTGTGATTTATTGTAGTGGCCCCTGTGCAGAAACCAGCAAACTGGTCTGGAGTTGTGGCAGGGGCAGGGCAGATTCCTTTGAGGCTGTGCTGGTCAGTGTTGCACAAAGAAAGGACCATGAAAGGCTCCATTACAGCCTAGGCACCCACAGAGGCTCTGGGTGTGATGAAGGTTTGTGCCTGGTCACCCTTTTGTGACTGGAGAAGAGATAAACTCTTGTGTGGGGCGGGAAGCATTTCTCCATGTGACTCGTTGCTCACCAGGCGTCCCCTTTGTGTGCTGTTTTCCTCCTGTAGCTCATTTCCCAGATGTCTGACCCCTGATTCCTCCCCCTGCAGACCCAGCTCATCCAGATGGTGATATGGATGCTGCAGCACCGGCTCCTCATCCAGCTGCACACCTACGTGTGCCTGATGGTGCCCCCGAACGAGGAGGAGTTCCGAGCCCAGGATGAGGACATGCCCTTCACTGCCAGGGTTGGAGGACGAAGTTTGAGCACCCCCAATGCTCTCAGCTTTGGCTCTCCAAGTATGAGCATGCTTTTCTCTGCTGTTCAGACTTCACCTCACTTCTAGAGCTTCCCCTAGTGCTGCCAAGGGCCATCAGGCCTTGGTAATGGGACATCTCCTCTTGCCAGAGTACTTGGTAATTAGGTCCAGCCTTCCCTAAATTTAGAACTGAGCACTGGTGAAAGTCCTAGGGGCTGTTAGACTTCTTTTTAGAAAGAAGGAATGCTTTGTAATTTGCCAAATTCTCATTTGGTCATGTAAAAGATTTTTATGAGAGGTACTTCTTTCTTTTTTAAAGTAACTTCCTCCTCCCTTGCTGCACTCAGAAGTATCCCCTATGTTCCTCTGGCTGCATTGCTGTTACTACCCAGATTTTGGTTTTCAGGACAGAAAATGTGAGAATTTGTTCAAGCAGCACTGGTTTCTGTGGGCTGTAAAACCATTAGAGCCACCCGAGGAGACACAGAGCTGCCTTTTTTCTCACAAATTACTGATTTCTGTTTATATCTCCTGATTTTTTTAATCTTCCCAGTGCCATTCTTCAGGGTGATTCCAGGAAAGCATTCTTTTGAGAGGATGAGTCAGATATGATACTGAAATCACCAAACTTTCCTGCCTGTGCTGTTCTGAGCAGCCTTCTCAGAACTCCACTGGGCTTGGGTATGGGGAGAGATTCTCTGCACAACTTTGAGCTTTACAGGAATCATTAATTAGGGCAGAAATCGTGGACCATGAGTCAGATGAGTCTGTGATCTGCTGATTCTGGCTCCCTCACAAGAGGATATTGCTTCTTGGCCTCTCTGCCTGCTCCCACCTTCTGTGCTGTTAGGCTTTTCATGTTACCACTTCACGGTATTCCAGCACAGCTGTCTGGGAATTCTCTTTTCAAATGTTTTTTATGGACTGTTTATGGTCTCCAGAAGCACAGTTTTCCACACAAATTGATGACTTTGTTGAAACATTTGAATTTCCCATTGAGAGAAGTGCTGTGTTGTCATGACTAATTGCAGATTCATGGAGCACTTGGGAGACCCACTTTCTCTGCTCTCCAGAGAAAAGAGATTAGTTGGAAAGGCTGCACAGAAATGGCCTGAATTGATAAACTTTGCATCCTTATGCTGAGGAATATAAAAGTTTTGTGTGTATGTGTGTCTCTCTCTTGCCCCGATAGCCAGTAGTGATGACATGACTCTGACAAGCCCTAGCATGGATAATTCCAGTGCTGAGCTGATACCTGGGGGGGACTCACCCCTAAATAAGAGGATGACAGAGAATCTCCTGGCAAGCCTGTTGGAACATGAGCGGGAAGCCATCCTGAATGTCCCAGCTGCCCAGAATCCAGAAGATCTCCGCATGTTTGCAAGGTGAGCAGTGCAGGATGCAATCATGGTTTCTTCACCTTTCTGCTTTATAGAAGGCCTGGTGTGGAGTCTGAGAAAATCCTGTTAGCCTTGGGGTTTGGAGGAGAAGTTCTTTGGGGTTTGTTCCTATATTTCATCTGTGATACAAACTAATATTTGTGGCACAAGAAAACTTGGTAACAAAGAGTCCTGGGTGTGTGAAGGAGCATCAGGGAGTGTGGTTGAACTTCACTGTTTGCCTGCCAGTTTTCCTGTGTCCACACAAGGCAGACACAAAACTGCACAGCCTAAAAAACTGTTCTAAGCAGGCAAGGCAGAGACCCAGTGATGCTGATGCTGCCTTTTTGTGTCCATTGGTATTTTCAGGCCAGCTCTCCTTAATTTGAGGGTTTGTAAACTCCATGGAAATACGAGACACAGAGCCAGCCTGAATACTTTTACAGATCAGCCCGTGAGTGTCCCAAGGTCTGTTTGGCTGTGATGAGAGCTCACTGCTTAGATTAGCTAAGCTAAAGGCATCATGTGATCAGTAGCACACATTTTGTTGTTACAAATTTGCACACAACAAAACCAGGCACGATGTGGTTCTGCACATGGTAAAAGAAGAATGACTTCTTGAGGAGCCATCTAGGAAGAAGGGAGGGAAGGAAAGGCTTTTTTTTCCTAAGGATTTCAAAACACAGTGGCATCACTGGAATGCAACTTTCACTGGTTTTCATACTTGTGGAGCAGAAAACCACCTGAGGAAAGGACAGCAGCTGTCCCATATTCTGGATTCAGTTGGTAATCCCCTGAAAACCTGTTTCTTGCCCTAGGATGGATACAGTCAGCTAGCCCAGGGTAACTGTAATAGGAGAAAAATGCTTTCCTTGTTTGTGGCAGAGTGCAGCTCTCAAAGCTTGTGGGTAGTTAGTGCTCTCTGAATTATTCGTTTCCTTCATCTTCTGCAACTCTTCAGAGGATATGATCCAACTGGCAGGCAACATTGGCCACTTGAGAACTGAGGTTTTTTTTCTTTATTACCAGCTAAGTCATTACAAAACCAGTGAGGAAGGAAAGTAAAAACAAAACCATATTTAATATCTTAAGACAGAATTTGTGGGGGACTCCTTGGACCAGTTCAGTGACGATGCAGATTCTTAGTTATCCTAGTGAGAGGAAAGAATGTCAAGGTATGTCTCACTACCCTCAGCTGGGTAAAACAGCCACTTGGAAGCTTTGGAATTGCAGATGCAAAAGATGACTCTGATTTCTTTGTGAAACCAGCTGAATGATGTTTATTTTGCACTTTGCTCCTGCCCCAGGTTCTTTTGCAGATCCCCAGGCCTTACCAGGTCCGAATTTCCAGTCTGCTACAGATTGAATTGACAAGTGCAGAGTGCTCTGAGGCAACAGTGAGGAATAAACAGATTAAACAATAAATAAACAATAAACAGATGGGTTCTGTGGGCAGACGCTGCAGTGCACATGTAGGAATGTTCATGCCAGACCCTCTTAGTTACTGCTGGTTTTAAGAAACACCACAACTTGTAGGTTGTGGTGTATTTTCTCTCTTTTTGTGCCATAACCATGAGAGATGAGTGAGTAAATCTGTTGCTCTCAAGGAAAGGGAAAAACCCCTGGTGAAGCTGCCTGAAGGAGCTGATCTCCCTGGTTACCCTCGTGCAGGTACTGCTCCAGCCCTTCCTTCCTTCACTGTCACAGCAGCAGCCCCAGGGGGGCTGTGCCCTGGCCAACAGCTCTGCTCTCACAGCTGCCTCCAGAGCAAAGTGCTATAAATGCACAACTGGTGCCCTAAATATCCTGTGGTATTTGCCCTTCCCAGGGTGCTGTGTGTACACACAGAGGGATGGGCTATTTCCAGCACAGCAATAAAGCTCAGCCTGGCACATTTTCCTGTGCTGATGCCTCTGAGTGCCTGTCCCTTGTTACTCAGACAGCACAGAGTGCTGGTGCCTGTCCAGGGCTGTGCACAGCCCGTGTTTGAAGGCAGAAACCTTAAGGGGAAGTAAGGAATTACTAAAGCTTGGCTCCGGCATTGGCTGCATTAACTCTCATAGCATTGAATGAGAATTTAAATTCAAGTTCTTTCCTAAGGTGCAGCTGAAGGAGGGTTGGCATGTCCTTCCAGGAGTAAGCTTGAAAAGGAGACAAGTTCTTTTTGAGCGGGATGCTCAGTAATGTACACCAAACCTTCCTCACTGCACATTAAGCAGTGCTTTTGAAGTCCGAAGAAGTTGGAGGCTTCACTCATGGCTTCTCTCCCAAGCCATGGGTGTGGAGTTGCTTTCAGGGTTTATTTGTGTTGCTCTGAGATTGGGAGGTGAGATCGTTCACTCCACCGAGGGATGCTCACTGGCAGCACTGAGCTGTGGGCAGTTCTGCTCTGGTTTCAAGTAGTGCTATGGCAGGGGCATCTCCTTGGCCAGAGATAAGCTAATTCTATTGGAACTGCTAGTCTGAGAGAATTCTTTGCTTTTAGTGTGTAGGAACACTCCAGTGCTGTTAGAGGGGCAGCTCTTGCAGCTTGAGGAGAGGAAAACAGTGATGAGCAATGGAAAGCAGTAATCTTCCATCACTGCATCTGGATGTGCACGTCTGTCACCAGACACAGCTGTGCAGCTTCAGAGGGACTCACACAGTGTCACTGCCCCAGGAAGTGCCATCTCATGCTGATTGTGTCCCTTAAATGTTCATTGCCCAAACAGGCGAAGGCAGTGCCCACCTTCTCTGGAGCTGTGAGCCCCAAGGACAGTTTTGTAGATTCTAGTTGGACTTTTGGGAAAACCCCCTCCCTGGGAGGGTGGTGCAGCCCAGGACAGATTGCCCAAGCATGTGGAGGGATTTCCATCTCTGAAGGGTTTGAAAAAGCTCCACAGCATTAGCAATAGTCCTGCTGGAGCAGGATGCTGGGCTAGACTTCAGGGGTGTCTTCCAGCTGGCATTTTTGTGATATTCTTTAATATCCTTTCTAGCGTTTATTGGAGTGGAAAGTATTTAGTCTTAACCAGTTAGAAATCCAGGCTCTTTCTGAATATAAGATGGATTTATTTATTGGCAAACTGCTCAGTCTGTGCTGCTGTGGAAAGCCAGGGCGTGCCATTTGCACAGAAGAGAGCTGAGCCAGGGTATGAGCACATGGGCACAAGAGCCTGGCATAGGGGAGGGATTCCACAAAATCACTTTGTGAACTGTGATATGAGTTGTAAGATACAAATGTCTCTGTTCATACTTGAGGGAATAGTCTGGCTTTGACACACCCAAGAACTGGCACTGTGGCTGTGAGTGGCCACTCCTCAGTGCACACGGTTGCCATTGGCCCCGGGGAGGTGGCCAGTGAGCCTCATGTCAATACCCAGTGGGAGACAGTGGGAAGGCAGATGCAGAGCCCAGATATGGGAAAGACTGGAGTTTGTCTCTGTTGTTTGTTCGTGCTGCAGGTACAGAGAGGCACTAGTTACCTTCTCCATACTGGTGCCAGTTTGAGAGCTGGCAGAGGAACAGCAGGAGGGAGTTGGCAGCGAGCTGGGGCTGCCCAGCCCCAGCCTGCCAGTGAGAATCCTGCTCTGAGCCCACAGACACCTCGTGGGGGAGAGGAGGAAGGTGGCAAATTGGGAAGCAGAGAAACACACATGGCACTGGGCTAGAGGTGAAAACTCCTCTGCACAGTGTAGTGGGGCGTGTGGTGCAGGGACTCTTGTTGTGACTCCTTTGCAGTCACCCGTGAGGATGGTGGGTGACAGGAGTGCCCAGGCGGAGCAGCAGGAGGCAGCCAGGCAAGCCCTGTTCCTGCAGGGAAAGCAGGAGCCACTCCATCCTCCAAAACAGGCAGGAGTGCTCCAGTGGATATTGGATATATTTTAAGGGCTGTTCCTGCATGGGAGCTGTCTGAATGGATTGGAAAACAGATCATGTCATCTGTACTCATTTTTACAGTCAGTTGGCATGAAGCTGCAGGTGGGTAATGGAACATGAGCAAAGGCTGCTGGAGCACAGAGTGTGATGTGGAACACAGAGTGTGATGTGGAACACATATGGAGGCACAGGTGGCTGTGGAGCTGGGAAGGGACTCTGGCCTTTGGGCCTTCACAGGTGGGAGCATTTGAGTCACATGTGCAGCATGGCTGGGACATTTGGGAGAGTGTCGAGACAAGTGAGAGACTGAGCAGCAAACTCAGGCTTCATCTGGGGGGCTGGCTTGGCTTTATGGCTCAGAGGGAACTCTGGGGAGGGGCTCTCAGCCACTGGGGACTTCTGCTGTTTGTTGGGGACCCTGCTGTGACTGACTGTGCAGGGCCGAGGTTTTCTGATGGCTGTAGCATGTTGGTGGCCAGCAAAGGCATATCTGTGCTGTCTTTGTTTAAAGGGAATAGGGAGTTTAAGAAGCCAGCATGGTTTGAGCTTAGGCTTCAGGGGGTTTGTAACTCCCACAGCTTCTCTGTGGTGCCTACCACCAAAATTTCCATCAGCCTGTTGTGACTGCTCCACCCAACCCAAGCTGCCCAAACCCTGAGTGCAGGACATGTAGTTACAAAGCCCTTTGTGCTGCTGTGAGGGAAAATTGCTCTTAATTCTAAAAGGCCATGCAGGTAGCCAGGCCCCTGCTGCAGAGCTGTGACAAAGGGCAGTGTAGGCCCAGCTAAGAGAGCACAGAATAAATTTGCCACATCTTGACTTCTCAAGGCTCGTTGGCACTTGAGTTTCTTCACTTTCTGGAATTATAACTAAGTTGAAAATTTACAGTCTTGGGAAATGCCCCAGACTTGGGAAACCTCTTGATCCAAGGAGGACCTTGGCAAAGCCCTA
The DNA here is from genome assembly GCA_013397175.1 of Platysteira castanea. NCBI lineage: Eukaryota > Metazoa > Chordata > Aves > Passeriformes > Platysteira > Platysteira castanea. The sequence goes on from VYXC01002893.1 coordinate 236,436, forward strand.
CAGCGGGCGAGTCCCATCCTTTTCCAGGGGATTTCTGTGCTAGGCATGATTTAATTCCCTTTTCATGCAAATGAGGGACATAACCCAAAGAACCTTCTGATTTGCATCCCATGGGAGAGGAGACCTTGAGGGTAGCAGTATGAGTTTGAGCTGCTTTTGGCCCACGTGCTCCCTTGCTCTGCTCCCTGCAGGCTGCTGCACTACTTCCGAGGCCGGCACCACCTGGAGGAGATCATGTACAACGAGAACATGCGGCGCTCCCAGCTGCTGATGCTGTTCGACAAGTTCCGCAGTGTGCTGGTGGTCACCAGCCATGAGGACCCCGTCATTTCAGTGTTCCAGTCTCTCCTGAAGTGACTCTGCTGCCACAGAGGAGGGACGGAGCTTGCCACACTCTCCATGCTGAGAGTCCAAAGGATGCCTAAAAACTGAAGGAGGTGGTTTCAGTTCCTTCTTGCCACGTGACACTCAGCAGGTTGTCCCTGTCCATGCCTCGATGTCCCAGCTGCTCCCCGAGGCTCCAGGGCCTGCTGCAGGACAGCACGTGCTTGCTCAGCCTGGATTCCTGCCCTGCTCATTCACAGCCCTTCCCTGGCCTTGCTGCTCCCCAGGGATCATCAGAGTGGGCCAAGAGGGTTCTGCTGCGGCGCTGCTGGCAGAATGTCACCTTTGGGGGGATGCTGGTGCCTTGGGAGTGCTTCCTCTGCTCTCCAGCACGACTGCTGGGACACTCAGCCCTGAGACCTGTCTGTCACCATGGCACAGCACACATGGCCTTGCTCCAGGGTGCAGGGGAGCTGGCCTGGCTCGTAGGGAAATGACCCTGGGCACCAACAAACTCTGATCTTGCAGCAGCGAGGACAGAGGTGGGAAGGCAAAGTATCACAAGTAAACATGAAATCGTGAATGAATGAATGACTCAGTCACTGTGTCACAGCTCGTTCTTTCTTCACCCCAGTATCCTTATTCCCAAGTGTCTGTTGGAGCAGGGCTGTCACCAAGCAGCCTCTCTGTTCCTGGGTTTTCACACTTCCCAGTTTTTGCCTGGGGGTGGGAGGTTGGTTGTTGAGGACTGAAAGGTGCTGGCCAAGCTGCAGGTGCAGGGACACGTTCCACCCAGAGGCTGGGGCTAAGGGCACTTGGGCTTGTCCCCCAGGGTTTGTTTTGTCCCTCCACTTCCCCTCCCACAAGCTGTGGCTGCAGGGAACCATACAGGGGTCCTGGCCTGGGTTAAAGCTATCCAGCAGGAAAATGAGATACAGGACTGTTTCCTGCTCTGGTTTGGGACTGCCCCTCCAGCCATGCCAGGGCCAGAACAAGAGGTGACAGCCCTGGGACATGCCAGGGCCTGGGGACAGCAGGAGCTTGTGCCAGCTCACTTCTGCCTGTGTGAGGCCACTGTCCTCCACAGCTGCTCACTGCTCTGTGCTGCATACGTGGGGAAGGGAGGAGGAACTTCACCTCCATGGTGGTGTGGCTTCTATGGGTTTTTTGTTGAAAGATTGTCAGGCTCCCTCTGAAGACCTTCCCTTACACCACACATGGCACCTGGAGCTCTTCCCAGAGCTGCAGGCTCTCAGGAGGAGAAGCTTCACTTGCCCACACAAGCTGGGTGAAACTGGGAGCTTCAGCTGACTTACCTTCCAGCAGACAAGTGCTGGGAGAGCTACTCCATGACAATTTTCTTAGGATCCCTTCAGCACGTCTGGCCCTGCAGCTGCAACAGGGGTGGTAGAGAAGAGCAAAAAACCACATCTGACCTAAAAATCAGATCAACATCACTATAGGCCCTTGTCTCAACCAGCCCCAGCACCTGAGCATCCAGGTGAGCTACTGCAATCAGAAAAAAGGCTGCTCAGAAGGGGCCAACCCAAATTCTTCCATGGGAAGGGGACAAGAGATTTTAAAAACTTGAGCTTTTTAATTGTATGTGGACCTTAAGGTGGGGGTGAAGGTGGGGGGTGTGTTCCTGTCACCCACGCAGTGTGGCTGCAGAACTGCAGGTCCTGCCCTGAATCCTGGACGTTTTTCCCCTCTGTACCTCAAGTCAGGCTGCTGCACCAGTGCTTTCTGTGTGGGGGTTCACACAGTGCTAAGTTCTGAACTGGTTTCAAAAGCAGCAGGGAAAATGAACAAAACCCATTCTTGTTTTCCGAGCTGGACATTAGAGATAGGTAGAGGTTGGAAGGGGTCTCTGCTCAAAGGAAAGGTGTTAGGTCACTCAGGACCCTGTCCTGTGGAGGTGTGAATGGCCTACAGCTTCTCTGGGGCCCCGTTCCAGTGTTTGACCACCCTCATGGGGAAAATGTTTTCCACAGAGCTAATGAGAACTTGCTGTTTTCCAGCTGGTGGCCTGTTGCCTCTCATCCTGTCTGATAGCAGCAGGCTGTCTTCTCTGTACCCTCCCCTGAGGCAGTTGCAGACAACAGTAAGATCCCTCCTTCACATCCTTCTCTCCCAGCTCCCATCCTTTCAGTCTGCTCTGCTGCCATCCAATTTTTTTGACTATTGCCCTGCAGCACTGGCCTCAGCTGGGGGCTGAGGCGATGGGAGCAGCACAGAGCTGTGACCTTTCTCCTCTTGCCCACCCCAATTAGGCCTGGATCCGTTGGCAAGGGAGAAGGTGGCCTTCAGTGTCCAAAGTGTCCAAAACCAGCCTCAGTTCTGACTGGGAGGCCCAGGCCAGTCTCCTGCAAATAAAGCTCCACCTTGCCCCACCCTATTGTGACAAAGTACTTTTATTGTTAAAAACGCCCAGGCCCCTCTATCTGCCACAATGCAGCTGGAGGCCATTGTACAGAGCACAGCTCAAGTCCCAGTCCCTGGGACACTTGCAAGATTTGTCAGCTGCAAGGGGAGTGTCCCTTGCTGCCATCTCTCTCAATTTTCTTGTCTACAACACTCACAAATTTGTTGCCCCGTAAATAAAACCTGAGTGGTTTCTGTGCCCACTCTCCCCTGTTGCCAATGCCAATCCTGGTGGTGGCCACCACGTCCTGCTCCCCCGGTGGGTCCTGTCCTGGCATCATCCAGATGGCAGCATCCTGAGTCAGGTCCCTTTGGTCAAAAGCCTTGTTGATCCCAAATGCCTGGCAGAGCTTGGAGGGCCCATTGCAGAGCTGCCAGTCCTTGAGCAGCCTGGTGGGTGCTTTCCTGGAGGCCCTGCGCAGCTCCCTCATGGCATCCAAGCCCTGCAGCGGTTCCAAGGAACGCAGCAGCACTGCAGCCCCTTCTCCTGTGCAGAACAAGAGCTGGGTGTTAGTATGGGGTTGTTTTTTGGGAATGCCTCACCTTTCAGCCCACTGCCAGCAGCACTTCAGCTCTGAGCCTGTGGCTCAGCCCAGTGGAGGAGGGAATGGCCTGGTGCACCCAACCGTGGGGCCTGTCCTTTGCTCCAAGCACGCTCCCTTCCCTCCTCCAAATGTCCAGTGTTCTGTAGCTCTGTGCCCTTCATTCTGCAGTGCTGACTTGCTCTTCCCAGCTCCACCTGATGTTAAGTCTGGCTGCTGCTTCAAGGTTTGCCAGAGGGCAAGAACTTTTTCTAATGTCAGCACAATGTTCAGGAATAAACATACATCTGGTTCAGTTTTGGCAGAGGTATCCAAAGCTGCTCCCAAACCCAGTGGATTTCTAATAAACTCTGATTACAAGAACTCCAGCTAACAAAGGCAAGGAGGAATGAGTCTGGATGCTGCCAGCAGAAAGAGACAGCTTGCAGAGTGAGGTTGGACAAAGAGAAACCTGGGAAGGACCTGCAGGCCCTGGGAACAGACACTACTGAGGGAGCCTGGGCTGCAGGTGGTACCAATCCAAACTCCCTCGACGTGGAACAGGTGGGATGAGCATGGCCTTGGGTAACTGCACAGCTCCAACAGAGTGTGATTTGGACACATGTGCCAGGCAAGCTTTCCCAAGGCAGGGACCTGGGGCAGGACAGGGCTGCATAGTCTGGCTGTGGGATGCACAGCCCTGGCAGAGGCACTTAGCAGAGAAGACCTTTCTATGACAAAAACTGAAGAAAACTGACAAATTCTTTTCTCAAATGTGATTTGCCACCCTGTCAGAATCCTTAGGTCTCCTCCCAGCTGTTGCAGCCAGGTGACAGTGAAGCAAAGACACAGCTCTGAGCAGACATTCCCTGTCTGACAAGGATCTCCAGCCTAAGTGGGACATGGTTTTTTCCTGGTTTCCCTGGTATTTTCCAGTGAACAGCAGGGAGGTCTTCTCCTGCCCGTGAGTGGGTGAGGAGAGCACTGGCATAGGGCCTATGTGCAGCCCCACACAGGCCCCCTTGTGCTGGCTGCCCATGGCTTTCCTCCTGCTAGCATCTGCGTGGTGCTGCTCCTCAAGAATCCTCTCTCCCTCTCCAGCCTTGAACATCTGGAACCACGCTCGTGCCTGGCAAAGGCTTTTTTTGTATGCACTGGCAGATCCCTAAGGATCTGTGATTTCCCAAAATAGAATCCCTCTCATATTTTGTACAAATCCCACACTAAATTACCCCTCTGGGCTCCCAGTGAGGTCCTGGTTCCTGGCTCTCTGAGGTGTGCCTGCTGCCCTGAACCTTCTCGGAGCCCCTGCTGCCTCCCCTATAGCTTGGTGAAGTCAACAGCCTGAATTCCAACAGCTGTCAGCAATCTGTTCCTAGGCACTCCCTTCTCCAGGGAGGGGGATTGATGTTAATCTGGCAGCCAAAAGCTGCTTCCCTGGCCTAACAGTGATTTAGAGCTCAAAGGTCATTTTGGATTTTTAAGAACATGTTCCATGTCCTAATTCTGCTTTTTATTGATGCATGAAGAAACATCCTTCACATCATGTTGCTGCCTCCCTTGCCAGGAACAACTGTGGGATTCTGAGCAATCACTAGTTATACTACTTGCTTTCATCCATCTCAAATGCAAGTGGAAACTGTGGTCACACTTGAATTGAACCAGGTCCTTGGGAGTTCACATGAACAGAGATGAGCACTTGGAAAATTGCAGGTGCTGCCAGAGCATCACAGAGCCCAGCCAGGGGGTACTGGGAATTTCTGTCTCTGGCTGCTCTTTCTGTATTTCCAGATGGAAGTTTCCAGGTTCTTTCTAGCTGTGTGCAATACACACCACACTCTATCCAGAAAGTAGCCTTGGGAGAGGTGGAGACAGCAAGCAGGACAAGAGTGCAGGGATGCCATGATGAGCTACTGCTTTATTCCCCTCACACCCCTGGGTCCTCCTGAGCATACTTTGACATTAGAAATTTAATTTTAATTCCCAAAGAGTAGCTGAATCCCTTTGGCTCAATTCCATAGTGTTTCAGCATGGCTTCCTCCCCCTGCCAGCCTGCAGCAGTTCCCTTTCAAGGGTCACCTGGGTTCAGCATCTGCCCAACAGGAACACACCAGCAGCAGCAGGGCGAGCTGGGGATGCTGAGTATTTATCTCCCTTGATAAGAGTCACTCCATATAATGAGCAGCATTCAGGGCTAAAAGCTGAGATCTAACAACACTGCAGAGACCAATTCTCTCCCTGAGCAGCTAGAAATCATGACAGTGGAGTCCTACGACCCCACGGTGCAGTTTCCTGCTCCTTCCCTGAAATGGCTCCAGCTCCCACGCTTGGAAACAGCCCTTGGCCACTGGAGAGAAGAGAACTTTCTCCTCCATTCACCTGCCTGACTCAGTGCTCCCAAATACTTCCTTCAAAATCCTAGTCTAGGATCTGAAAGTTAGGGAGAAGTCCCTGCAGTGTGATCCTGGGCTGAGCATAACTAGGCTCTCAGTTTTACAAGCTATTCTTTCAGATCTGGCAGCAAAATACAGACCTTGGCAAATTCCAGAGAAACAGATCACAGCTAAGTCAAAGAGAAGCATGACTGGCATTTATCCTCTTCCTGAGGCAAGGGAAGCCCCACATCTCTCTCAACTCTAGGGAAAGCTCTTAGTACTAAGATTATTGTGCTGCTCAGGAAATACTGTAGGATTCATGCACACTAAAAGACTTTGGCTGTATTTTTTCTATAAGCTCTTCTCCTCTACCATCCAGGATTTCTCCAAATGTAGTGATGCCTGCCATGGCTTCAGGCAGTTGCAGTATTTCACTCAGTGGTGGGAATACCTCTCACAGTAAAATTCCCCAAGATGCTGCTTTCTCTCAGTGATGTGCACAAAGATTTCCCCTTCCTCACTGACAAAAAATACTGGAGCCCCCTTCTCATCTCATTATAGTTGTATGTACACAAGGCTGCGGGGGACAGGCTCTTCCTATCCCTGAGTGATACTGGAGCCTGAACTCCAGCATAAACCAATAAACAGAGAAGGTTTATTCTAGCTGGAGTTAGAGGCTATGAGGTTGTGTATCTAAACAAGTGATCCCTAAAGAGTCAGAGCTGCCACTGGTTCAGAGGATACACTTGTTTCTTGGAGCTGTTTCCCTTCAGAGTGTGGTCTGTGCTGTGAAGAAGGACCAAGCTATGCCACAAAAGACAGGGGTTTTTGCCAGGGTTTCCTTGTGTTTTTTCACAGCCAGAGTCAAAACAAAGTTTCCAAGATCTATCCCATATCCAGAGAATGAAATGCTTTTGCCTTTTGACCAGGTGTCACCGCAAAGATGACTCCCTCAATCCTTTCCTCAGACTAAACAACAGGACAATTAAACAACTTGTTCTCCCTCTAACTGGAGAAAAACATCTCAGGTGTGATTCCTCCCCAGATTGTTTCTTTCAACACTTCTGCACGGGGGCAAATACACAGAAGGAGCAGCTCCTGTCTGTGTAGCTGCATCAGTGATGCACAATGTGCACAGTGCACAGCCATGGTATTGACTGCAGTGCTCTGACAAAGCTGGCAGTGACAGCTCTGCCTGGTGTCACTGCATGTGTGACAGGATGATGGGGAGGGAGTTTGTAACAAAAAATCCAATGAATTCTATCACCACAGGGAGCTCTTTAACTGGTTTGCAACAAAATTAAACACAGGTAGATAAGGAAAAATTTCCCCAAGTGTGTATTTCAAAGAAATCTTTCTAGAATTCAAAGACTAAACATATTTTTAAAAAATAAAAAGTATTATTCCTAATATTTCAAACACCAAGAATCCCATCCTGACAAATGAATCATGTGCTTTCATTATCTGAACATATTTGGCAGGGCCAATGTAATGAAGTTCACATGTGTTCATCCACCAGACTCTAGACTCCCAGTTGGAAAGTCAGGCTCTCCTCCCACACTAGCACTGTTTTTCTCCTTGGCTTCTGTCCAAAGGCCAAAACCTGAGGATTAATGGTCACAGTTATATTTGCTTTCCACTTAAAAATACACAAGCTTTTTAACCTTCATCTATGAAATGGTGAAGAAGTAAGTAAATTGGGTTTGAGAATTTTTCTGACAGAGTGAGTAGTTACCTAGGAAACACTTGCTGCCATTTCCAGGTGTCTAATTAAACAACAGCGTAATTGCAAGGCAAATACCATCATTCTTACAGGAAAGGAAAAAAAAGAAAGTTTTCAGTAACGCTTGTTAAGAGTCCTGAAATGTGGAAGGACAGTTTCAGTAAATTCCAAAATAATTTAATTAGAGCTTGATTATTTTTATTTAAGAATAATAAAAGAAGATTGAAGATTCTAGAACAGTCAGGGTATTTTGATTTGGGTGGGTTTTTTGGCTTTTAGATACAGTTAAACAGCTAAAATGCTCCTACTGACTCCTTGCTTAAGCTTAGGACAATTCAGACATTTTGGTTTCTCCAAAGTTTCATTCAGCCTCTAAAGATAAAGATAGGAGACAGAGGAGTTTCCTGCCATGGTAACAGTCACCAAGATTTAGGCTGTCATTAATGGCCCTAAATTCTTCTCTGCATCACCACTTTTGAGGAACTAGGTTCACTGAATCACATGACTAAGGCAGCAGCCCAGGTCATCAAAACTGAAAGTTCCATCCTGTCCAGATTTTCCCTCATTTCTCAATCTTTACGTGCTTGAACAGCTCTCACAGCTCACAGCTGGGACAAACTGGGCAGCTGGAGATGGGCCCTGCCTGCTGTGCTGCCTGTCTGCAGGTCACAGTGGCAAAGCCCAGGTCCCAAGGGATGATCATGACAGCAAGTCACTGACATCAGAGAGCCCATAGAGAGCTCACAAGTGACTGCAGCACCGCTTGTAGCTTGAAATGTCAGCCCCATCCTGCTGGCATCCCACCTCTTTCAGCCTCAGCTTACCTTGGCTGGAAACATTCATGCAGAAATAAATCCCGTAGATCTGATACACGTACAGAGTTCCTGGTTTCATGAACATTGCTGCGTTTCGTTGTGTTTGCTTCCCACCTTTCGAGTGGGAAGCTTCATCTTCCCCACCCAGATAAGCTTCTGTTTCAACAATCCTGCCCCAGAGCTCTCTGCCATCAGGAAGTTTGCGAACCAAAATCTGAAAGAGAGGTCAGAGTGCATCAGTTACCAGCCCTCAGTACAAAATAACCACAGCAAGAGCTGTGGAAACAGAGAAGTTGGAAAGAAAGGACCTGATGGTACTAAATCCTCTCCCGTTACCAGTCTGTAAGCTAACACCAATTTTTCAGCTTCCACTGCCCAGGCCACAGCCCAGTACATGTACCTGTCACTCACCTCACAAAATGCCTGGTGCATTTGAGTGTTTAGATGAGGCAGTATTAAAAAGAACCAATTTATGATCCTACATACACTAAAGCCCACAGAGTTGCTTTTGTGGTTATTTTCTGTATTCTCCACTCCAATCCATCAGGTTTAAGGCAAAAATCACTGCTGATATTAACCTTGAAGCATCATGAATGTATAATCTTTAGATCAGAAGAAATATGACAGTGGCACAATTAAACAACTGCTATGATTAGACAGTTTGGCATCCCTAGAGATGTTTCAAACAAGTCCCAGTCCCAAATCACAGAGATTATCAGCTCTAGAGTGAGCATCAAGGCTATTTCACTATTTTCTGCACCACAGAGAAGGGCAGTGCAGGAGAGCTGGGAACTGGCTTCAGGCAGACAACAACAGATCTTTGTTATTACAGTGTGTTCCTTGCTGCTGGTACCTCCTTAAATAACACAAAGCAGATGCAGGGGAAACAAAACATGACAGTCAAAAGATTCTCTTTAAAAATAAAACAACCACTAAACTTTGTACAAAGGAATTTTTGGTTTGACCTGATTTCTAAACTTTGTGTTTTACTTAATGTGTATGAAATACTGCAGCACAGTCCTGTTTGGGTACCAGCTATCAGTTTAATTATAACACTTTAATTATCCAGCCCTTCCATCCAGCTGTTCAAAAATGACCTTCAGAAAACAAAGCTTAATTCCTAACAGATGTTTGTGCTGGATTGCTAATGCAGATATTGATCTGATCCAGTATGGATGCTCCAGGAGCTGGTTTCCAAACTTGCAGCTCTGGTATACCACGGTTTCCCTGCAGCACTTGTCAAATTGTTGAAAAAATTCAGTTTATTATTTTTTATGAAAAAAAAAGCACTGGTGTTCAGCAAGTGCCTATGAACACCCCAAAACCAGACTCATGTGGCCACATTTCTCCTTCAGTATGATGAAGTGCAGTGGTTAGGTTATGGGTTTAAAAGCATCCAGTCACTTCCCTGTCTTCAGACACACCAAATATTCTGTTGAATAAAAAAGTTTAAAATTGGTGATAATTCCCAACACCCCACAGCAAGCCATTTCAGAAAAGTTATTTTTCTCATTGAGGATGTATCTTGATGTTATGGCAGCTCCCTCTGAGAGGCTATTTACTACATGCATCTTTTTTGTTTCCAAGAACTCAGGTACCATGAAGGTAAGCAAGATTAATATACCAGATGCCTCCAAAATTTGGTAGAATGAAGATAATGAAGGAAACACTAAATTACATTTCTGAGAGAATAGGCTGGGTCATGGCAGACTGGGGGTTATACTTTAATGAAAATGTAAAATTAAGATAGAAATCACCTGGTTTGTAATACTAGGCCTAAATAGGAAAAATACAGAATTAGGACTCAAATATCATCTGCCCAGAGTAACTGAATGCATAAGGGTGATGGAGCCATTAAGACAACAAAAATATATCAGTAATGGGAGATTTCAGGTATCCTCAGCTAGACCAGGACATGTGCAATGTTTTTCTTAGACACCATTAAATATTGTGCAGAACAAGGAATCAGGAATCTCACGAGAAAAGACTCAGTTCTCAGATCTGGAGCAAGACACAAAGTCTCTTCCAGAGACTTATTCCTGAAAAACAACTTTGTATTATGACCATGAAGGATAAAGTTCTGTGTCTTTTCACAAACAATAAAGTCCAAAAATCATCCATCAGAGTCCTGCCTACCAGCGAAAAGAGGAAACAATGTAAAGTGAGGAAGCTTGTTGGGAAGAACTTTAGAGGCAGCCAAAGGTTAAGGCTTGAAAGACAAGCCTCTAACAGGATGTCTGTAAAGATAGCAACACATATGGAGTATCACAGAGAAGTGAAAGCAGACCAGAAAGAAACCCAGCAGGACTAAAAAGCAGAGCAAAGGTGTCAATTACAAGCAAGATATCCTTAGAAAATAAAAACTGCTGGATGCAGCAAAACAGGCCAAAACCAACAGTTTGTGGAACAAATTCCTGAAGTTATCTAAAGCCATGAGGACCCAGAGAGTCTGCTCACCCTGCAGACAATAAAGGTATAAAAACGACTCAGAGAAGATAAGACTATAGCAGTGAAACTGAACACACATTTTGCAGCTGCGTTTTGAAGGTCCTGGACTGGAACTTTTTATAGGGAAAACACTGAGGGAACTCTCTCCCCTGGAAATAGACAGAGAGTTTTCTGAAGGACTCAGTAAGCACAAGAGTGAGTCTCCACCACTCTGATTTCCAGAGGCTTTCAACAAGGTCCAAAGACTCCTCAAAGTTTATGCAACAGGCTAAGGGAGAAGTCCTTGCATGACCAAGTAATGACTTGGAAACTCAGAAACAAAAGACAGCAATAGCAATATTTGGAGGGAAGAGAGCTTAACTGTGGGACTGTGCAATCCTTAGCACAACAAGACAGTAAAATGGAGGCAGAGAAGATGTTGCTGACTGCAGAGCATTACTTTCCACTGGGCTAAGCAAGAAACAAAAACAAGTAAAGCAACTGCTGAAAGGAAAATAATGGCCCTGAAACAGCCTTCAAACCACAAGCAGCAAAGCACATTTTAGTAAAGAGAAAAAAAGGGAGGAAAACTACAAAAAAACCCCACCACAAAACCCCCCGAAAAAAACGCAATTAAAAATGTGACAGACTAAACCTGAAAAATTACTCCTCAGTGTTGTAAGCGTACCACGTGTCCTGAGCGGAGTGGAGAGGAAAGAGACAGAGCAGGCAGGGAGATGATGCAGCTAGAGAGATTTATTTAACTATTTACAGCTCTTTTATAGGATAAGTTTCTCATGGTTTAATTGGTCAATTCTGTAACCACCCCGGAGGGGCGATTGGTTGAACTCTATTCATAATATTTTTCTGCTAGAACTATAAACAATTAGCAGATGTCCTATAGTTTACAAATCCACTGATGGCTTCTGTGAGAAAGAGGACTTTCCCACAGGATTAGAGAAAAGCAAGAAAAGTTCTTGCAAGCAGCAGATCTGCATGCACACCTCTGACTTCATCTAGAATAGATCTGGCTACTAGTCTTTAAATTCTTTAAATTCCACTGCACTTAGCAAGAGAAGGAATGAGATCTGTATTCCTAAAATAGCCAAGCCTGGGAGTCAAATGGCAAAAAAAGAATTTCAACCTTTTACATGAAGTTATTAGCTAGCACATGCTCCAGTACAGGAATCTCAGTGCTTATATCTTACCTGTCCCAGAAAGGACTTGGCCAGACTAACGCAGGGCTGGTTGAAAAAATCTGCTTGTAGGTGAGGAGAATTGTTTTTCTCTATCACAAAATATTTGCTGCTTTTTGGAGAAGGATCTGCCCCAGGTGTAGTGTTCAGCTTCTCCGAGGCATCGATCTGAGAGAAGCTGGTGTTGCTTTGAAGAGCACTTAATTGAGCCAACAGCTTTCTTTTTCTTGGCATAGTTCTAGAAAATGGATATAAGTATAATTAGGATTATAAAGCTTATTTAAAAGCGTCTCATTTCCACAAACTTCTGCTTTTACACATCTCTCCACAACAACAAATCTGAAGACTACATAGGCAACCTAGGCAAACTGCAGCAGCAGGTGACAGATTTAGCTGTGTTTGCACAAGGCTGGGCAAATATTGGGGTCTACTGATGAGCAAACAGAAAACAGCAGTTTGAGTATTTAACTTTTAAGGACTGCAGGTAAAAGCAACTCTGCTCCAGTAAGCATTGAAAATAAGTTTGGTGTTAGGTTAGAAAATTCAGAAATTGAAAGTAAAGATGAACCAGTACTATGTACTTTTTACCTAAAACTAACATAATTTTTTAAGTAGAGAGAAAAAACAGAAAACAACCACTTCAAAAATTGTGCTGCCTCAGAAAGCCCACAGAAGTTGTGTATCAATCATTTTCAATGGTAATGTAACTGGATCAGAATCTAAACCTCCACAGGAAGTTTAGAGATGCCCTATTCACAGTCACAAAGTTGTTTACCGTGCTGTAAAAATGTTTGTGTTAGAATCTTCCCAAAATGATTCAACCTACCAGAAAGATTCAACTTACTGTTCCAGCCAACAGTATGGACCAGAGGCAATTACATAAGGTGTGTTACACCACTTTACTATGTGAGTTCCAAAAAGTTGGTGTTTCCTTTTCAGGGCTGCAGTCCTTACCTGCACCTGACCTTGTACCTGTTGAACAGGTACAAGCATTTATTCACTGTATAAAGTTCTTTGAAACAGGCCAAGAGATTCTGGAGATGCGATGGAAATGTGATACCAAGAGTGCACCGTTAGATCAAACGCCAGAATAATTTGCAGTTTTCTGTTGGCCCCACCTCCCAGATGGGCAGTGCTGGAGATGCTCTTTAGCCTTTGTTATTCAGAGGGGAATGAACTTTTCCTATACTGAATACACAGAAAGCTGAAACCAAACTTTTAAAATGCCCCCACTGGCACTAAATTTGGAGTGTCAGCCTCAAAAAAAGGACTTTTACAAGAGAATGCAAAGACACCAGTTCTAAAATTGAACCACATGTAAGGGTCCAAAATCACACAGATTTAGAAATGGAGAAAGAATCCTATACACAGCTGAACCTGCAAGGAAGTATATATGTAAGTAATTAGCTGTTGCCATTCATATTTCACCAGATCATCAGCATTTAAAAATTACTACAAAAAATTTCAACATCAAAACCAATCTTTATCTTGGTCTGATGATTCTCACAATGAAAGTGCCACCAGCAACAGTTTCTTTTCACTACAGTGAAACAAATTCAGCATTGCTACTAACTAAATCAGCATGCCAATTCCCCAACAGTGTTATGTTTCACTTCAGAAGAATCCAGACACAAACACCTAAAAATAGGCAGGGAAAGAAACCAAACTCACATTGGCATAACTGGCAGAGAGGTAGGATGGTTTTATTTTTCTCTAAACATCTAATTCTTTATTGCAACAATTCAGTGATGTCAGAGACTTGCCATGGAACCACCAGCTCCATGCCAGGTACTCTGCTCTAAACTGTGGCTTTCAGCTGGTGGGAATTCTTAAAAAATTTGTCGGAACTCACTAGCCTGCCTCAGACAAAACTGTCTGGTGGCCTTGGCAAATGAGTCCTGTCTAGGAGAAAGTGCTGCAGGAAGGAAGGGCCAGAGGAGGAACACTTCACCATTTCAGACTGACCCTCTGAAACACTCAGTCAAGGCAGTACTTCCCACTGAAGACAATACCTCCAGACTTCTCTGTTAGAACTGGAACTTCCAGCTCATCAGCCACACATAAAGACACGCTGCAAACATGGCTGACTTGAGTGGAGCATTAACTCATTTGGTAATTTGTGATCTTATTGGAATGCGACATCAGAAACAGGATCTGAGCTGCCTGGCACCTATTGCACTTCCAATTAAATAATTCCTAAAAGCTGCAAGTGTTCTTACTGACATGTTATAGCAGCAGCCTCAGGGCACTTGTAACTTCATTGCTATGGGCTGATCCTTGACACATCTCAGCATCTTCAACAGAAACAGCAGTAGGAAACTGCCTTCTAGCCAGGAGAAACGGGTCACATACAGAAACGTAAGTGCAGAAGGAGGGATTGCAACAGCAGCTTAGAAACCCAGAAAAAAAACCCCAGTACTCCTACCCTCTGTCTCCCTGCTTGTTCACAGCAAGATCTGAAACACAAAGCTCTATGCCTCAAAGCCTATCTACACTTTCTGGAAAAGGATGTTGCTTGTATATCCAAATCTCTTCTTGCCTCCGAAAAACCACACTGTAGAAGGCAACACATACCGCAGATCCAAGCCTTGTGAACTTGAGAAGCAAGAGACTCAACCTTTCCTGTAAGCCGACAGACAAATTCTGCAACTCTTCATTTCTATCTAGATTTTCTCGCTTGTATAATAAACAAATTCTACTCCTGGGCCTCAAATAATGAGCTGTGGGTTTAATCACTTTTTACTAATCTTGTAACCAAATTAACTACAAGTTGTTAAGCACATCTGGGAAACACATACAAAAAGGTACGGAAGTTCAGAAAAAGAAGATCAAGAGCTGAATCATCAGCACGAGTGCCTGGAGTGTTCAGGGCTGCTGGGTTAACCTCAGGTAAGTGGTTCAGGAGCCTGCAAGTCAGAATTGGAAAGACACTGCAAATCTGTGTAAAACCCAGCTCAGCAGCAGCTATACCCTGTAGTCAAGGCACAACAGAGTCTACAGAGGTTTCTTTAATCCTTCTAACACAATTGCATTTGCAGGCATTTCCTTAGGTATTTAATGAGTTTACATGAAAAGGCAAAAAAAAAAAAATCGCACCAGCAATTTGAATGTACTTTTGGCTTCTAGGTCCAGATACCTGCAAAACCTTCTTCAGGCACATCTATTTTTCTAACAGAACAACGAAGAAGAGTACATAAAAACACTGCCACTTCTGGAGAGACAATTCCTCACAGCAATTCCCAGCTGTACAGATTTTAAGTGGGAGTACATGCTAGGTCGGTCAATGCTGGGTCAGACCAAAGGATACCTCTCCCGGTATCCTGCTCTCCAGCCCAGGTCAAGAGCAGGAGCCTGGGGAAGAACAGAATAAGCACACAGTGCTCCTTCACACATCCTCCATATCTCTAGACTGGAACCTTCTGACCTGGGCACAGTCTTCCCTGAACCTCTGCAATACTAGCCAAAGGGAGACTTTACCAAGGAAGAAAACTTCACAGAATTAGTTATTACTGCTCCAAAAACTCACTCATTTTGTGTGGGAAATCTGCACTGCTCCCCACCCATATGAATCAGTTTACACCAGCACTTCATCACCCTCAGCCCTCCTCTTTAACACCTCAAATAAGGCAAAGCCAGCTGGAAACACTGATTTTCCATGTCATCTACAAGCCATCCCTGCAGCACCCCAACGGTGACCTCCAGCCACCAGGAGAGCTGCCCATTTACTCACATCCTCTTTCCTATCTTTGCAGCAACTGTGTATTTATGACAGGGAAACGCCCTTATTATGTCAAGGGCTGCTCAGGTGAGGGATCCTGCTTAAAACCTTCCTGAAATCTGAGTACAGACTGTGAGCCAGACCTCTCAACATGCTTATTTAGACCTGCAGAAAATTCCAGCATTTTTTTAAGGCATGACTTTTAAGCCACACTGATTGTTCCCCCTAGATATTTATGCAGCTGTCCAATAAGCCTACCTTGCTACATTTTCTATTAATTCACTTGTTGGTGGTCAAACTTCCAGGTCTGCAGTCCTCGGATTTCCCCTAGAACCCTCTTTAAAAATTAGTGACACATTTGCTGCTGAATCCATCATTAGCAACACTGTCCTTGGGGGCCGCATCTGGTTTGGTAGTTTATTACTGCCTGTTTCTGCCAGTTGGGCAACTTACTACTGTTATTTCTGTCTTTTTGTTCCATTAACTCCTTAAACAGACATTTTAAGGCAGATCCTTCAGTGAGTTCTCCGCATGAATGATGTCTCTCTGCCTTTCCTGTCTAGTCTATCCTATTAGCAACCAGAAGTACGTTAATAATGTATAGTTTTCTGGACAACAGTGTGAGAAGCAGGAATAAAAAACCTTGAAAAGAGTGCAGGCATGAGCCAATATAACCATAGAATCCATTTCTCAACAAATTCTGACAGTATGTGCAATCTTAATACCTCAAAAATATGCCGAAACAGATGCTTTTATTCACCTTACTTAGTGCTGGGGATCTCATTTCCTTGCAATTCAAGGCCTCGCTCCTACTCCCTACGGGGCATCTTGACTTTTTTTGGGATGAACCTTAACTCATTCTTCTGTAAAGAACAAAGAAGGTAACAACGAACAATGACGAGAAACAAACAAACAAAAAGCCTTCACAGCAGAATTACGCTCCATTTTGGTTGAGGACACTGGTGATTAGGAGCAGAACCCCGGGCTGCAGCGGGGGGCGTGCCCGGCAGTGCTGGGCAGAGGCCGGCTGGGCAAGGCCGGCCGGGCCCGTTCGGGCGCTGTCGGCGCCGTGGCCGCGGCCGAGCCCCAGGAATCCGAGCTCCCTCCTCCGCCCGCCCCGGCCGTTCCCGGTCGTTCCCGGTCATTCCCGGTCGCTCCCGGCCATTCCCGGGCTCTCCCTCACGCACCTACCGGGCCCGTTCCCGCCGCGGGCGGGGCGCGCGCAGCCCCTGCCCAGGCCCCGCGGAAGCCCCGCAGCTGCCGTGAGGGGCGGGCCGGGAAGGCGGGAGCGGCGCGACCGTGACGAGAGGAGAGCCGCCGCTAGCTCGGGTTTGCAGCGGCCCCGAGTTACGGATTCCTCTTCCTCGGTAGTGTCTCGTCGTGGGTGTTGTTTTCTGGAGCACAGACCCTCTGTAAAACAGCGTTTGAGCTCTCCCTGTTTTTCAGCATCCACTCCTCGCTCTTTCACGTTAGTCATTAATTCATCAATGCAAAGGCTGAGAGAATTGGGGGTGTTTAGCCTGGGTTAGAGAAGGCGCGCGGAGACCTTAGAGCACCTTCCAGGGGCTAAAGGGCCTTCAAGAGAGCTGGAGAGAGAATTTGGATAAGGGCCTGGACTGACAGGGCAGGGGGGAATGCCTTCAAACTGACAGAGACGATATTGGGAAGAAATTCTTCCCTGTGAGGGTGGGGAGGCCCTACCACGGGGAGGCCCTGGCACAGGTTGCCCAGAGAAGCTGTGGCTGCCCCATCCCTGGAAGTGTCCAGGGCCAGGTTGGACGGGGCTTGGAGCACCCTGGGATACTGGAAGGTGTCCCTGCCCATGGCAGGGGGTGGAGCTGAGTGATCTTTAAGTTCCCTTCCAACCCAAATTATTTTGTGATTCTACTTCAGAAAGGCACGAGCATACATTCCAATGAACATGCATGGTCACAAGCTGGCTTTATAGAGAGCTACATTAATTACTCCCTCAGTTCCCCAAATAACAAGTATCAGGCCTGCAGAAAAAATGCTTGGCTTCAGCTTTTATCCGGATGGAGCATATGGTCAAAATGGGGTCAAAACATCATTTTCCTCACAAGATTCTGGGGACATGCAGTTGGGGCCATTGATTCATAAACAAGTGTTTGCACAAAGGGTATGAGGGAAAGTCTGATGAATCCAAGTGGATTTATTCCCATTTGTGTAATGAAATACTCATACCGGGATAGAACCAGCTAGGACCCAGTGATGCAGAGAATAGACATTTACTGTCTACCTCTTTTGTGAATTTGGAAGGGAGAAGGATAAATTACTGACTATAATTTTAAGGGATGTTGGCAGCTTTGGAGGTGCAGCCAGGGGTATGAGTAGCTATAGGTTCTTATGGAGGCAGAAGTAGGGACCAGCACTCCAGTCCATTTGAGCATGGAGTCATGCTCAAATGTGAGTAGGGCAGATGAAAAACTCTGACATTCCTGTAAACCACGAACTGAGCCCAGAATTTCCAAATTTTACTATTCCAGTTTAATAAGAAGGTGTAAAAAAATACGCAGAAAAACCATGAATGGAGCAAACACAGAGTCTCTTACACAATATTCATTCTTTTTGACCATGAAAAAACAGCTGATGTACTTTGGAACCCAAAGCAACTTCAAGAATGCACTGAAAACCCCCAAATCATTGTAAAGCATGATAGCACTGCTATTGTAACAGTGTAAAAAAAAAGGGGAGCGGGGAGAGGAAACATGAATAAATCTCAAAGGTGTTGATACTGGAGATCTCTGTATGATGTTTTAGTTAAAATAGGCAAAAATAAGCTCACAAGAGTGAGGAATCTCTGGAGGGATGTTACCTGCTGGCTGCACAGATGTGTTTAGCTTCAGTCTGAAACGAGCCATTTGTGTATTAGCAAAGACAACAAGTTTTTAAAACTGATGAACAATGTTGACTGAGTGTCTCTGAAAGAGCATCTTGGACTTCCTGACTTGTATGGTTCACATCCCAGCTTTAATATGGTATTAATATAAAAGAGGAAGACCAAGAAAGTGCATGAAAAGGGAGATAACCAAACATCAAAACTGATCTTTTAGCAAATTATGAAACTTAAAGGAGAAACTGAGCAAGAATAAGAGCTGTGGGAAGGATTTCCTGGGGTCAGACTAGCTCAGCTCTGCGGACTTTTCCCCTGTGGGAGTCTGTGGGACAGGCACTCTCAGGAATGCTGGCTTCTTTGACAGCAGATCTATTTCATGCCCAAAGGAAGTATTTAAAGCTTTTAGCACCTGAGGAATGCAAATTGCTCCAAGCGACAGCACATGCCATGTTCTTCATTTGTCCAATAACTTCACTATTACAGAATCAACGCCTAAAATAGCCTCCTGTAAAAGCAGATCTGTTTGAGAAGACTAAAGTTCCCCTCCTTGTGGGGCAAAAACTTTTTAATGTGAGAGGAATGACTTGGAATCTGTGGTTAGAAAATCTGGCTGGTGGAAACCCTGGGGTCCGTGGCACAATGGCTGCATACAGTGCACCAGGCTTTTCTTGGAGCAAAAACTGTTTTCAGAGTGGTTCCCTAGAGCTCCCGGGCTGTGCAGAGTCCTGACTTATCCTTTTACAGCCAGGACAGCAGAGCAGCATGGAAGTAGGACAAAGCAGTAGGGGCAGATTTTCAAGTTTTCTCTTTGTAAGGTGCCAAATGAAGCTTCAGCGGTGTCTGCTGAAAGCTTCCTCTGTCCCATTAGGATGAAGCATGGAATTCCCCACCAGCCTGGACTCTTCACATGGCCACGCTGCTCTTGCCAGCAGTGTGGGACAGCTGCAACAGTTCATGAGCCAACTATTGAAGAATTCCCGTGGCTGAAAATGCTCCAAACAGCACAGGGTTTTTATGACATCCCCTCCTGGCCTCTCCTGACATCCAGTCTTGTCTGCCGCTTCCTACTTATCCTCAACTGCCAGTGTGTCTTGTCCAGAGCTATTTCCAAACAGCATCTGAGGTACACACAGCCCTTCAATTAATATCAGATCAAACCCGCTACTGGACGGGAGAGGTGCTCGTAGCTACTTTGGTATCTCCCACACCCAAGCTCAGCCACAGATCAAGCATCCCATTCTGTGAACTAAGCCCATTCAATTCGTTATGTAAGCAGGTGTGGGTGTTTTATCCTGAAGCTGGGGATATCCGTGGTGGGTACCGGTCCACTCGCTTGGCACTCACGGTGCAAGGAACCCTTGCAAGTGCACTGCCAGCAATGGGAAAAGCCAGTAAAGCAACACAGCTTCTGGGAGCCTCAGCTCTGGACCAGAGAGGGCAGGCAAGTCCTATTTAGTCATGTATTAATGGATTCTACTGAGTCTTATTTGTTTCTTTGTTATGTGTGAAAGACATTTTTGTTCTCTGACAAAACAGAAATGGTTGGCTTCACAGGATTGCTCAGTGCAGAGAAACAAATAGATTAGATATTAGAAAGAAATTCTTCCCTGTGAGGGTGGGGAGGCCTTGGCACAGGTTGCCCAGAGAAGCTGTGGCTGCCCCATCCCTGGAAGTGTCCAGGGCCAGGTTGGAAGGGGCTTGGAGCAGCCTGGGATAGTGGGGGGTGGAACTGGATGGGCTGTAAGGTTCCTTCCAACCCAAAGAATTAAAAAAAAAAAAAAAAAAAAAAAAAAAAGAAGCCAAAACCCAAGTGAGCAGGGCAAACTGCTGGGCTCTGCTCCCTACATCTGTAGGACTGACAGCTTATGTGGTATCTCTGGTGAAACTGATTTTGCTGGTACCATAAGGACAGCCATGCCTGGGAGCCTCTCTCAGCTGCACAGGAGCAATGGGAAGCTGGAGAGAGAGACCAAAGGCTCAGCTGAACTAGCAGGAGTTGAGGAAGGATGAGATGGAGTTCCACCAACAATCAGCCAAGCTTTTTTAAACATGGTAGTTTCCTTTTCTGAAGGGGTTAAAGACAGGTCATTCAGTATTTTCTAGATCAAGAGGAGTTCTGCTGCAAGCATGCCTATAAATCAGTCAAAACAGAGAGAGGATGTACATGAAAGCGTTGAGGGATTTGTGGAGAAATATGCATATGTCTGTCCAGTCAGAGCATTGCAAGCGTGAGAGCTATTAGCTATCTCCAGCTCTGTCCCTCTGCTAAGAGTGCTCAGAATGTGCTGGATGCAGGGAAAAAGCCAGTTAAAGAAATTCCTCTGGCTCCTTGCCCGCAACCACTAATTCTTGCCTCTCTCCTTCAGAACAGTTTCCTCTCCATTGTACCAGTACAGTAACATGCAGAGTTGTGCTCAAACCAGCTCCCTCAACTGCAGGAGGTTAACATCCCTTCCCCGTGCTGCTGCTGCCGTGTCCGTGCCCTCTGGACTGAGCAACACCTCATGACATGTATGGCCTGGAGCAGTAAGAGCATAAATGGGGTGCAAAGCTGAGGTCAGGACTATACACTGAGGAATCACCATTTTTCGGTATCCTGTGCAATGTCAGCATGCCAGCAAGTAGCAGCAGTTCAGATAAACTCCACTGGTGTCTCATAACAGATGAAAAATTGTGCAAATTAGGATGCGGTTGAGCTGATGATCATCATTTGTTTTTACAGGAGTAATCCTGTAGCTTTTGCAATACAGGAATGCTGCTGGGAGGGAACTTTCAAAGGTGATGCTTATGTGTAGGAGTGTACTGGGATAAAATTGGTCACATACTTACTGGCTTCCCTGGGAAAAAACATCAGAGCATTTTCCAGAGAAGACCAGAAGTTAAGTAGTGAGTGGTACTTGCTCACTTAATGTCTTAGAGGTTCATTACAAAACTTGGCATGGAGGGTGGGCAAAGACTGAAAGTGGCCTAGAAAGTGCAGGATCAAAAAGAAAGGGACAATTCACACATAGACTGAGGAGCTTATTTCCACAGGACACTGTGAGTACTAAAATATTTGGGTTCAAGAACCTATTGAAGAGATATCAGGAAGAAAATCTGTCCACGCTATTACACACAGACTCAGCATCTCTGCTTCAGGAAGTCCCTGAGCCACAAACCACTGAGTCTGGTGGAGTATTTAGGAGAACTATTACTCCATACTTGACCTGTTTTCATACTGTCTGTAAGCTTTGACAGTTGGCTGCTATAGGGGGTGGATATCTTCTGCTCCGTGGATCTGTTATCTGACTCATTCACCTCTTAGAAATGTTTTGCAGGAGTCACAATTGGTTTGCTCATCCTGCTTAGCTGATATCTTCTAGTAAATCTGAATTCATCCAGGAGATTCTCAGAACGTGAAAGAGAATGTTCAAAGAGCGAAAATGCCCCAAATTCTTCTTTGGTGAAACAGGACTGCCTACCCAGCCCCTGGTGTTTGCTATCACAGACATCCAAATTTAGGAAACATATGGGCGTGGGCATACTTAGAGTCATTGACCACAGGCATGACATAGCACTGGTTACTAAAACGGACCTGAAGTTGTTTGCCCTGAAGGATATGGTAAAGAGACTTGGATTGAATATCACTGAGTAAGGTCACAAGAGTTAAGCTTGAAATAGCAGAACTTGAGAACATTTGGGATGTAAACAGGTCACTGAAGGGAGTATGTCACACGTTTATTGCAAGGGATAATCATTGACCAGAACAGTTGGCACATAGGACCTGATCTGAGAAAGGCTTTCCTGCCTGTATCCATGCTGGCAATGCAAAGATTAGCTCTGCATTCACTGCAAGTTAATTATCGTTGGAGTAATTTGTAACTCCGTCCTGTTTGTCCTCTTAAGTTAAAAGAAAAAATAAAATGCTGCAAGAGGCAAGCTCATCTAAACTCACAAGCCAGAGCAAGAGACAGAGACCTCTTCTCTTGGCGTCTGCATTTCAAGTTTACTTGTAGTAACTAAAATTGCTGCTACATTTCCCTGTTAACCTTATTTCTCAGGGTAAGAGAATTTACACACTCACCTTGTCTATCTCCTTCTCTTTAAAATCTGCAGGCTGAATTCCTGTAGTTTCTATAATAAAATCTGGTTTCTAGATAGAGGGAAAAGTTCTGGAATCATGCCCTCCCTCCAAAAAGAAACAAGAATGTGCTCAGCTCCCTACACTGTTTGAAGTGTTCTGGGTGATCTGTACTGGCCAGCCAGTGCATGCAGCCTGTGGGACACAGGAGGTAGATGGTGTGGGGGATCTGGGGACAGAGGAACTGTCAGCATCACAAGATCCTCAGAAAAGCAAGTGGAGACAGAGGTTATTGTGGAAAGGAAGGGAAAGGAAATGGGACAGAGGAGCCTAGGAAACTGTACTTTGTTCCGCTGGTCAAAGAGCAACTTAAACATGAAGGATCTCCAATTTCTGAGGCCCCATTTAAACAAAAGAGTTCTCGAACCCTCAAATCTGTCTTCAAACAAATCCCTTAAGTTTGATGTGATTATTTGTTTCCCAGAAAAGCACAGGCAGCCAGAGCTCCAGGGTAAGAATTCAAGTAACTGGAAAGCAGCAGAGTGCACCCTTGGCATATCAATTTTTCAGTTGGCATCAGACTTAGTGTTCCAGTTCCAAGAACTGCCACTGAAAACAAACTCCTCCTTTTGAAGAGATGGGAACTCACATATTCCCAGGGAAAAAAAAACCAACAACCCAGTCTGGGGACATAAATACAATATAGGTAAAGTTTGCTTGTGCATGTAAATCACTAATGCTTTCTGCAGTGCTCACTTATTTTTAACATCTCCATCCTTACCCACTGCTTCAGTCAGGATGGGTCTGTGTTGCAGCTGTGCAACACAGCAAAGCTGGGTTTTCCTTTTACTTTAGGAATGTAAAAAATAAATTTTACAAAAGATAATATCCTTATCAATAAAACCATGTTGAGAAATCCTCAGTATAAATGTAATTGATAATGAAAAATGAGTCCCTTTGCTAAGGGATTTTACTCTCTTTGAGGTACTAATTCCTCCAAAGTAACTAGGAATGCTTCTTGGCTATATAAGCCTGATCTCTGTGTAAGTGGCTTTTAGCAGGCTTTGGAGGTAGATCAGGTGCCTAAGGAATCATCTCTGCTGAGCAATGGCTCCTGGAATTGGGCAAAGGGGGTGACTGGGCTCCAGCTCTTCCGGGACCTCCAAGCCTCTCTACAAGCAAGTTTCAGATGACCTTGTCTAGGCTACCAACATTAAATCCAAGACACCTTCTCTGCCAAGCAATGCTATGGCTAAGGCAGCCTCTCCTGGCATTCCTGTGCGGTTTGGGGGTGATTACACTGAAATTAGCAATTCCCTGGGGCATATCTACTGTAACCAAAGGTCTTGACACACACGAAACAGCCGATTTAACCAGCGCTGCTGAATCTGCTTCTACCCCATCTGCTTGTCCTTCCACTGTCATGGGTGGCCAAAGAAGACATGTAAGAACTGGCATCAGAAGCAGGTTTTATTCCCATAGCAGAATATGTAAATTCCCATAAGGGATGTAAACTGTGCTCTCTTTCCAAGCAGGAATCCCTTTTCCCTGCTGTGGATTGCCGCCCATCGGAGCTTGGTTTCCCTTTCTGGTCTAGGAGCTGATTGAGATCGACCCCACAGCTGCTTACAATGATCTGAAACTTTCTTGCCTTTCTCTGGGCAGCCTCACTGAAGGCAAATCATGTGTGTACAACGTGCACGTCGATGTTGCTTTAGTTAGAATATAAATCCCTTTTGGCCTCATGGTAAAATACATCATCACGTGGTGAGAAACAGAATTTTGACTGGAAAGATAGGAATACAGAGCCAATATAAATATTCACTGAAAAAATAGGAATTACTTTCAGAAGAACTAAACTCCCAATTTATTTCTTCCTGCTTCCTGAAAATTTATAACACTTGCCTAGCTCATGGCTTTTTCCTGCTTACCTGTTTTCTCTCTGCTTGATGTGTTTCTGAAAGTGCAGCAGGAGCTGTGTCTTGCTACATTTATGGGCTGCAGTAGCTATTTGAATTAAAACTTGCAGTTGTGTGTTTAGTGGGATTGTGGGTTAGTTCTACTCTTAACAAATTTGTAGTGATACACGGAAACCAAAGATACTTTGGAGTAAGTCAGAATTCCTGCATTCCTCCTTGTATAAATAAAATGATCAGAATTCGAGGGGTTTTTTCAGTCTGAACTGCTGGAGAATTCCTCAGCATGTCTACAGAGAAAAAAAAAATTTAAACTGCCTATTTGTTTCACTTTTCTCTCCACCTTTCTGGACAGTAAACCATTTCCCCTGCCTGCAGTCTCATCTCCTGAGATAGCTAAAGCCCCAAAACACCATGGAGGAGGTATTTCAGATGTCCTTTCATCTTGGCACAAATGGCTGCAGAGCATGAAAAGACAGGAGAGGACCAGGGTGGCTCAACAAGCATATGGGAGTGAGGAGCAGAGAGGGACACTGGAAATGTTGAGTGACTTGGGGGACTCAGATTGCAGAGTGTGCCTTTTTTCCAGAAACTGTGACTGGCCCGATGTCACATCCCTCCTGGGAGGCCTTTCAGTACAACAAGGTTTCTTGCCTGTTTTTCCATTAAGAAACTCCTGACAGGCACTATATCACTTATTGACCTGCATCTGGATGCCCATTAATTTTGTTCTGTCACTACATTTTCATTTCCGTAGCATGTCCCATATTTGGCCTGCTGATGTGTAGCATTTCTACAGCATCACTTCTCCAGATGTCAGCTTCAAACTGGAGGTTGAAACATCTGGGGAGAAAAAGAAAAGGCAGAGGCTTTGGCAGCTGGGGTGGTGCGTGTGATGACAGGTTTGTAAGGGAAGCACAATAGCTTGATGTATTCGCTGCAGTGACTACAGCCAAATAGCTGAGTTGTTATTGCCACGTGCTATTTGCACACCTCACACTGGCATCAACACCAAATTCATTACAAGCCAGCTCCTACTGGAATTGAGTTTAGGTTTTTTGACTAAGAGGTTTAGAAGTTAAATGTATAACACATTTTTGGAGTCAGTGCTGCCTGTCCAGAGCAATTTCTCTGGATTAGCTGAGTTCTCACAAATGCTTTGTACAAGCAGTTTGCTGGACAGTTAGAGGAATTGCCATCCTATTTTCCCAGGCTGACTGATTGAAGTTTAAAAAAGCCCTGTTCTAATCAGAGATAAACGGAGTGATCATGAGAAAGGAAATGCTTCTGTGAGTAACTCCTCTGTCCTGACCCGTCACCCTACAGCATGCTGTTTGTCTGCCCTTTCCCAAGAGAAGTCCGTCCACGTGGCTGGTCCCACTATTTTGGGATGGTATATACCTGGGATTCAGTGGGGTTGGGAACAAGAAAAGCTGAGCTCCCGTGCCAGCCTGCTGAGAGAGGCGGTCAATAACTAACTCATGTAAGCACAGTTAACTATTAGGAGACAGCAAATGTTGGTTCTGACAGCAAATGTTAATTGCAAATGTTAGCTCCAACAGCAAATGTTAATTACAAAACCTAAGAAACCGGGTTCGCCCTAATCTTGTCAAGATAAGGGAGACAAGGATCATCTCAGAAACGGCTGAATCATTCCTCAAAGGACTACACATGCCCCAGGGAGAAAGGTGAAAAGTTCATCGTGATGAGGACTACCAGCCTTCATAAGAAAGACCCCCGAGGAAGAAGAGGAGCCTTCCTCAGTGCGACCACCAGAGTGCACAGCGCATGCGTGGCATGCATGCTAATGATATTAATAACTTTTGAGAAATAATTTGTATAACCACGCCTGTCCCAAAGAATGTAATGAATATTCATAATTTAACCCACAATACTGTGTTGTAGGGAGCACCGGGGTGTGTGTTCGGAGGAGCGATCCCCCACACACCCGGCGCCCAATAAAGCAAATCCCCACTGCTCTGACTCTGTCTCTGAAGTGTCTCCTGGCCTGGTTTGGGGCGATTCACTGCTCCCATGGTCTCCTGCCCATGGCACAGTGAGGTGCTCCCAGGGGCTCCTTTCATCCTCTTACTTTGGCACCTGGGTCTCTGCTGCTGGAATTCACAATGGATTTTGAGCCTGACTGGCCTCTAAAAATGGAAAGAAATTAAACTATTTTAGGGACTGCAGGGAGGAAGGTCAAGGGAGTTTCAGAGCTGTGGGGAAGGAGGAGGAATCCAGCAGAGAGGGGTGGAATCAATGATGTGGATTGCAGCCACAAACCTGGGATGTGGAGATATTCCACAATGAGAAACATGAGCCACTGGCATAGTGGGCTACAGTAACCAAAAACCTGGGGGATTAAAGAAACTGCTGAACAACATTTTACCTAGCTGGTGTCTGAGGGATGGGTCTTTCCAAAGCTTAAGGCAGGCGCTAAAGTGGCACTGCAGACCACAGAAAAATGAGCAAAACAAAAAAAAACCCTCCAAAGCTGCAAACTTTGTCTTTAACCATCCCAGTGCTGTCAAAATTGCTTGGTCCATCCACACTGTGATGTGTTCAGGAAAATCCCTTATGTCTGAGACCTCCTATGAGCTGTGCACACAGCAGGCCAGGGCTGGGGGCTTTCCAGGGGTGCTCTTGCATTAGCCAGCAGATATTTCCTAAGAGGTTTGGAAAATGGGCAGCACAGGAGGATGTTACCTTGCACAAGTGAGGGTCACTTTCTGGACAATGTATTTTTTCAATTCCCAGTTTTCTGTGTAGAGCTGTGCTCAAGGTGAAACAAGTTTAACTCTGGTGAAGTCCATTGGGTCCTGGAAGCTGTCTGCTGTGGGCTTTTGCAGCTGAGCATCCCAGGGGCTTTTTCAAGGAGCCTCTCTGCCCAAGCAGCTCTGGAAACCCAGACGCAATTGATCCCCAGTGCTAGGGAGCTGTCCTGGGTGGCCTGGGGAAGCAGAATGGGCACATACCCAATGATTTGTCCAGCAAACTCATCTAACATCCCAAACTGGACACAGGCGTTCAGCTGGTGTGGTGCCATCATTCAGCTGGCTGCAGAGAAGGGCATCTCTGTGCCCCCTGGGGACCACCAGGCCCCCACCTGAAAACAGACAGGGTGCAGGGCAGCAAAAGGGCTTTGAGACTTAAACTGAGCGGGTGTCCTGCAGCTGTAAAATAAGATGTAAACTCTATATACATTTGGAGCTAAGTTTAACTCCAGTCCTTCCAAATCTGTGCCCACGTAATTGGAGATTTGCCAAACTAGCCCACTGTAGAGCATATGTGATATTTTGGGAAGAAGAAGGGATTTTTTTTCCCCAGAGCTTTTGCCAAACCTGTTTCTGAGCATGAGGATGTAGCTTAGGCAGCAGGCTCCTGGTGCAGGAGCTCTCTACATGGCCTAGGAAAAGCAAACCAGGATGAAGCCCAGTGGTGGTGGGTGGTTGCAGGCCTGTGGCTTTCCTTGCTGAGCTGCCCAGCATCACGCCACTGGGATTGTGGGCAGGCAGGACTCAGTGCTGCTCCTTCCTGCTCCGGTCCCAGCGTGGGTTCTGAGGGAGCCCAGGATTCCCAAGCTGCTCTGGACACTAAGCCACTGGCCTCCTTCCTGTTAGCCATAATCACTGGTTTGCTGGAAAATTTATGAGACCTGCTGTAGTGATATTCATGAATACAGAAGCTGTTGTAAATGTAATTTTTTACTAGGGTTTGACACTGTTTATCTGAGCCACTTCAGCCAGCCATCATTTGCAGTTGTTATGACAGAGCTTCTGCTGATGGACTTGAATAGCCATGAGCTCCTGTCAAGGGTTGCAGGTTGATCCCTGACTCACCCAGAGTCCAGCTTGTGCCAAGAAGCATGGCAGTTATTCCCTCTGCTTCAGTTATTGCTGTAAATGTTGTTGTTAGCCATTAAAGTTGCTAACCCTATTTTCAGGGTTATTACAGTATTTAACTTGGCTGCTCCAGTGTGGTTTTAAAGTTGTATTTCTAACATACGATATGGGGTAAAAATAGCTGGTGTCTAATTAGAATAATCCTTGAGAATAATCCCTGAAGAATCTGAGAAACTCAGATTCTTCAGCTGCACAATGAGTTGTTCTCCTCACAACATGGCAGGCACATTTCAGTCAGTGACAGGGGATCAACCTGGACAATGAGAGGCTGCAATCAGAGAACCCAGGAGAAAATTCCTGAGAAAAGCCCTGGGAGCATTTCATATCCCAGGAGACAGCAGCTTCTCCAGGCTGAATGCTTTTGTAGGACTTAGGTGACCATCACCAACAGCTTCTGCATTTGCATTTAGCTTTTCCTTTCCTAAATTCCTGTGTGGGTTTGTGAGAAAAATCCCCTGCCTCATCCATTGCTGGAATCTCTGGGAATCGGGCAGACTGTGGCTGCAGCGTTACGGTCTGGGGTTTGGGATGGTGATGGTGCCAGAAATAGTATTTTGCAAGCAGCAGCACGCAGCGGTCCAGCGGGCAGTCAGATTCCACTGGGCTATCATTATCCTGTGAAACATCCCTGTGTCTGCAGTGGGGCATGGGGGCTGAGGGCCAGCAGTGGCCTTTAAGCTGCCCACCACCCCAGCTCCATCCCAGCTCCATCCCGCAGAGGCAAGTGAGTCTCTGCTGCTCTGGCAGCTGGAGAATGGTCCAGATCCTCCCATGATTCCCAAAGAGCAGTCATGGACTGTGCTCTGGGGAGCTCTGGTGCAGGTGATGAAGTCTGGATGAGCTCTGCTGGGCAGCCCCCTGATCCACAGGTGGCTAAATCCCACATCCATGTCCTTAGGGGCTCTGGGAACATTCTGTTGGAGGGGATGGGGAGGCTGGGGAGTGGCTTAACTTTCCCTCTCAAAGCCTGCCAAGTTGGGGTTACCATGGCTTTGCCCAGACACACTGAGCAAGTGCTCTCCAGGGCTTGGTCTTGCTTCATTTTTTGTTTAAGACTGAAAACAGATACACAAACAAAAACACAAGGCAGATGCTACCAAGTTACTGGGAAGTTGTTTGGACATCTCCTCCCTGTGCTTCCCAGGGCACTGGGAAGTGTCCTCAGCAGGCCAGGACCCCCTGTCCTCCAGGGTGACACCCCGGGGCTCAGAGCTGTGCTGGGGATTATGCTCTGTGTGGGACATGTAGTGCCTCCCTCCCCCAAGCAGATGGAAATATTTCTGTTTTCCAAAATTAGTTCCCAAATGTGTTGGAATTTTCTTTCAGTAGGAATTCTTGAAAATCTGGTCCTCATTGTGAAGTGGAATGGCAACTTCTTCCAAACCCCCTTCTTTGGAATTTCTCACCCAAAGAGAACAGCAGATTTCAAGCGTTTTGTTCCAGAGCAGCTCTCAGGATCACTCTTGGGAGGCTGAGGCAGGGGCTCGCTGGGGAGGCTGATTGGATTTTCATTCTAGCAGTGTTTTGAGTGTTATAGCTTAAAAAATACCACTGTGCTGGTGTGGAAGATGCTTCTCATCTCCTCCAGTGAGTCTGGGCTGCTTGGAGTGTGTTCATGGAACCCTGAACGAGTCCCTCAAGACACCCTCTCTTTGCAAAGGGCTGCAGAGCTTTGGGCCACACACGCCAAGCCCATGCTGATACAATGAGAGTATTTTACAGCAAGGCAGAGTGTCACTAATCTTTTTTAAGAATGACATATCTTATTTTCCATGTCTTTTTGTACCATCTGGACCTCTGGGGAAATATCTGGAGTGTCCTGGCAAATTCCCAATTGCACATCTGAAAAGAGTTATTTTCAAAAGGCCACAAAACCAACTGTTTGTGAGAGCTGATTTCAGAGTCTGACTTCACTTTGAGCAGTGGCTCCTCAGCGGTTTGGTTACCAGGGTCAGGCTTTTAAAAAAAAATTATGACAAAACTCAAGCTCGAGACAGAAAACACAATGGCCTTTCAATATTAAGATGGACTCTTTAGCCCTGAACAACAAGGCAGATAATTTTATTTGGAGCCTTGATTACAGAATCTCTTTGTTTGAAATCCTTCCAGAGAAGCATTATCTCATTGCACCAAACAACCAGTCTCAGTGGGCACCAAGGAAGCATCTATGCCCAGGCCTGTTTTGGGACTCTGATCCCAAAGGCTCTTTTGCTCAAAAGTAGGTCAGATTTTAGTCCTTTTCCAGCAGGAAAATTAAGAGCAAGTTCAGATACAAGATTTCCAGGAAACCAGAAGAAATTGCTGCTTCTATTTCTAGAAGGCCTGCCAGGGACAAGCTCCTTTGTACTCAGGCTAACTCCTCTCCTAACTTTACCATATGATTGATGACTCAAATTATGGGGTTTCATTTCCCATTTCTACCTGAGATTTCCTGTTTGGGCTCTTCCCAGATGCAATGAGAAAGGTTACCACAAAGATATTTATGGGCCTAGAACTAGAGCTTCTAAATTTGTAATTGCCCAGCCCCAGGGCAGAACATGCTTTTAGTAGAATCAGTAGCTGTAAGAATACAGCACATACCGTGAAAAACTGGCCTCACTTGCAGCACCACTCACCTACTGAGGCTCCTTGGGGGTGATGATGTGCAACAGAATTATATTAGATTTGGTGAGGGCTGACTGAGTCAGCAGAACTGGATGCCATGGTCTTTCCATCTTCCCTCGTCCCTGACATGTCCAGAGTGCTGTGCTGGCACTCTCCTGTTTTTCAAATGCTTCTTCTGGAAGAATTTCTTTAAGTGTTTGGTTTTGATCATTCTGGGGATTGCTGATTTTTCCTTGGAAATGTCTATTTGGAATGAGAAGCAGCAGTCCCTGTGCACAGTACAGTGTGTATATCAGCCAGTGGTTTATTACAAGATCAGTGCTTAAGATGCTGAAGGTGAATCTCAGCTCAGCAGCGAGGCTGAAGAGCTTATGCTGGAGATGTGTCCCATCAAGGAGCTCTGTCCCAGTAGCCTGGGATCCCTCCCACATGTCCCAGCCATGCTACTGTTGGAATGCCAATAGGGCTGATGCTGTGAGCCCAAAGGATGGGTGCAGACATGGGATTTGGAGCATTACCCTTGGATCTGCCGAGCAATATATCAACTCACCTTTGCTAATCAATTCCACTTGCAGCTAGATCCAAACTTAACTCAGGAAAGGCACAAAAACATTTGTTCTCTCCATGGCAACCACACGGAAAGGATGATGGTGGGGATAGGCTCACTTCCAGAAAGGAGGGATGCACACTTTCCAAACTAACAAGGCTGGAGTGGCTCCTCTCCGCTGGGGCAGGAGGCCTGATCCAGGAGATGTGAGTACCAACATGCCTTGGCTCTCTGCCTGGAGCACCCCAGTCCTCATCTCTGGTGTCTGAGCTGTCAAATCCTTCCACATTCCTGACCTAATCCATGCTCAGCAGTACTTGCTGCTCCTGCCAGGGGTATTTCTGCCCCTCGTCTCAGGAGCACACCATGGCAGAGCGGGATGCAGCCATGTGACCGGGTGCCTGTCCCACTCCTGTGACTGGCACAGAGAGCCCTGTGCAGGCAGCCCCAGCCTCCTCTGCTGCTGTCACTGCTGCAGCAGGGCAATATTTATGGTCTGCAGCCAGGGTCAGGTGTGAACACTGCCGGCATGTACAAATAGCCACTGCTGAAAGAACAAACTCTGAGTGAGCAGAAAGGATCCCCTTGCTGCCAGGAAACCACATCTGAGCTCATTTACCACTGACCTGCTGCTAATGATCATCAGTGGGCAGCTTTGGTCTTCAGCTTATCAGCACGTTGCTGATTAAATAGCTCCAGCTGAGACAGCCTGCGCCTACCACAGAATCAATTAGGTTGGAAAGGCCTCTGAGATCATTGAACCCAATCTATGACCAAACATCACCTTGTCACCCAGCCCAGAGCACTGAGTGCCACATCCAGTCTTCCCATAAACACCTCCAAGGATAGTGGCTCTACCGCCCACCTGAGCAGTCCATTGCAATGTCTAATCATCTCTTCTGTGAAGAAATTCCTTCTAATGTCCAACCTAAACCTCCCCTAGTGCCACTTCAGGCTGTGTCCTCTCGTCCTGTCGCTGGTTGCCTGGGAGCAGGGCCTAACCCCTACCTGGCCACCAGTGTGGCGTGTGCTCCTGTGAAAGAGCGTGGGGCCACTGGAGTGAAATCCTGCTGGGAAAGGGCACGAGGACCCAGCTCGCTCAGTTACAACACATGAGTTGGAGTGATGGTGGTGCTGTGGAAGAAATATGACTCTATCCACCAGCACAGCGATCCTTCCTCATGGGCTGTGGCCTGCCCTTGGGAAGGCTGTCTCTTGCATGAGGCAAGTTGTTCTACTGGAGATGTCATGGACATGAAGAAGTTTGTGGTTCCTCCCCGGGAGCTGAGCACTGAGCATGGCTACAGGGACTGCAGACACTACACGGGTGTTTTCCAGCAGAAGGCCATGCTGGAAGCTGAGAAGGGAAAGCATACTGCTGGCAGTCACAGATGGTGAAAAAACCACAGAATCAAAAACCAGCCTTGAGAAAACATCCTGATCACTGGAATCACCTCTGACCCATTTGCGGCAGACACCCTGTTTTCCATGAGCTTGCACAGACCCAGGACTTCCTTCTCCTTGGCAAACCCATGGTTGTGCCCAGCAGGGACACCCTGCCACCCCAAACCACTCTTGGGAGCTCAGCTCTCAGATAAAAAGCATCTGAACAATCTTGTGTCCTTGTCTTTCCTACACTTCTCCAAAGCATGTTGGGGCTGAGAGGCTACGAGGAAGGATCTGTGACTACCAGTATGAAGGTGGAATTGTGGGGAGCAAGGTTTGTCCACTTTTTCTGATTTCTCTGCTATAAATGAACCTATGAGCTGAAGGATAGCTTTGTCCCTGTTCCCTCAGTGTCTTCCTGTAGATTTTTAGACAAGACATTGAGTCTCTTGATCCCAGGAAGGATAATCACTTCCATGGCTGTTGGCAAGGGTAGGAGCTGGCTGCCCTCAGTGCTCAGTAGCTTGAGGCTGAGCATTTGCTCTATTCCCTTGGTGAGAGGAGGAATTATTTACTAGGGAAAAGATCCTCATTAGAGCTGGAACATATCCCAGGGACCAGTGACCTCAAGAAAAAGCAAATTTGGTGGTGAAACCAAGAGCAGAGGTGAAAAGGCCAGTCTGGTGATGGGGTCTGTGCCCAAGCTGAGCCCAGGCAGCAGCAGCTGATCCTCTGCCAGGCTCAGGGAGCACCAGAGGCACAGGGTAACCACAGCAGCATGCCTGGTGTTGGGGCTCGTGCCCCTGCTCCAGCCCCCCCACTCTGCAAACAGGAAGCTGGCAAGCAGCTGCTGAATAAGTAATTTTGGGGAGTTTGTACCGAACTGGCTTTCAACTCCTGAATGTGTAGGAAGGAAAAAGCTGTGAATACGCCTTTGTGACCAAGTTTGGCACCAGCTGCACTCTGC
Source organism: Platysteira castanea (assembly GCA_013397175.1). Classification (NCBI taxonomy): domain Eukaryota; kingdom Metazoa; phylum Chordata; class Aves; order Passeriformes; genus Platysteira; species Platysteira castanea. Next base: position 270,195 of record VYXC01002893.1, read on the forward strand.
AAAAGGGACAAGAATGTGGCTATTTAGAGGGGATTCAGCTGCCCTTTAAGAAATGAAACGATCCCTTCCCTTTCCTGCAAGGCTTTATTCAGGGGAGAATAGGACTGAGACAGTGAGCAGCTTCTTTCTCTTTCTGGCACTGAAGGCTGTGATCCAAACCATCGATGTCAGAGCACAGGAGAAACCCCACTCCAGGGAAGCTGCAGAGCCCAGCTGACATGGTCCTCCTGCTGCAGCCTGGCTGGCAAGAAATTGGACTGGGGCAGCAAAACTCCAGATCTGCCCTTTCCTGGCTGATCATGTGTGCCCCAAGGTGATTCCACCGGGACTCCAGCAAAATATCTGTCCACCGCCTCCACAGGGCTCAGAGGGCTTTTGGAAGCAAGCAGTTTGGAAGGTTTTGCCCTTTTCTGAAACAATTCCCCACCCAGTTTTTGAGAAGTTTCTGTATATTACATGAAAAAACGGACCATGTCCAAGCATTTGTGGGATTTGGTTTTTTTTTTTTTTGGAAAGGCTTAGATATTTCATACAGATCTTTCCTTTGTGAACAACTTGAAATCCAGGGCCTCTGTAATAGTTTGGAATGAAGACATACTGTTTTATCAAACCCTTTGGGATGCTGGCTGCCTGCCTTCTGCCTGGCTGCAGCTTTGACCATATTCACTGGTGCAATTGTCACATCCAGTGACAGAGGGAATGGGTCTCTGGGACAGCCAGTCTGCCTTAGCCAAGGCTCCAAGAGAAAAGCTTGGTCAAAAGTTTTCCGAAGGGTGACTTAGGAGTCTTCTGAATGACTGGCTTTGGGACCTTGTAAGTCCTGAAGCAGTAGGAAGCTCCAGATGATTTCAAAATGCTTCATGTGCCAGGAAAAAGGAAAACCAAGCAAGACAGATATGTAGGTTGGCTAGTACTGAACCGTATCACTCCACGGGGATCATTTGATCCACGTGTGGACTTTTTGTAAGAAATGCTTGTAATAAAATGTAATACATGCAGTAGGCTTGGGTGGGAGTCAAGATTAACAGTTGCTTTCTTCTGGGCTTTCATTCCTTTCTTGCCTTCCTCTTGTTCAGCATCTTATGACAGTCATAAACAGAGTATTTGTTAAAAACTTTGCTGGCAGCTTCCTCTTTCTGCCATGTTCTGCAGAAGGTCTGGAAAGGCAGAGACAGCTCCACCAGCACTTTCTCATCTAAGGTCAGCTACAGCTTCCTTAGTTCCTGCACTGAAAGTTCTGCTGGAAAACAGGGAGCCTTTGCAGCTCAGTGTGTTTGACAGATGTTTGTAGGCTCACTGCTGATGGAGTACAAATAATCCTTCTGTTCCTGTTTGCATAGCACCAGTGTTTCAGTGCACATAGAGAGCCTGGTGGAGGGCCACTGGGATCACTGGGGAGGAGAGCTGAGAGGGCAGCTTTGCTCTCCCTGCAGGATGAGGTGGAGGGGATTGAAACCCAAGGGCCCTGCAAGAGCAGGAGGCTACAGGAGTGACAGGGGAACTGCACACAGTGGCTGCACACTGGGATGGGATCTGTCCCCGTAAGACTGGCCCAGCTCTGGGACAGGACCCAGGACCCAGATAGGTGGTGGGAACTCTCTCTTTGGAGGCTTTGAAATCCAATGGCAAGGGCACACTCCAGACATGCCAGAGACAGCTCATAAAACCTTTGGAAGCTGGTAACCTGTCACCTTGTTTTCTGTAAGCCTTCTGTTTTTAACCTTGGAGTCAGATTTTTTCTCATAGTTTTATGTAAATAGTAGTCGATGTTTACTTATCGGTATCTTCTGTTTTTCATTCCTTTTGTAATATGACCACTTTGATGAGCATCTTTCTTCTCCAGTGGGATGGAGAAGGAAGTGACATGCTCTCCAATCCCTTGTGGAATTGGAATGTGTATAAGAATAAAATAATGTCAATAAATCGACGTCATATCCTCTTTTCTGCTGAACCTGGCAGGTGTTAAAGCGTCTTTATTGTGTCTCCTCGGACACAGTAACCCCCTCCTCTTCCATGGCTCCTGTTTCAACCTGAGAAATCAGGAATAGTGGAGAAGGAACAAACCAGCAAAGCAGTGACAGACTGGGAAGAGGAGCCATTTCCTGGCAGCACAGGGGGACTGAAAACGTCTAGCTCAGAAGCTATGAAATTAGATTCTTTGGAATAGTTTTTACACTAAATATTATTGTTCCTTAAGTCTAACTAACTGCAGGCTGACATGGTTAAATTAGTTGTTGCTGGAGATAGGATCTGTGTTACTGACTGTCAGAGAGAGTTGATTTTACTTTGAAATTTTAGCTTCTTACTTTGTTACTTGCCTATGCCAAAACTATTCTTAAAGATTTGTGTAAAGATTTACTGGATTTACACAAAGCCCTGTTATTTTAGCTGAGCAAGTTCTTTACAAGCTTGTTGTCAGTAACTGAATTATTTTTTCTCCAGTTACTGAGTTCATATTTTTACATCAAGATAGCATACCTCTGCTCTTTCTTCAAAAATGTAGCTTATTGCTGACAGACAAACCAAAATTCCTCAGCTCATTTATGAACTCCTTAAGTTCATTTATGAGTAACTGAACTGGAAATTTTTGGTTGGGGTTTTGTTTGTTTGTTTGATGGCTGGTGTTTTTTTTTTTTTTTTTCCAATTCAATTCCCTTTTCGTTAATACAGGAATTTAGGAGATGGTGAGCTTCACTGTGACTAATGCCAAGGTTATCCTTTCTGCAATGTTTTTCTGCCTGAACTGGATCACTCCTTATTGCCAATTTTGAATGTTCTCCTTCAAGGCTCGTCCCCTGCGAGTTAGGAGCCACCTGGGCTAACGTGGAGGATGCACTCACTGGCTGCAGCCTACCAAACCTTGCTGCTCCACCTGACAATCTCTCACAGTGCTTTTGGAGATTCTTTGCCATCTGCAGGCTGATGTGCATGTTCCTATCTCTCGTGCTCCTTCACCAACAGGAGTGGCTCTAAGTACTGGAATCAAGTTTGACATCAGAGGCTGATACCCAGCCCTGGTGGGGGGGACACAAAGAAAGACCCCAGATGCCACCATTACATCCAGCTCACATTCCTTGGGGCTCATTTTTTCTTTCTGGCACCCCTCCCCTGTTAGCAGAAGTGGGACATTTAAATGAAAGTCCCTGCTCAGAACCCAGGCACCCCAGAATTACAGATCAGTAACTAAAAGGTAATTTCTGAAATTTGGATTCAGGCTCTTCCAGGCCTGCATTCCAATAGTGAAGGTTTGATCACACCCTTGGCCACTGCTTTCCCTATTTGACTGCTTTATAAGAGTCCTTGTGTGCCTCTTGGAAATAAATCTGCTCAGTTTTGAAATTCTGAAGCAATATTATTTCATCTCTTGCCAAGTTGGAAAATGATAAGAATCTTTCAGGCTACGTAAGAGATATTTTGGGAGTTTTATCTTACTTCTTCCATGACATTTTTATTCCTTCCATATGAAACACATATATATGTACGTTAAAAGCACCTTTTTGTGTTGAAGTAAACAGGGGAGAAGGAAGCTATTGTGCTAAGCGACATTTCCTAAATATTTTGGAAGTCATAGTTTGCTTTACATATACTCTTTTCTCCTATTTTTTCCCCCTTATTTTGGTTAATTTCCCCAATGAGTTGACCAAAATGAAAATGGCCATTTTGATCTGAGTGGATTTTCTGGGTGAAATACAACTGAAAATAGAAATTTCTGTAAGGGCTAGCCATGAAATCCTAGTTGTATCTCATTTCCACTCCTCCTGGCATGGCAAGCACACACATTCCCTGTGGCTAGAGTCAGGAATGATCAATTGCAATTAATCTGGGCAGAAAATGAAGGGCTTGAATTTTGATTTGATTTCCTTGTGCTCTGCTGGGCAGCAGCTCCTATGGCTGTGAGTGGTCTGGGGTACCACTATCTTCCCAGATCAACATTTTGGCTCTTCTCCCTGCTTGTCTCCTGCCCCAGGTGGACTCATCGATGATGTCTGTGAAGGGAATTACCTGTTTTGGGCTGAATAAGCTGCAGGCAAGGGTGGTGGAGCTTGGCTTTATTTTTGAACCTCTTCCATGGGCTTAAACCCCCAGTCCCTGCAGGCCTGCTGCCAGCTCAGCCCATGGCACATCCAGCCCCTGAGCAGGGGCATGGAACTGCCAGGCCAAAGTCACCTGTGAGTCCCTCCTTGCCACAGGTGGGAATTCACAAAATAATCTCTGCACTGTCTGCTGCTGCCTGAGGGTGACAAAGGCTTCAAAAGACCTTCCACCCAGTTTTAGGTTTTTGAACTTCATGTAAATTGAGTGGATTATAGGAAATTGAAGTTGTGACATAGCTGCTTGTTAATAGAAATTGGTTGGTTTTTTTTGAGGTTTTTTTGGAAAGTGAAAGGTATTTCATTAGCACTCCAAAAAGTGTCAATATTTTTTTTGCAGGTCAGCAGCACCATTACCAGCGTGGCATCCGCTCTGGAGGCATCTGCACTCCAAGCATTTTGTGCCAACGCTCCCACGGTGCGTGAGATAGGGCACTGCTGAGGCTGGGTGCTCAGAGCAGCCCTCACTGCTCTCCCTGGGGCAGAAAGCTGGATGCCAGCTGCACACCAGGAGCTGCAGGGTAGCGAGGGACAGGGGGAGATAATGCCCTAGCAGCTCTAGTGAACAGATCCCATTGTACCGTCCCCACTTCTGCTATCCATAGGATCCCACACACACATGTGCAGCTGGGGATGAAAGCCTGATCAGCTGTTGGTACCCAGGAACCTGCTTTGCTCCCCAACAAGGGGCTGCAGCCATCTGGCAGGTGCAGCCATCCGCCCTGAAAGGCATTCCCCACAGGGAATCCCTGTCCTTTCCCTCCTGGCAGTTCCCTCTCTGGCTCCTGGCCAGGCCACCTGCACTTGAAACTCCGTGGGACTTCACTTGGGTTTCTATGTTATTAATCCTCCCCAGAAGAAATCCCAGGCCTTTCTGGACCTCTTCCCTGTTTGCTAGGACAGCTGCCAGGGCTGTGCCGCTGCTTCATGTCAGCACAGGAGGCACTGCAAAACCTGTGTATTTCCAGAGGGCAAGGGGAGCTCTGTTTTTCCCGGTCAAGGATGCAATCTGATGCTCTCTGCTGTGCTTGCCAGGTACTGGGATGCTTTCTTGGCCTAAGCACTGAACAAAGCAGGTCAGAATCAAATCATCTGTCTAGGGAACCGGTAATCCTGATAAAAACAGACCTCTGTGCTCCTGGTGTGTCCCAGGTGTCCTCACAAAACTGTCAGGCAAGGCACACAGGCTGTAACACCACCATTTCCCTGCGTGGATTATAATCCATATTCAGTGGAGCTCCAATTTAACACTTGATGACACAAGATCAGTGCTCCAAGGAGTGTTGCATGCAAAATGTGCATGCAGGAGGGGACACAGGTGGAGATGAGGTGTTGAACAATCCTGTCCAGTACCTGAGGGCCATTCTGCACCACTCCTGGCTGGTGCAGACCCAGCAGTGCCTGACTGGAAGCACGCAGGTATGTGGTTTACCAGGCCTTGAAGCAGTTTTAGGAAGCTGTAGCAGTGAAAGTGCTGCATTCACATGCTGATATCTATTTCATTGGGTCTTTAACCATGTCTTGTGGCAAGATCACAGCTTCTCATGGGTTTCAAGAAGGTAGGAAACTCCAGTTTCCAGCAGAGAAGAATGAAGGAAATTTGTGTAATCACACATTCACCTTAAACATAACAAGCACCAGGAAAGAGCTCTCCTTCAGCTTGTCATCAGAGGCCACATTTCAAATAGAAGTATTCCCTGAAGAAGGAGAAAACAAACAAGGTTTTTGGGCTGGATGACCTGCTCCAAGCCAGGAATGGTGGGTCCTCAACACTGAACTGCTGCCATTCACCATCTCATGCTTGAGACCTTATTCCATCTATTTTAGGCTAGGAGGACTCAGTGCACTGATGGAGAAACACCCTGGCTGGTGATGGCAGCAAGGTAGGTGTATTCTTTATCAACAGGGTCGATTTTATTCAGCTCTGCAGATTCCTGCAGCTTGAGTAAAAGAATCCAGAGTCTGGGAGCTGGGCAGGGAAGCACTCGAGAATGAGATTTTGTGGGATGGGGTTAGTGCTGTCTGCAAAAGTGTTCTGCAGGAGCAAGACGTCACATTTCAGTGACAGAGCTTTGCTTTTCTTGCAAAATGCACATACTATTGGCAGGAGGCAAAGAACGAGCAGGGTTGGGTCAGACTCCCACTCTAGCTCCAGAGAGTTCCTCCTGGGAGATGCTGAAGGGCCCTGCGAGTGCATTACTGGAGGCTTCTTTTCCTTGTTTATGTGGTAGAAACATCTGAAAATAATTTGTGCCTGTTCAGCTTTGCGGACAGTCAGGGTTCTGCGTGCGATTTGGTCTCCACCTCAGCCAGGACTAGCTGGGGCTGCTCTGTGTTTGCTCATTAGCTAACGAGATATGATATCGTTAGCAGGGCTCTCTGGGGGCTGCCTTTGACTTGTGGCTGCCGTGGGCACGCGCAGGGCTGGGTGCGGTGCCGATGAGCTCAGCTCGTCTGGATCATGCAGGTTGGCGGGGAAGATGCAGTAAGATGGTAAAGAAACATCATCCCCCCAGTTATTACTAACATTGAAAGCATCTGGAGCTGTGGCTTGGGGACCTGCTCAAGAGGGATGTGCACACTGCAGGCCTCGCTGGAGCTCCAGCAAACCTCTGCATGAGCAATACATGCCGACTGATGCTTCCTGGAGGATGGATGGAGAAATCTTCTGCAGCAATCCCAGGACAAAGGTGAGGACAGCTGAGCAATCGAGGTGGGAGGATGCCCTCCAGAAGGGGAAAATGTTTAAGCTGGGAGGAAAGAAATAGCTTAGAGGAGGGATGATACGCTAACCACATGGCTGGAAGAGGAGGTGTGAAGACTTGATGGGAAACACAGCATTAAGTGTGGGGAATGGGGCGAGGAGAAGGCAAAGTACCGTGAAACAGCAAGAAAGAGTGAGGGGACTGGGAGAATCGCAGCCCGGTGTGTGTGAGGCTTAGTGGCGAAGGCACCTGTGGGGAGCAGCGGGGCCAGGGCTTGGCAGCTCAGCGGTGCCCAGTCAAGGGGACTCCCGGCACGGGAATCGCCGCAGCTCCCCCCGGGCACGGCAGCGTTCCCAGCACCCGCGGGGCCGGTGCTAACGGGAGCCGGCGCTCACTGGAGCCCGCCACGCCAGCCCAGCGGCGGGGCTAAAGGGCGCTGCCCTCCGCCGAGGCAGCGGGGAAGGCGGGGGCCGCAGGCCGCGGGCGGGCCGGTGGCTTCCGCCCGGCGCGGCGCATTCCTACCCCGTGAGTCAGGGCGGCGCGGCGGGATGCGGCGTCCCGCGGCCCCGGGCGCTGCCAGCTCCCCGCCGGGACTCTCAGCACCCAGCGCCGCTCGGCTCCCGGCTGCTATTTGCATGCCGCGGCTGTGAATGGCGTGCCCGCCCGGCCAGCCCCTGGCACGGGGGAGGAGTCTCCGCGCCCTCCGCGGGCCGAACTCGGCGGCGCCGGTCCCTTAAGCCGCACTGGGGGGCGGCTCGACCCGAGCGGCCGCTGCGCTTCGCCCGCCTGCACGGTGAGTGCGGGGCCGGGGGGACCGGGGGGGGCTGGCCGGTAGGGGCATCCTGCGAGCGCCGTTCCCTGCCCGGCGGAGGCACCGGGACCGCGCCGCTCCGCCGGGCAGGGAGGGGCCCTGGGCGGCCCGCGGGGTAAGAGCGGCGCCGGAGGCAGGTGCCGCCCCCGACCCCCGTGTTTGGATGTTGGGAGCTTGGTGATCTCGGTGCTTTCGGCTGTAGGTGGAGGTACGCGTTCACGGCTTGTTTCAGCTGATCCCGGTCCACCCCGTCTCCACGCGTTCCCGCCCGTCCCTCCCCTGATGCTGGCACCCGTGGTTTGGCAGCGACTTTGAGAGATGATCTGGTGGAAAATATATGGCTTTTACACGTAAAGGTTCGTTTTCCTGCTGGATCGAGTCCCCGAACTGAGTTCTCACACTGTGCGCTGCTGGCACGAAGCAAGGGGATCACGCCTGCCTGACGCGAGCGAGACCAGAGCTTCTGCAGGATTGCACCCTCCGTGCGAAGTCCTTTTGGGCTCCTCAGCGAGCAACCTGTCCTTCCCCTCATCCTGCCACACACATCCCTGCAGTGCCAAAGTGCCCCATGTGTATATTTTGCCCTGTGTTTTTTTCCAGTGTAACTCAGGAGAGGTGAGTGGCAGCACAGATGAGTTTTGTCTGGTCCTCGTCCTAGTGCATGACTCGGTTCTGTGGCTGCTGCTTCTCTTGCAGGTTGGCTTCATGGTGGGGTACACGGTGCTGGTCAGGGATGTGTCCAAGCCGAGTCTTGGAGCAAGCAGGAAGTTGTTTCCTTTCTTCCTGTTTTTGTCCCCATGCCTGCTAATTTCCTCTGGGAAGAAAAGTGCATTCTGCAGTAAAGGGAAAAAGTAGTCACACGTAACGGGAAGGGACAGGGCAGCAAAGCTTCTAAATGAAGCACGGGACAAGGAAGGAGCACAGGGTGTTAGCTGCAGTAACGCTGGTAGGGCAGCAAGGACAAATAGCTGCCTGTGTGCTGTGACCACAGAGGGTAAAAACGGCCCCGGTGGGACAAGCTGGGCAGCAGACCTTTGGAAGAATTGGATTTCCACTCCAGCGTATGGAAAGATGTTGGTCTCCAGCTCTTCCATCTCAGTGGTGCAGGTTTTGCAGGAGGAGGTGATGACTCGTGTTAGATTGGTTGATATAGTTGGAAGAAAGAGGTGAACTTTAGATACTTCCTTCAAGCTTTGATTGTTAAATGGACTTCATGAAAGGGCTTGTCTGCCTTTTTTTTTAACCCTCAGTTGGTCTAGTAACAGGTATCATCCCTCCCTCCTGCTGCATCCCTCATGTCCTTACATCCTCATGGCTACCGCTGCTCAGCCCAGGTGTCCCCTGTCTGTGTGCAGGCTCTTGGGGAGCCTGTGCCATTCCTGAGCTGGGGTACTGCCAGCCTTCCAGGAGGTGCTGTGGATTTCGAACAGGTCCCCAGCTTTGTCCGGGTCTCTGTGCTCATTGGTCCTGAGCCTCCAGGAAGGCAGCAGCTCTGGCATGTGGACATGTGTCCGTGCTGTTCCTACTTCTGTGCATTCCCATGAAAGGAGGTTAATGCTGTTCAGCGTAAAAGCAACTCCCACAAAACTAGTTCTGCTCTGGGACTTCCCATGACAGGCCTTTTTTTTTTTTNNNNTTTTTTTTTTTTAAGCAATCCACTTGCAAGAGATCTGCCTACAAACAGGCTTTTCAGGTTCTGGGGAAAGCCATGGTCTGGCCCTGGTCTCAGGAATGTCTTGCTCTGTGCTGAGTAGTCTGCAGCTGGGGGGATGAGCTTTGAATGTGGAGAGTGCTGCTGGTCTGCAGAGCACAGCAGACACCTCTTCTCCAACAAGCTTGTCTTCACTGTGTCCTGGTGCTGAGACCGTGTGGCCCTGATGTGTTACCTCAGGCAGGAGTTATGTCCCTCAGAGAGGGCCAGCACCTCGTCACTGGACTTGGCAGACAGCTCGTTTCACGTTCGTGGTGGGGACTGCAACCAGGCTGCAGCTGCCTGAGGTGGCCAGGCAGAAATAGGAATTCCTTTTGGGGTCATCAGTCCTGTTCCTCTGGAATCCAGCCCCAGAGAGTAGCCAGCAAGTCCCAACATGTTCCCCTGAAAGAGGCAGGATCTGCTGCGTGTGGCATGATAGGACAGTTTATTCTGGGCACAGAGCCCTCATGCTCAGATATAATTAGTAGAGGTTTGATTCTCTTCAGTGTTGGATCTCTCTGCAGTGCAAACACAGCCGGGTTAGTGCTGAAGACTTGAGATGGGCAACATGACCAGGAGTACCAGCTTGTTTTCCTCTTCTGTTCAGTGTATCCAGCAAAAAGTTGAGCAGAGTGTGTGCTGTGTGAACCCCATGTTGCTGGGGATGTGCCTGCCAAGCAGGACTGGCTGTGAGCTGAAGATCCTGACATTTCTTTCTCTGTCAGTCTGCAGCTTTTATCTAGCAGAACAGTCTTTGATAAGATTCTTCCCTTGTGATTGCTGCTTTTCTTCCATACCTATCTCTGGAGGCTTTGGCACCCCGTGGAGACCATGCACCTTTCTCAGAGGTTCCAGCATTAATTGTGACCTGACATGACACTTCTGTTAATTGCTGTTCCTGCAGCCACCAGCCTGTTGCCTGTATATGACCCATTTCAGTAGGAATACTTAAATTCAAGGATGGGTTCCTTCCTTAACATTTTCCCTGAGCTCAAACGTGGATCAGTTTCCTTTCTTTTCAGCTGAAGAGGTTCTGGACTCCAAGTTTAACATTTATCATCATCTAGTTGAAGGAAAGGGACATGAAGTGGGCAGATCTCGCACTGTTGCTCTGAGGTTGCCTCCCAGCTGCTGGGTATGTACCTGTTGGAGTTTTAAGGAACCCACGGGATGCCTGTGTTGCCTGCCTGCTCAGGGAACTGTGTTGCATCCTCTCTGCTGTGTGACAGTGTCTCAGTGTGTGCTGTGGGTGCTGCAGCCTGAATTTCATGGGACTTGTGTCTGGGTCGTGGATAAAACATCCCAGTGCTGCTGGAAGGTAGGATGAAGATGGTTTCTTTCTTCAGAGGAGGGGAAGCCCTGGTGTCCAGCGTCGTGCAGGTATTTCTCTCCCCAGTGGTAGGCTTTTTTTTTAGCTTTGTGGTTGGTTGTTTTGTTTTCTTTTTGTTTGTTTATTTTTTGCCTTGTTCAGAACTAATGGACCTGAATGGACATCAGGTTGCTTACTCTACTAGTCGTCAGTAACTCCCCTCTGAGAGAATAATATTTAAAAGGGACAGTCTTAGCCCTGCAGCTCTTAGTCCCAAGAGATCAGGCAGGCAAGAGGCAAAATTTAACCTTGGAAGGAAATGGATCTGTTTGGCAGCATTTCCCGTGGTCATGCTGGCAACTCTGTCTCCATGTCCTTGAAGAACCCCCAGCTAATTTGGTGCGTGATGTGTGCTCAGACCATCCAGGCCTGCTTGCACAGTCGTGGACACCCCGCCTCCAGTGCACCCTGAGGTGGGCAGGGCTTGCCTGCCAACCTCTCTGTTTTCACAGGCAGGATGTCTGTGCCACTGGGAAGTGAGGTTTCCACAGGGAGAAGTGGAAATTGCGTCTGTGCTGAGATTGCCTGTTGTCATATCCTTGTGAGTTGAACTTCAGGGATTTCTGAGTGTTTGCTCCTTTTTTTTTGATCCTACTCATCTTGCTGCTGTCCAGGACTGGTTGAAGCTTTAGATCACACCTTTCATCCTTGTTTCAGTCCATGCTGCTGTAGGAATGAGGAAGTGGGATTTTTTTTAACGTGTGTTGGGATGATGCCACAAAGAGCAAATTAGCAGCTGAGTTTTTGACCAAATCATCCAAACTATGGTCAAATCCTTTTGAGTAACAGTGTCTGTTTCCCACTGGGTGAAGACAGAGAGCTAATCCTTCACATTTACCTTAATTGTCAAATCTCCTAAAGCTGTAAGAATGCCGTTTCATTGCTTGTGTGCTCTACTTGCTGCACAGACAGCAAATGTCAGCTTGACATATGGCTTGTTTTTGCTGTAATTTCCTTTGGATGCACTCTTCAACCATCTAGGTAAACAATTTATTTCAAATACAATTACAGCTCCTTTTTGCCTACCAAAGAAATGTTGGAACTGTGGTGATACAGACCTGAGCAGCAGATACGTTCTTCAAGTCTGGGGCCTTCAGCAACAACCAGACCTTGCCTTAGTAATCAGAGCATCGCTAAAGCACAGTGTTTATTAAAGGAAATGTAATTTCTCCTCAGTGAAGTCTGAGGTATAATTGCACAATACTTCCCTGGCACGGTAGAGCCTTCCCAGGGGGAGAGAAGATAGCAAGCCATGCCTGATCTTGCCTTTTCTGGAAAGCCTACCTTTGCCGCCTCCTCCCCTTCCTGTTTCCACTCTGCTCAGAGCCAGCCCCTTGCTCTGCTGGTCAGCAGCAAGCCCTGCTTTGAAGGTTTTCTTTCCTTTAAAAAGGAACAATCCTATGAGGTCATCCTGAAACTGCACAGGGCGCTGCGTTCGCAGTCCTGCAGGTCTGGCACTTACTTGGCTTTGGCTCAGTGAAAGTTAGAACTGCTTGGATTTTAAAATCTGGAGGGCTCAGGCGGCTGGGTTGACAAATGCACCTTCCGTATTTCGGGAGGTACTGCCCTGTAGCAATCAGCACACGGGAGCTTTGTTACTCTGTTGCTTAAATGCAAAGCTTTAAAGTGAATTGTAGAAAACTGTTGAGTTATTCTGCCGAAAAGTGTGAGCGTACCTTACTTTTCTCTGGCTGTTCTGGGACTGTAATTTCAGGGAGGACAGTGAGCAAGAACGTGCCATTCACTCAGACTGAAGAAGTGTGGTTCACCTAGAATTTGAATTTTTTTTTGCTAAACCAAGTTAGAATTATGATTACTTCTATTTGCATTATGAATGAGTTGTTGCACTGGGCACACAGTGAATGTGCAGAGGTGTGCACACACCTGCAGAGCGAGACAAGCTCTTTCTGCAGCTGTTTCCAGCTGGACGCAGCAGGAGATGGTGTGTGCCTGGCTGTCAAGCACAAGCCAGGGGAGAAATCGGAGTGGCTCTCCTCTGTCCCTGGCTGCATCAGCTAATGGTGAGGAACAGCAGCTCCAGCCAAACCAGCTCCGCTCTGAGTCCTTGGCTGTTTAACTGGTCCTTGGAAGGATCTCCACCAGGCCTCCCTGCTGTGGGCATTTTTTATTCTCTCACTTCTACCCAGGTGAGCAGAATGGTGGTGGTGCTGGAGAAAGCAGGTGTGTGATGGAGAGTGAGGATGCTCCAAATTTCAAAGGAACGCCCCAAGAAAGCTGTTCTGAATGGCTCGGTGGTGTCCATCCTTCCTGAATATAAAGTCTGTCTTCTGGTGGCTCCAGAGTTTGTTATTGTTGCTTCCTCTAAGATTATTTTAGGTTGCTATTCAGCGTGGTTTTATGTAACTTTCCGTAGGAAATGTTGTCATTTGTGGCAGTTTTGATCTCCTTTGCCATTGAAATGTTTTTATTTAGCACAAAAACCAGTGATTCTTAGCTGCTTTTAGTACCCAGAGTCTTTGCTGTAGAGGATGAGTGGCTTTTGGTCTAACATAATTTTTGGTTTGGTCTATTGTGATCTTTTTAGGGGAGGTTGCTGGTTTTGGCAGTTGCCTTTCCATCAACTGTTTATTGATATTGTATTTTCTAAATGAACAATGCTGTAATCACTAAGAGACATTAATTTACCAAGAAGATTGCTCCTGAGGTGGGTGCAGAGGCAGCAGCTATTCCAAAATCAACCAGAGCCAGTGTTTCCTTCTGTCCTGAGTGTCATCCCAGTGCTGTGTTCCCAGCATTCCTTGTGTCCTGAAGCCTTACAGTACTTGTGATGAATATGAGAGCTGGTAAAAAAACTTCAAAATGCAGAATTTTAATGAAAATAATACCTTTGTTGGGTTTGTCTTTTGTTTCCTAATGTGGGGTCATGGCTGCACTGACAAAAGCATTTTTGTGGCTCTCACCTTGCTGTGTAATTGAGACAGTGACTGTACCCATGGCACTTGTGGGTCAGCCACAACTTAACTGGGCATCTGTTTTACTAGTAATGGAAATAAATCTGGAACAGGGTCCTCTCAAGCCCCATTGAATCGCTTAAATGAGTTAAATGTGCACTGAAATAGTTTCTGTGATCACTTTCCTGAAGAAGGTGCAGACCCAGGCAGAGCACTGAGACAACTGTGCTTGGAGCCTGCTGGGGCCCCCTGAACAAAGGGCTCTGCTGGCTCAGCCCGGGCACCACTGACCCAACAGGCAGCGGTGGTTACCTTCAAACAGGGGGCAGGAACAAGGCTTGCACAGGTGATCCTTCCCCTGGTGGCTGCTAAGGGATCTCTTGGTAGAAGCAGCTCCTTTGGAGGACCAGGCAGTGTTGACTCTGCTGGCTTCCCTAAGGAATGGGAATGCTGCTCAGAGCTTGGTGTGCTGTCACTGGAGCTGTTGGCAGGTATCTCATCATGCTGTGCCCCTGTGCAGCCTGTAAGTGACAGGCTGTGACCGAACCTGTAGGATGTGGCTGCTGGAAATGTGGCTGTTGGATGTGGCGGCAGAGCCGCAGGGTGTGTTCACAGAGAAACATAAACAGGGTGAAGATGCCAAAGTGCTCCAGAAGGTTTTCCACTGCTCCTCCCTCATTGTTGGTTGGTTGATGTGCAGGCTGCTGCCCTTGCTGGGTATCTCAGTAGGTTGGAGATGTCTCTGGGCTGGGTTTGCTCTGGAAGGTGGAGTTGGTGATCGCTCACTGCCCAGGCCCTGCGTGGGCCCTGGTTGGTGCTTGGCCGGTGCTGCAGACCTGCCTCTGCCATCTGGGCCACACGTGCTGAGGAGATGAAAAAGGCCCCTCTGCCCAGCCTGCTCTGCTGGGCTCCCTTCCACCTACTTCCCTGTGGGTGCTCCGTGGGTGAGCAGGGGAAGCTCCTGCCTTGGGAGCCCCTCCGTGGAAGCTGCCCATGTGTGAGGCTTGGCTGTCAGCTCTGGAGAAATCTGTGCATGGTCTGGATGTTTTCCCATCTAATGACCCCACCAAAAAAGTCACTCTGCCTCTGGTGATACAGTAGTGTTTTATTCCTGCTGCATTCAACACCTGCACTGAAGGCACTTCTCAGAAGATTATTTAGACTCGCCGAACCCACCACCTCCCTGGGATAATTGCTGGCTTCCCACAGTGCTACAAATCTGAGATTTGGCCATGTTTTCAACAATCACTTCAAACTATACTGCTTTGAGAAGCGGTCCCATCATCTGGCTCCAGCTGCTCTGTTTGTTCCTGCTTCTTCTCCTTTCCTTCTGCTGGCACAAGTGTTTGTGGGACCATGTGGGAAGGAGCTGGGGCTGGAACGAGCCATTTTCTCTGCTGAGCTCATGTGGGTTGGTTCCCAGTGTGGATCACCCAGCAGCTGTGGGGATGCTGGTGCCAGCAGGAGGAGAAGGGCAGCACACAGGGCTGGGTCACTGCTTCTTCTGTTGGCTTGCATCTCTTTCAAGGGTCTGTGACATCTTTTTAGCTTGAATTTTGAGCGTTGGTTTCCAAGTTCTTGTTCCTATTTTGCCCTTTGTCTGCTGCAACAAGAGGACCTTGAAGATCAGCCTGTTGCTTGTGACTGCACATTGCAGTTGGGGGTCGTCTTTTAACCTGTATTTGAAGGACTTCAGCTACAGATCTGGGGATTAACAGAAATCAGAAGAGGTTTTTGAGCTTCCTGTTTTTCCTCTCTCTTCTAGATGAGGGCACCACACCTTCAGGTCCCAGGTGAAGCTGCTTTGAAAGCTTTTAGTGTTGGTGTTCAAGTAGGAATTAATTTTTGTTTGACTTCCATCATGACCTTCATGTTTTTCTGAAAATCAAGAAAATCAGTTGCTCAAAGGGATATCAGGTCTGCTTTCCTGATCCTGGGATTGGCTCACATACATTCAGACTTCACTGGCAGATGTTTTCATTACCTGTACTTAAAACCCTCTGTCTCTGTATGCAGCTGAACCTTTTCCAAGTTCAGTGGGTCCCAGCTGAAGCTTTGCACTCCTGCTGTGCCTCTTGAATACCATCACTCTACAAAGCTTTGCATGAAATACCAATCCAGTGTAGCTTCTCATTTCCTGTGTAGGGGTCTGCCTGGCCTCTGCCAAACCAGGCAGTTCCTGTTGGTATTTCTCAGCTAATTCAATTAAGTGGTTCATGGTGAGATCCCCAGTGGGGATGGAGTAGGACAATTTCAAACAGGCAGGGGACAGCAGCTCGAGGCTGTATTTCATGTCTCACCTGAGCTGCTGTCATGCTGAGCCATCACTGAATAGGCTGGTCCTACCCTTCCTCTCCAGGTTGCACAGGGCTTATCTGAAATTGTCTGAGCCTCTTCAGGATGCCAGATCAACAGGAAATAATTTACTAGGGTTAGTTTGTGCTGGTAAAACACCTTGAAGTGGCTCAGTGGAGTAAGGCAAGCCTGCTCCCTGGGCAGCAGCTGGCTGGCAGGTGGGTTTGCTTGCAAGCAGAAGCCAGAGCCCTGAGGAACTGCTGCCTGTGTGATTTGGTGCAGGCTCTTGGAAGCAGCATCAGCCTCTGCCAGCACTCAGGCAGAGCTTGTGCATGGCAGAGAGCAGCGAGAGGGACAGTGGGACGTGTGTGGGAACGGCAGTGCTGCCAGCTCCCTGCGGGGCAGGGCTCAAAGGGCAGGATGTCTGTACAGCTCTCTGCCAGTCTTGTGCTCAGAGGTGCCTGGACTGCTCAGCCCCAGCTTCTGCTACGGCAGCCTGCAGTCTGCAAAGCCTTACAGCATTTCCCAGGTCAGCAGACAGGGTTGGGAGAGCAGGAGAGGGCCCTGAGCAGTGGCCTTGTTTCATTTCTCAGGTATTTTCTTAGGGTGGGCAGTGGTGGTCTCAGCCAAAGCTTAGGTTTTGCTGTGCCCTTAACAGCTTTCCCTGAGAGTGCAGGGCCACAGGCCTGTCCCACCTTCCCTGTCCCTGCCTGCCCTCAGCCTCTCCATCTGGCCTGTTTTAAAGGCTTACGCCTGGTGTTTGGGATATTGTTTGTAACTCATTGAGTCTGATCCATGCTAGATGGTTTTATTGGCAGCCACGAGACTGAAACCCTACTGCTCCTCTTCTCCTTGGACTTCCTGCCTTTTCCCTGCTGTGCCAGCAGCAATCCTTCTGGAGAGAGAGGCACAGCCAGGAGCTGTCTCCTCTGGCTTGTCTGGTCTGGAGAACACATTGAGGATCCCGGTTTCTTTGCTGTGTCCACCTGGATTCCTGTGCCTCAGCCAGAGCAGCTGCATGGGCAGACCCCTTCAGGTACATGGGGCTAGCCTGGGACTTTGTGTAGCAGGCACTGCAAGTAAAATTGTTGCAGTGATGGGGTTTGAAAAATGGAGGAAAACAGCTGGAGTCCGACCACGGAACGTGGTGATCGGATTGCAGCGGATAACCCCGGTGTCTGTTACCTCCTGGGAATGTCTGTAGGAACGTGCACACGCTGTGCTGGAGAGGAGCAGTGGTGCTGGAAAAAGCAGATGCTGTTTTTTTGTGTGGTAGTGTTGAATTAAGTTGGGTTTTGTTTTGTTTTGGTTTTTGTTTGGAATGTCTCTTGGGGGAAAAAAGCCAGCTTTATTTTAAATGGGAATGCTGGTAAAATGGAAATTTTGGAAGAAAAGAGATCAACGTGGGAATAGCTTCAGTTGTCTGTTTAAATGGAAGGATGGTCTGTCTTTGAAATGACTGTGCAAGTCTCTAAATGTATTTAGGATGCCTGTCAGTTTTAGGAACATGCTCAGGCTTCTGGACAAAGCTTTTCCTTTGCTCTTTGGGTCAGTAGATTTCACTAAGCAGCTTTCCTTGATCATGTGCCAACTTTGATATTTAATGTGCTCTCCCCCTTTCTTAGCCTGACCCACAGCACAGTGGATTTGCCTTTTTTTCTGGTTCTGTGACCTTGCTTTGGCACAGACCTTTTGAAGATGAATTTCCTATACTATCTGCAATTCATACATTTTTTCTTTTGTTTGTTTATTTTAATTGAAATGGACGTTATTAATAACTTTTATGCTGCTACCAGCTGATCAGTTAGAAGAAGCTGGATTTGCAAATGCCTCTCATTCAGCCTTGTGTTTCCATATTCCTGAGTTTTGTGATGCTGGTGGAACAGAGTCCAAACTAAGCAAGCACAGGCGAGAGGTCTGAAACAGCCCCTGTACAAGGACTGAGCTGCTGGATGGGGAGGGGATGGTAGGAACAGATCTGTAGGGTCAGGACTTGCACAGAGAAGGAGGATAGGGAAAAGCTGACCACTCTTGTAGTGCAAGAGCTACGGGGCAGCCAGTGAACCCAGGAAATGGCAAGTTTGCAGAGGAACCTGAGCAGGCTTGTCAGACAGCACGTTTCAGCTCCAGAGCTTTGTTGTGTT
This sequence comes from Platysteira castanea, assembly GCA_013397175.1. NCBI lineage: Eukaryota > Metazoa > Chordata > Aves > Passeriformes > Platysteira > Platysteira castanea. The sequence goes on from VYXC01002893.1 coordinate 288,215, forward strand.
CAGTTATGAATACTAGAAGTTTGCTTGGATTAAAAAATGAGCTGGATAAATTCTGGAATAATAACCATTAGATGAATATAGAGATGGATACAGAACTGTTAGATGCAAAGACATTTCTAGCACAAGAAGCCTGTGAGTTATTCATAGCCCGTGCCATGGCTCTGTCCTGGGAGCTAGGACTGTCGAGTGATCCTGTACTCTTGCCCCGTGCCAGGCATCCTCGGTTGGAAATGAGATACAGGCTTTAGAGGGACACAGCCTGACCTTGCACGGCTGTGCTGTGTGTGTTCCCATCCTGCTGCTGTGGGTGGCCTCTTGACAGTACTGAGAAATTGGGATTGATGGATGGGTCCATTCAAACAAACTATGTATCAATGCAGTCAACTTGGAAACAAAGCCCACTGGCCTGATGAAATACATGGACACTGGGTCCTGAAACACTGACCCCTAAAAGTAACCAAGGGGTCAGTGTGAAACTCAACAAGTGCTTTTACTGCCATGCTGAGACAGAAATTAGCAGCGCTTGGAGTGAGGGCCAGGTGTAAGAAGGGGTGTTACCTGCCCTGCAAAGGCTGTTTGATCGTGTAGCTGTACATCTGTACACAGCCATACACTGGTGCTCATCTGGTCCATATATCTCTGTATTCAGCTGGATCCACGTTCAGTCACCCCGCTAACCCCCTGGGGACCTGTCTCTCATGACCTTTTTGTGCCAGGGACAGAGGCACTTGCCTGACCTGTGCTGTGACTATTGACTCAGAATTCACAGGGCCTGATCCAATCTTATATGTTTGTAAGGTTTATTTTTGGCCAATCCAAATGCACACAGGGAGTTGGGAATGCTGAACAGCTCTGCCTTCACTGCACTCTTTAACTGGGAAGTGAACCTGTTAGTGAGTAAAGAAGGTAGACCTGGTAGAGGGATTTGCTTCTCCATACTCTGTTTGCAGTCACACTTGAAACTCACCTGGGGTTTAAATACTGAATGCATTTAGACAATTATTATATATGCATTTTTATGCCTTGCTATCTAAAGAACTCTTTAACTGCTGAAGCTGGGAGAAAGCAGAGCAATCCATTTCTCTGTCAGGATGTGAATTTCAGCCTGAGATCCTCACCTTGCCCAAAGAACAAAGTTGAGTCAACTTTGGAGATAATTGTAAGGCCACAGGCTTGACCCCTGTGTGTGCATGCCTTGTCCTCTTTGGCATGTGTGTACACCCTGGACATCCCCTGTGTTAGTCTTCAAGGGTGGCAAGGAAGCCAGAGAGGATACGTGGACATCACTGTCTGTGTTCTGTGGCAATTTAGGAAGGGAAACTGAAAGCAGATTTAATTGGATGTCTTTCACAGGGTTTCACATTATTGCAGCAACTTTCGGGCAATGCGGGCGTGATTCATCCTCTGCCTTCCTGGCTTGGCCTCACTGATTGATAAAGCTGCAAATCTTACATGTTTGTATTCTTTACACCCAGAGCTCCTGCTCACAAAGGCAGCTCTGTAGGTCGACAGGAAGGATGTTGAGTGATGTTGGCTCAGTGGTGAGATGCTGGAAAAAGCAGAGTTGCTACTTCAGAGGCTCTGAATTTGCCCTTGAAGGCGCAGGAAGGAGGCTCTTGAGTAGTGTGAAATAGATTGTGTTTGGTCGTGCCAGAGTGGTGGTTCTGTCTCTCTTGGCTGGTCTCTGATTAGGGCCCCTTGAGGAGACGTGATATTTGTGATCCTCGGGGTAAATGCTGGAGCTCTTTGCTGGAGTATTTCAGGTATGACAAATCTGCTTTGCTTTCTGACCTCACCATGAAGACAAATTTGCAAGACCTTGCAGTAAATCGTGCCTCATAGCAGATTTACTCATACCAAGCCCAGGCAGGAGTTCCCGTAATACTCTCACTGTTCTTATCTTATAGGAAGTTAGAACAGTTGTATTTAGCCACCCCTGCAGCTCAGCGGGGAGGGAAGGAAGGATTTGTGTCCCTCTCATGCACAGCACTGCATCTGTGCAGCAGGACTGTGGTGCATGTATGAAGGGCATGTCTGCACAGGCTAGATCAAGAATTCCCAGACTTTTGGGGGCCTGTGGTATTTGCTGAAACCCAACCTTCATCCACCTACAGCTGAGTCCTCCCTTTCTGTCGTTCCGGCTCAGCTGAGCACAGCGCTCCTGGCAGCCAGCCCAGCTTGTGTGACTGAACCAGCAGCTGGCCTTTAGCTCCTTTTAGATGAGATTCTCTCCTAACCCAATCCAGATCATCCCCCACTCCCTTTTGTTGACCTCTTTCCCCCCCGCCTGCCCCCCTGCCTTGTGTCTTTTGCAGTGGCGTGTGCAGTTCCCTTTGCAGGGGAGCTGCAGGGAGCTGCAGGAAGCTGCAGGAATAGGAAATGCCCTGCAAGGCAGTGCACGTTTTGGAGAGCCAGTGCCTAATTTAGGTTGGGAGGTACCCTTGCAGGTTGACTGGCTCAGCCACTGCAAGGTTGGGATAATTCAGGCAGCTCAGGGCCTTGTTTTGTTGAGTGCCAAATGTCTTCGAGGGTGGAGATCCCTCTGCCTCTGGTCCTGGCCTAGGACTTGGCCTCTCTCAAGGAAGAATCCTCATGTGTTAAGCTAATTCTGCATTTAAAATAAATGGGCTGTGTTAACACTGTAAGAACACAAAATTTTAATTCCAACAGAGTTTTTTCTCCTACTCCCTTTCAAAGCATGAGTGCCTGCTGATTTAACTGGTTGCTTATTCCTTCTGTCCACTGTGGTGAAGAGGCTGGGCCACTGGGTTGTTTTTGTCCCCTGTGGCTAAGGGCAATGTGCCAGGCTAGGACAGTGCAAGGAGAGAGCCGGGAGCAAATGGAATCTGTTGTCCCATTCAGCACACATGCTTCCCACTGTTCACCTGAAGCTGTGTGTGTGCGAGGAGAGGAAGAAATACAAACTTGTAGCATAATTTGGGTTGGAAAGTACCCGTGGAGGTATCTGAGCTGATCTGCTTGCAGTGAAATCTGTTTTCTGAATTGTTTCTCTGAGCGTGCACAGTGAAGTGGGTGCTCTGCCAGCCTGAAATACTCCTTTGGTCCTTGTGTTCCACTGTGTGTGACCCAAACAGGAGGGGAAAACTGCAGCAGAGTGGGCAAGATGACAGTGAGCCACTCTGCTCACTGCAGCCTTTTGATTACACAGGGGTTTTTATTTAAATACCATATCATTATTATTTATGTATGAAAACCACTCTTAGTTCAGGATTAGTGCCAGTTCTCTAATGTTCAGTCTGTACTGGTATTGCTCTGTGTGCTGTGTTGTATTTCTAGAAAATCACTACATTTAAAAGAGATTAGAACCAGCAATGAGAAATGGCCACTTGTTAATTGCTAAGTGGTTGGAAAGTGTGGCGCTTGGCTTTGGGTGGGCAAAAAAGGGTGTCTGTGAGTCACAAGCTGGTTTTAGAGGGAGGTCAGTGGCTTTTGATACTGCAGTTACTTAGCTGGTTGGTCTGGATCCAGATCTCATTAAGATTTAATTCATGGCTTGTTCTTAAGGAATCTGGATCTCACAGTAGTCTCAGCAAAAATCTTAATGGGAGGTGACTCAAACTTGTGACTGCAGTCTGTGTTTGGTCACGGACCCTGACTTGAGGTCCTGAGCAATGCCCTGTGTCCTCCGAGTGCCAGGCCCTGAGTGCCCGGTGTGGGCACAAGCTGTGACCCCTGAGCCCTCATGAGGCACTTTGGGAATCCATCCCGTGTGGGGCTTTGGGCCTGTCAGTCACAGCTGGGAGGAGGACTCTGCTGGCCCTGCCAGCATGGGCTGTGAGGGACGAGCCAGATTCCCTCCTCACTCTGATATCTCTCCTCTCCTAGGCCTGAGGACGAGCGTGGGACCATGTCGGAGGTGCGGCACGACAGCACCAGCAGTTTACAGCGGAAGAAGCCACCATGGTTAAAACTGGACATCCCGGTGCCCGTGCCCGTGCCCGTGCCAGAAGAGCTCCCCCAGCCCGTGCAGGTACAGGGGCTGGGGAGGAGGGAGGGTCTGTGGGGCTGGGGAGGGGCGTGCTGCGGGTCCCCATCAGTCCTGGCTGAGGGAAAGGCAGCGTGTGATGGCAGGTCGTGAGGCCACGTAAGAAGGGGCAGAGTTCTTTTAGTAAATTTATGATCAGTAATTAACTCCCCTCAAAGGGGATGTGGGAGGGATGAGGGTGGGTGGCTGATGTGCTCACATCAGTGGATGTGACTCTTTGGATGTGGGCATTGCGAAAAGTATTTTGGCTGGGATATGAGAGTGAGGTATTCAAACAAGCATTTCTTAAGGGGACTGGAGGACTGAAGGTCTCCCAGACAAATATGAGGGCCTGGAAGTGCTGGAGCTTGTGCTGAAATTAGCAGTGTATGAATCTGACTTATGAATAGCCAAGATAATGACAGACTTTCATCAGTAACAGCAAGGAACAGTTACTGGCAAGACAAAGCTGTTACCAGCATGAGGAACATAAGAGAACCATGTGGGATGAGAAATACATAACACTGAGGAGTGCTGAAGTAGAGATGAGGTGATAGGTTAATAGGAACTGTGCAAAGTGTGAGAGTAAAACATCCTTATTTGTGCTGGGAATAGGAAGAATATCAGGAATACCTGCTACAAGGTATTAAAAACTGCTGTAGGGGTGAGGCCTGGGTATGAATGCTGGCTGCTTGTGTGGCCTTGTTGCAGAAACAGAGACTTTGTGCACCGAAGGCAGAGCCAGAGGGTTCTTGCTGCCCAGCTCCATGAGCGGGTACAGGGCCCGGGTTTGGTCACTTATGTGAAAAAAAGTTTAGTCATCAGAAAAATGGAGGGTTATAGAGTTTCCCTGGAGGAGGCTGAGGACAAGCTTAAGAGGGAACTTCTGTTGCACTTGGAACAGCAAGAACTGTCCTTTTCACCATTCCGTGATCCAGGGACTCAAATGGACTTCACTTATGTGACAGCTTCTGGCAGGTTAACCTTCTGGTCTTCCCTTGGAAGGAAAGAGTTTGGGGGTCAGTCTGCAGGGATTAGAAGTGGAGTTTGGGGTTTTACCAGTGCAGGTTGAAACCTTCTGAATCAATTATTTAAGGCTTTAATGGATCTTCCCTTATCTGAAATCTTTAAATCTGGCTGGGCACCTGGAGACACACTGTGCTTATGATGAATGCTGGTGGAGGTGATGTTCTCTGGGGGTCTTGTGTGCACAGCCCAGGCTGCCACAATAAGACTGCATTGTGTGCTCCTCTGGCTTACAACCTGAATATCTGTGCACTGTTTTTACATTAAAAATATCAAAATTGTTGATAATGTAGGTGGAAATCATTAGCTTTCTGGGCTAGAGAGGCTGAAGTAGTCTTGAGGCAGAGACAGTGTCTGACCAGAGGATTGAGCAGAGCTTCACTTGCCAGAGGGGCAATCTGCTCAGCCTGCCCTGTACAAATGGGAGATGGTGTCTCTGCTGAGCTGATAAAAATGTAATCCAGAGCAGCCCTGGGGAGGCAGTTCTGTGAGCTGAGAACAGCCTGGGGAGTTGTGTCAGATTTGATAGGTGACGTTTAGCCAAGACATGTGAGTGTGCCCAGGCAATTAGGCTATGAACAAAGGCTTTCCCAGCTTGCTTAGGCTGCACCAGGCAGCAGCTACAGACCCATCCACAGCTCTCACAGGCTTTTAGTGCAGATCCAGAGCCACTTAAGAAGCAAATCCCACTGACTGTGCTTCTCTTGACCTTGCAGAGTGGTCTAGGAGAGTGTGATCTGAGTAGGCAACAGCCAGGGGGGTACGTTGCAGGAGCTCATGCAGTACGTGTTGAATTGCTGACTGTTCCCCAGCCTGGCTGGCCTTGTGGGGCCTCACTCCCAGAGCACTGACTCCCTCCTGCTTCCCTCGGCAGCCGGCGCGGCGCCAGGTGTTCCTGCGGAGTGTCAGCATGCCGGCCGACAACAGCCGCGTGCCGTCCCTGCCCCACGACCCTGCCCGGAGACTGGTGCTACAACGACAGACCTCAATCACCCAGACCATCAAGAGGTGAGGCAGAGAGCTCACGGAGCCTGCTGCAGGGCGTTCTGCCACCCAGTGCCATCCTGGAGTTGTGGATTTATAATTTTCTGCTCATCCCATTGCTTGTCACAGCAGGCTTAGGTTGACTCCCTCATTACCTTGTGAGGTTATGGAAGGGTGGGTGCAGATTGGTCCCCAATGTAGAAGCCCAGTGGTGCTGTATAGCCTGTCCGTAGTATGTGAGGAGACACATCCTGGGAGGAATATGCTGGTGACCAGGGGAGTGAATAGTGTTTGCCACTTACAGACAGATTTTGGCCGCCCCCTGTTGCCCTGGTTTTTGCTAAAGCTTTCTGTTTTAAACTTGGAGTCAGAATTCTTTCTCACACAGTTTCATGTAAATAATAGCCAATGTTTACTTAACGGTATTTTCTGTTTTTCATTCCTTTTGTGATAAGAGAACTTTGATGAGCATCTTTTTTCTCCAGTGGAATTGGGAAGGAAGTGACATGTCCTCCAATCCCTTGTGCAGTTGAGAATCGTATAAGACGTGACATATGTAAATAAAGTGGGTCTTTTCCCTCCTTTCTGCTAAACCTAGCAGATGGGAGAGTGTCTTTATTGTGTTTTCCCAGACACAGCCCCCATGCCCCAGGGGGGGCTGTTTCCCAGGAACAGGATGTCTCAGGCCCTGATGTTTAGCTGTAACTGTGGATGGGGTGTGCTGGGTGGGCGTACTTTGGTGCAATGACAACACGTGGTTGCTGGGGGAGGCAGAAGCCCATCAGAGCAATGCAGGGCTCTCAGCAGTTTGGCTCCTAGCACTGGCTCATTGGTAAGTCCTTGAGATGGCTCTGAGGGGTGGTGGAGAGCTCTGTGCCTGTGTCCCACTCCTACAAAGGGTTGTCATTAGGAGTCTCTTGAGACATGGCCACACAGAGCTGGATGCTCTTTCCCTCCCTATGGCAAAGACTTATCCCAGTTTGCCCAGAGGGAGCAGCTCTCCCAGCTGCTCTCCTGAGATGACTCATTCCTGTCTCTGGCAGTGTGTCAGGCCTGCCTGGATCCCAGGAGCATCCCTGGAGCTCCATGGGTCAGGGGTACTTTCAGCCAGCCAGGCTTCGCCCACTCACAAAGGAGCAGCTTTCCAACTCGGGGAGATCTCCCACACACTGTTTTCCTTTGCCTCAGATGTTCCCCAGCTGCCTTGGTGGTGAAGCTCTCCTGCATCAGCCCACTCTGATCCTGCCTCTTGTGAGGTTGGGAGAGCTGAGCCTGTGAAGCAGTGTCTGCTCTTTCCAGGGCTGTGCTCAGCCTCTGGGCCTGCTGAGGCTGTCATTGCACACCTACACTCTCTCCCCTTGCCTCCCTGCCCTTGACATGTTCCTTGCCAGGACAATTAGGCAAGAGCACGTCAAGGATGAGGGGATATCCTGGGAGGATGCTGTGGAAGCCCTGACAAGAAGCATTGGGTAGAGGGGCCAGGGTGACCTTCCCCAGAGGTTGTCACAACATGCAGTTTGTGTGTAGGGAAGCGAGGAGCTGTGAACCACTTTGGTGCTGATGTGACAAATTTACATTGGAAAGGAGCAGAACTGCAGGAGATGCACACGTGACACAAGACTAGCAATAAAAGCATGAAATGAGTGGATCAGAAACAAGGCCAGGGAACTGGGAACTACCGAGGTCTAAGCCCCTGTTTTCCATTTAGCAGAGCTAGGGATGGAGTGGAGAATGCAGACCATACATCCCTAAATGTGTCTTGGGATTTCTTTTATGAGTCCAGGAAGGCTGACTGCCAAGCTTTCTTCTTAACACAGCCCTCAGAATGCACAGAATGTGAAACTGCAGCAGGACTCCATACCATCTTCCCTGGAGGACACAGATCAAGTGTGAACATAAAGTCCAGCCTGTGAAGTCCAAAACATGGCATGGGAGTGATTCATATGAAAGCATCTAACACCATTTCCAGTCTCCCAGGGTGTCTGAGATGTCCATGCAAGGCAGCAGGTGTGGCACAGATAGACTTGTGCACTAGGCAAGATCCTGTCAGGGCATCAGTCACTTGTCTCTAACCAGATCATATCTCGGCCTGCTGACACCTCCATGGTTTCACACTGCTGTCCAAAGCCAGCCCTGTAATCTGTAGCTGAGTGTCTGGGCTGAAGAAGGCAGGTCTTAGAGGGGGAGCTGAGGGGGGTTGCAGTACTCCTGGTACCTTTAAGAGCAGTGGGAGACACACGTCAAGAAGAGCAGGTGCACCAAGAAGATTCAGCAGCCTCCTGGGTTCAAAGATGCTGCTGTGTGGCTTGAGATTGGTTGTTTCTCTTAGATCGTGCTCTCAGCTGGGGGCCACTGTCACATGCAGTGGGGCACGACTGCTGCCCATGGGGCTATGGAAGGAGATGCAGTGGCTGCTCCCCTCCACAGCCCTGGAGGTTCCTTCCCCTCAGCTCTCTTTTCTTTGCAGCAGACAGGTTCGGTTTCAGAGGAGTCAGACCCTGCCCGCTGGTGGGCACCGGGGGGGCAGGAGCTCCCTGAGAAAGCGGCAGTCCCTGCCCCGATCGTTTTTCAGGTACTGGTAGCACTGAGTGTGACACCCACCCTGCATGTGTGTGCCAGGGCTGTTGTGAACTGCGCAGAGTCTGGCTGTTGCTGAGGTCACATTGCCTTCCCAGGACTGTCCAAGAGGCCTACAGACAGGCGGAGTGAGAAAGTTCATGTGTGCCTCTAACAAAAAACAATTGTCACTCCTACTAAATGTGTAGGCAGCTGTCAGTAAGCAGCATGGACTAACAAGCTGTCCACCCGCCAGCCTCACTCCCTCCTGCCTTTCCTAACAAGCTGTCAACCTCCTAGTGTTCACCATAGCTGGAATATCTCCCCAGGGCAGCCTTGGCCCAGCCTGCCTTTGCTGGCAGCAGTGCAGCATATGTTGGCCCCAAAGCCTTCTTGGGGCAGGAGTGGAAGGGGAGGAAGCAGCACCAAACACACACTGTCATGTTGGTCCAGAGGGGCTCAGAGCTGGTGAATGGAATAGACCATCCACTCTTTCCCTCTTGACATCACAGCTTTTTCTAATGCAAATGTGACTGTCTTCTTTTTGAGGTGGAGGTCTTTGTCTACTTAGCACCAAGGAGATGAGCCACTCCAGGAGTCCAGGACACAATGGCCCATTGACCATCACCCCAGAGTCTGGAGCTCAGGAAACTTTTAAATCAGACACTGTGACTTGGTGCATGGCAGGGGCTGGACCTAATGCCCTGTATTCCTGTCCCACCATCCTCACCGCTGCCCTTGGCCAGCTGCCACTCTGGCACTGTGACCACCTTTGGGGCTGCTTGTGTTTGGCCTTGGGCCTTCAGGGCTGGTTGGCTCATCATGACAGAAGAGTGACAGCTGACTCTGATGTTGGTTGTTAGAGTGCCCTGGGGACCCCATAGGACGTGATGGGATTCCCCAGCTGAACAGAGACATTCAGCATCTTCCCAGGGTGCTCCAGATGCCCTAAACTCTGTGGTGGACTATTTTGGCTATGATCAGGGAGTAGGACAGCTCTTCACCCTGGCCCTGGGCCAGTAGTGGTCTCGAGCAGTTCTGGAGTGTTCCTCACAGTGCCAACAGCTGTGGTGGTGCTTGTCCTTACAGACTGGTGAGAGTGCAGTTTGGAGGGCTCTGAGGCTGCTGGTGGTGCAATGGGCCATTCCTCAGCAGGCTCATATGGGCCCAAATGACCCTCAGCCCCTCTCCCTTTGAGGCCTCATGTGTGGGCTTGTCACCCAGGGTCACCTTGCTATAGAAATACTGGTTACAGCCATCTGTGAGGAGCCCTCTGAGTTGTCAGACTGTTCTGTGGCATGTGTTGTGCCAGAGAAACTGGCAACATGATCTCAGTGCTATGGGCTTGGTGAGTTTGTCAGGACAGGGGCTGGCCCTGGGCGCTTTGCTCTGGATGGAGAGGAGGATTGTTTCAAGGAGATGTGGGTCTGTGGGAGCAGAGAGGTGCCCCAAGACTTGCACGTAGCCCCCTCTCTGAAGGCTGGCATGCTGACTTGCTGGTGGCGCTTGGGCCAGTGAGATCAGGTGAACTCCAGCAATGGCCCACATGACCTATGGAGAGTCTGTGCTGTATCACTGTGAGAACAGGCAGGGCTGAGGAAGATGCGTGGTGGTTGCATATGGAAGGTTTTAGCCAGCAAGGCTGTGGCTTTCAGACACACCTTTTGACATGGTGGCAGAGCCCCTTCACCTGTTGGTTGATGGAGTTTTTGCTTGGTAGGGTGCAAAATCACAGGACTAGTCTCCTGTCTCCGGTGCACTCAGTTCCCCTGAGTGGCCTAATTCTAGATTTATCCCAGCCTTTAGTCCAGTGTGTATTTTAATGCTCACTTTATCATCTGTGAGGTCTTGCTTCTCAGCAGCTGGAGATCCTGCCCCTGAGCAGGGGGGCTGAGGCCAGGGGTTTGGATTTGGCTTGGAAGGACTTTCAGGTCTCAACACCTGGGCCAGTCAGCTGTAGGTTGAGACAGCTTGTCATCTCCTGAGGATGGATTAACCGTGGTGGGAAAGGCTGGGCAGGGCTGCCATGAACCCTTTAAGGTACCAACTGTCCTGCAGGACTTGAAATAGGCTTTTAGTCTGACTTATCCTGATGCCTTCCTGCCTTCCTTGGGATTTTGCTTCTGATCCACTCCTCTTCTGTGACAGCAGCCACTTGGCAGCAAACCTGCCTCGTGGCTGCAACCTTGTGCTCCTGCTTCTGCAACCAGCAGCTTGGAACTGTGTGTGTCTGCCTTTGCAGAGACCAGAACTGCAGCAAAGTTTGCTGCAGTTAATGCCACCCTTGAGGAGGTTAGAAATCCTGCAGCATGAGATGGAGAAGTTAGGGAGACTCTGGGAGTATGGAGAGGAGGCTGGGAGAGAACGGCGATTTCTGGTGGCTTTTGGGAGAAGTTACAGAGCTATGAAACAGCATAGTCTCACAATGGGGACCTAGGGCTGGCCTGAAGACGGTAAGTGTTTGCAGTAGATGGTTTTTAAAGTAAAAAACCACCTTTCACCAAGTTGTTTTCTGAATTTCTGTACTATTTCTTTTCCTTTATTTTTAGAAAAACTCAGAACAAGCTGTCCTTTACTCACAGTGAATCCCTCCTGTCAATTTTCTTCTGTCTTAAGAGACAGAATGCTGTTGATGGTCAAACATTTCTGGCCAACATCTATCAGGTTGCTAAAACCAGCTGAGGACAAGCTGACAGATGCTCCTGGGGAAGAGTTCTGTCTTTCAATTGGGGTGGGCTGGAAGTGACCACCAGGGTTTTGTCTTTTCATGTGTATAGTCCAAGCAAACAGCATGCTTCTTAGCACTTGTCTGCTGGCATCTTCCAGAGGCACGGCAGACTGGTTTGGGGTGAGCAAAGACAGCGACGCCACTCAGAAATGGCAGAGGAAGAGCCTCCGCCACTGCAGCCTGCGCTACGGGAAGCTCAAGCCTCAGGTGATCCGGGAGATGGACTTACCCAGTCAGGACAATATTTCTCTGGCAAGCACAGAGACCCCTCCTCCGCTCTATGTGGGACCCTGCCAGCTGGGCATGCAGAAGGTGAGTGACCTGGGACAGAGGCCAGGCCAGCGCTGAGTTCCCTGCTTGGTGTCTTCACCACGCCGGGAGTTGTGAGCTGTCTGTGGGCTGAGCTCTGCCTCGACATGTCTGGGCTCTGTGCTCAGACACTTCTCACATCTCAGATACAGTTTGGCAGCTCTCTCTCCAGCAGCCTCTCTCCAGGCTCGTTGGCTGAGAACCCTCAGCTGTGCCGGTGGCTCGGAGCCGTGTTTGTCATGCTGTGATGGTGATTAGGGGTGTGCAGCATGTCCAGGAACTCTCAGCTCAGGCTTTCTGCTGCCATTTTGCAGGAGAGCATTGTGTTGTGCACAGAGTAGCCAGTATGTTGGACCCAAAAGTACAGTAGGACTGGGATCACTTGGGACACTTGCCTTGCCCCAAGCAGAATGCAGACTGTAGCACACCTGCTGTCCCCATAGAAACCTGGTTATGTTTTAGGACTTTGAGAAGTGTCTCTTGCATCAGTGGTGCTACAGCTGTGCTCGTGGGTCCTCAGAAGTGGTTTTGAGTGCCTGCAAGGGCACCTGGGTTTGGTGCTACCTTCTGCTTGTTACCTTGAAGTGTGACCCCGGGGGGCAGGGCCGAATCGAGCACATCCAGTGACCAGAACAATATCCAGCTCTTCCCATTGCTTCACTCAGTGACAGTAATTGGTGTGGCTGATGACTGTGCTTTGGTCAGCAGCACTGGGTGAGTGGGAAAACAATTCCCTCCAAAGCAGGTCAGTCTGTGACCTGCAGCCTGGTGACATCACTAAAGCAGAGGAGAATGTAGTGCATTTTTTAATGACATTTCACCTTGCTGTCCTCTTTTCTGTTAAATGTCTTGCACCTAGTCTTTGGTCTTGGGAGATTTAGAAATATTGTTGAGCTCTGTGTGGCCTACATTAAATCAGAACGTGGTGTCAGTAGGTGTGAGCCCATCAAGCTTCCTGTTGAGTGTGCAACTATGGATTAAAAAAGCTCATAAAACCTTGGGATAAAGCATAGAGGTCTTATGGAAACCACAGCTGTGATGATGTAAGGACAGAGGCAATGTTTGTAGCTGAAGGCAATATTTTCATTACGTTGATTTGTATGTTTGGAATAAGTGAGAGCTTTGGCCTGAGGAGTCCCAAAGAAGGGCTTGAAGCTCCTGGAAGCTTTCCTGCTTTATCCAGCTGTTAAACTTAATTAATGGAAGCAGATGTAAATATACGGTAACGTTTCAAGAGGATAACAGGATACTGCTTAAGTCCTGGGCTGTCCAGTATCAGGAAGGAAACTAGTTGAAGAAAGAACATTTCTCTTTTCAGGGATTTCTCAAACTCCTGTTTAGACAGCACACTCTCTGGCTGTTGAGCTCGTTGGCAGGGGAGAGAATGAAACCAAGAGCTTAGGAAGGGCTGGAGGAGGTTTGGAGTCTTAGGTGAAATACTGGAACAGACTGGTTGACAGTAGTCAATACTAACAAAAGAGAAAAAACCCAATAGGCTATTCCTTATCTCCCTACTGTAGAATTGCTTGTTGGTCCCTCCAGCCTGGTTGTTGGCCAGTCCCATGAGCCAGGCCGCTGTCATGATCTCAGGAGGGGAGAGGAGGCTTGGTAGGGAAGGGTTTGGGGGTGGATGGACTGACGGGCTGCTCTTCTTGGCAGATCATAGACCCCCTGGCCCGCGGGCGAGCGTTCCGGATGGCTGAGGACACCGATGGCTGCAGCATCCCCCACACGCCCATCACGCCGGGGGCCACGTCCCTCTGCTCCTTCACCAGCTCCCGCTCGGGCTTCAACCGCCTCCCGCGGCGCCGCAAGCGCGAGTCCGTGGCCAAAATGAGCTTCCGAGCGGCTGCCGCGCTGGTGAAGGTACTGCCTGCAGGAGGGCAGGGGCCAGGGGGGAGGCTCTGCCCTGGGAGAAGGGTGGAAGGGAAGGAGCTGCTGAGCAGAGAGGATGGGGACAGCCGTGGTGGGGGGGAGGAAATGAAGTCACCTCCTGTTGTGTTTCAGCCATGTGTACAGGAGGATTGGCAAGCTGGGACTGTGGTTCAGTTTTGGTACGGGTCTTGCTTTTTCTTCATTGGCCTGGGGACTTCGATTCCCACAGCCAGCAGCCTCAGAGCATTCTAGCAGGCTTGTTCCAGCCTGTCTGGACCTTTGGGTGGTCCATCTTCACCTGCGAGGCAGTCATGGAAAAGCAGAAATACCTGAGGCTCTTGCTATACAAGTCTCTCCATCCTGCCTTGTGCCTGCTTTCCTGGGCTTGGTGACGTTTTTTGCTGTGTCCAGTTCCAGCCATGGCTGTGGTTTGTTCAGACACATTGTACAATACATGCTAGAGGAGCACATAGCAAGCCTGGAGGTGAGAGCTGTGGGTTGGGAAGTGAGGTGACAGCTGTGTGCCTCACCAGAAAGGTGTCACACATCACGTCTGCTGTGCTCCATCCACAAGCACGAACCAAGCTCAGCACTTGGGCTCCCTGAGCCCTGGCTGGGGTGGGTTTGTGAGCTGGGGGTTCAGGTTTCTGGCAGTGCCTCCATGCCCCTTTCCCTGGCTGCAGGGCCGCTCTGTGAAGGACAGCACCCTGAGGAGGGCCCAGCGGCGCAGCTTCACCCCCGCCAGCTTCCTGGAGGAGGACACGGTGGATTTCCCAGATGAGCTCGACACTTCGTTCTTCGCTCGGGTGAGGGGCAGGTCTGCCGTGGTCCTGGCCCAGAGGCAGAGCAGGACTCTGGTTCTGGCAGGACTGTGTGTTGCAGAGAGCAGCACGGCTTTCTGCCAGGCCTGGTGTCTCAAATGGGATGTTGGCTTCTTCTGATGGGACTTCTGTCTCTCTGCCCAGGAAGGAGTCCTTCACGAGGAGCTCTCTACTTACCCGGATGAAGTGTTCGAGTCGCCATCAGAAGCTGCAATCAAAGATGCTGAGGTGAAACCTCCAGATCAGACAGATCTCACAGGAGGTGCCTTGGACAAAAATGAGCTTGAAAGAAGCCACTTACTACTGTGAGTATCTTCATGGTAGCTGCCATAGCCTAACATGGGGTGGCCAGCCCATTTGGAGTGGGGCCTCCTGCGTGGAGGAAGCCAGGATCTGAGTGCTGTGGATGCTTGGTGCAGAGCTCAGAGCAGTGCAGTCATGAGTTTTCTTTAAATCCAGCTGAAGACCTCCTGCCCCAGCTACCCATGAATGTGAAAGGTGACTCTGAGACCATTTCTGCAGTTGCTCCAGCAACTTCCAGCTTCACACTAATGTGTTTCAGAGATTGTATCATGCCTTGAGGAAGCAAAAGACACTTTAAATCAGCTGTGAGGATGCTGAGGGCCCAGCCTTTGGGGATGGAGAGCGTGGCAAAGTGAGAAAGCTGTTGCCATTGCCACAGTCACCAGCAACTGTTACGCTCCAATGAGCAGTGTGAAGCATTGCAGAGTGTTGAGCTGAGCTACATTCCTCACTTGAAATGAGAGAAAGGTGTGGCACTGATGCTGAGAGCCCTACAAATATGTGGGTGGTGCTGTACTGTATGCCTGGATTTTTTCCACCTGAGTAACTGGTACTGAGTAATTGCTCTGTGTTGCTTCCGAGTCAGCTCACCCCAGCAGAGAGCTCTGCTGGGTGTGAACATGGAGCAGACAGGGAGGTCCTTGTTGTGGTTCTGCTGCTCTCAGCCTGTCTTGCTGTGTTGGCACTTTCCCTTCAAGTGTTTCCAAGACCTTGACTCAGTTTAACATAAGGGGAAGCACAAATGGTGGGAGTTTGTTGTCACTCCTCTGAGATGGTTTCAGTCTTCTTGGCTTCCTTTGAATCTCCTTAAATAGTTTTATTTATTGAGGAAAATACATTTCTTTCACGCTTCAGAGAGCTGTTATCAGAGTCACAGTCAGGTGTCCTTTCACGTGGTGAGGTTTTTGTTTGGGCGTGGGGAGATTTCCAGCACCGGTAATACTGGGAAACCACATGTCCACCACACAGAAACCACTTGAACTCTTGGGCAAGAGCAGGCTACAGTGGAATCTGCACCTTCTGCTGGAGAAGGACGTCCCAAGGGGAAGCTGGGATATTCAAATGCATCTTCTGCAAGGTGCAGTATGAAAAGAGCTTAAGTTTCCAGCAGTATTTTGGCTGCAGAGGTTCAGATTCTCCCTTATCCTGTTGCTTGCTCATACTTCAGAGTTGTCATGATCTCTCCAAATACTCTAGTCATCTTTCAGAAGGAAGTTTGTTGGCTGTTTTCTCTCAGCCCTTCTGACAAGCACTGTCTTTGTGAAGACATTTAGGAAGCCAGAGGAGGTACACTGGACTAGAGCAGGTCGGGAGCATGCCTACTACAGTGCCAGGCAGGGAGGAGGCTGAAATGGGAGGTAGTTGGGTTTTTTGGTCAGGTCACAGTGCTGCAGATGTGACCTTCACACTGCTGTTTGAGAGCAAGGAAATACAGAACTATGTGGATGTGATGGAGACCTAGAAAGCAGTTATTATTCACCAGCAACCTGTGCGATGTTCATCAGATCTATTGTGACAAAAAAAGCCTTCTTTTAGCTTGGGATGCTTGGGATTTTTATTGTGTTGTTGAAGCCTGCTTTTTTTTTATTCTGAAAAACGCATGCGTTGGTACAAATAAAGGGAGGAATGGAAGAGAGATGGTGAGAGGCAGCTGGTACAGCTTGCAGCATGTGACAGTGCCACTTTCTTGGTCTGGGAAGCTGCTTGGATTCTCTTATGTCCAATTTGCCAGTCCAGTCACATTGAAGTGCTTTAACCGTGGGTATTTCTACTACTGGGCTAAACTCCACTTCCATTTCATAGCAGAGTGCAGAGTAAGAGGTTTGAAGTAAGGGAGCAAATAGACGTGCCTGAGGCTGCAGAGGTGCCTGTTGCAGCCTCCCTGTTTCAGCCTGTTGCTGAAACACTTTAAAGCCTCGAGAGCTCCTTGGTGGGGCTTAGTTTGACACAGCTGCCTCGTGCCACTTTCTGCGTGTTTTCTGTGCTTTCTGCCACTTCTGTGCTTTCATTTACTGGCTCTGTGTAACCCTTTGAAATACAGCTCCCACTTCAGGGCACATCGTGTGCCATCAGCTGCTGCCCAGCCTGGAGGGGGCGGGACAGACAGAGTCTCTGCTGCCACCAAAGACCAGGGAAAGGCTGGTCCCTACTGCTGTCCTGCTTTTGATTTTAGCCCCCTGGAGCGAGGCTGGAGGAAGCAAAAGGACGGGGGCCTGGCGCAGCCCAAGGTGCGCTTGCGGCAGGAGGTGGTGAGCGTGAGCCCCCAGAAGCGAGGCCAGCGCATCGCCGTCCCTGTGAGGAAGCTCTTTGCCAAGGAGAAGAGGCCCTACGGGCTGGGCATGGTGGGGAAGCTGACCAACAGGACCTATCGCAAGCGCATCGACAGCTACGTCAAGCGGCAGATCGAGGACATGGATGACCACAGGTGAGAGCTGTGCTCACAGGGCGTTCCCAGCACAGCTGCTCAGTGAGGGATTGCTGCTGGCCCTTGGGGACTCAGGTGGCTGGGTGCTGCTGAGCCCCCCCAGGCTTTGTCCTTCGGAGTACAGAGCCAGCTGCAGCCGACAGCAGCGCGTTTGTGTCAGCGTGTGCTGGGACCTCACCCAGCTCCTCATGGTGTGTCTGTATCTCTGCTACCTGCAGGGACTGCAGGTCTCTGCCCCACCACCGCTGTCCTGTGGTGTACAGCAAGGTGCAGCTATCCCTGCCTCTGATCATTCCCCTAGAGTCCTTATTTCAGACACACAGCACAGTTTGGCTTCAGGCTTCCGTGTTCTCATGGATGTTTTCTTGGGAAAGGGTGGTTGTCCAGTGTAATGAGGGAGTCAGAGTTAACAGGTTCTGTCAGCCAGCAACACCTTAGGTCATTGCCAGCTGTCCTGCATACTCCTGGGTGATCCTGGCCATGTACCCCAGATTTTGGCGAGGTTTCTGGGGCAAAAAACCCAGCAGCTTTTCCCCTCTGTTCTGCTAGTGGGTGTAATATGCCTGTCTTTCTGCCTCTGATCCTTTCCCCTTCTCTCCATCCAGGCCTTTCTTTACTTACTGGGTCACCTTTGTGCATTCACTCATCACCATCCTCGCTGTGTGCATCTACGGCATCGCCCCTGTGGGGTTCTCACAACATGAAACTGTTGATTCAGTAAGTGAATCCCCCTGACATGCCTGGGGTGGGATTGAGTTTCAGCCCTCAGCTGTTGTGTCACAGTGTTCAGCATAGTGGCTCCTTGCCTTCTTGGCTGGGTGCCTGGTGTCCAGCCCTGGGGGGCTGCCTGGAGTTTCTTTGGGAGCCCCCACACCACCTTCTCTCCCTCCTGCAGCCACGTTGCTCCTGATGCCAGATTATATCTGACACAAAGCACGGTGGCAGTGCTGGCAGCACTTCCAAACAGCTTGTTCCCCTCCTGGTGGAGACTAGAAGGGTGGTCAGGGCAGGGAAATACTTAGAACCTGAGCTAAGTTTTTGCAATAGTTGGAGGATTTTGCTTGTGCCAGGAGCAAAACTCACTTGTCCGACTTTGGGAACTGATCTTGAAGCTGTTTGTAGCCCTCCCACGCGTTGGTGAAGGTTTCTGGGGTACAGATACCTCTGTAGCCATGTCCCCACTCCATGCAGGAGATGCCCTGGGGAGCTTCTCAGCTACATATCTGAGAGCTTTCAGAGCCCTGCCACCAGTACCTGGGCCTGCACTGCCTGGGGGTGCTGCTTGTGCTGCTCAGCTGTGTGAAGCTTTGTGCAGCCTCAGGCCACTCCAAGGGCTCCAGGCCCTGGGATTTCTTGAGAGTTGAAGTAGCTGGAGATGGACATTTAAAATGAAATCTTAACATGAAGGTGCCCACATCTTGATGGTCCTGTGGTCCTGCAGAAGACCAGTTTGAGAGAGCTGTGGGCCCTGTCATTGGCTGTGGGGATGTCTGTTCATCCTGGAGGCTATTTTCACCAGCCCCTGCTGCTTGCCCTGCTGATCCTGTGGGCTGGAGCTCACAGGGCTCTTGCTTTCTCTTCTTGTAGGTCTTGCGAAACAGAGGGGTTTATGAAAATGTCAAATATGTTCAGCAGGAAAACTTCTGGATCGGCCCCAGCTCAGTGAGTGCTGTTGGTGGGACTGTTCGCAGGTGGGTGGGGGACTGTGGGCTGCAGCTGTGCCACCCCATGGACCACAGCCCTCTGCTGTCACTGTCAGGGAGCAGCAGTGCTCCCAGCCCCAGCCACCCTGCAGAATGGGGTGCCTGGAGGCTGGGATGGACCTTGGCACTCCTGCTTTGCACCCTGTTCCTACGAAGACAAGCATGAGGTTAGAAAAAATGGAGGAGTTGTATGGTGTGTGACAGCTTTCCTGATGCTGTTCTCCCTGGGAAAGACAAAGTTATCTTTCCCAGTCATAGTGCTGACCTTTCTGGGGCTATGGGCAAAGAAATCCCTGAACTTTTGTTCTGGACCTGTCTCCAAAGCAAGTATGGAGAATGTGCATGGTGTGTGTTGGGCTTCATCATGCAGGACTTGTCCCTGGTCCCTTGAGTCTGGATAGGGGTACCCCTCGCAGTTCCCCCAGCCTGCTCTGCCCCAGGGAATCACTGCCTGCCCCGTAGCTGAGCTGACTGTTTCCATCTCTGCCAGGAGGCCCTGATCCACCTGGGAGCCAAGTTCTCTCCGTGCATGAGGCAGGACCAGCAGGTGCACAGCTTCATCAGCGCCAAGCGGGAGAAGGAGAAGCACTCGGCGTGCTGCGTGCGCAACGACAAGTCAGGCTGTGTGCAGACCTCGGAGGAGGAGTGCTCAGTGAGTGCCATGGCCCTTTTCCTGCCAGCCCTGCAGGCTCAGGGCCACTTCTGCTGATGCTTCTCTCCCTGGGCTTCATGGTGACACCTCTCCTCTCTCCTGCAGTCCACGCTGGCTGTGTGGGTGAAGTGGCCCCATCACCCCAGCACACCGATGCTGGCAGGAAACAAGAGGCAGTTTGGCTCTGTTTGTCATCAGGACCCCAGGTAGGTCCTGCCTGGCCCAGCTGCCATCCCTGGGGGGACAGAGCTGCTGTAGAGTCAGAGTCCCAGGCCAGTGGATTGCTGGATGAGGCAGCAGGTGCTCTGAGGGGTATGGGGCAGTGATGTCCCTACACTGCAGGGGAGGCTGATGCAGGCTGATGTTGCTATAGGACACGAAATAACTGAACTCACACGCTGAGCTGAGAAGGGCAAAAGAGGGACAAACTTTATTTGTCCCCGATATTTATACATTTCTCAATTCGACAAGGGATTGGAAGGATGGTGTTACTTCCTCTCCAACCTCACTGGACAAAAGAACTGTTCATCAAAAGTTCTCTCATAGTACAGGAATGAAAACAAGAAGGAACAGTTAAGTAAACATTGGCTATTATTTACATGAAAACTGTGAGAACTTAGACTCCAAATAGGCAAACTATCAGAAGGCTAAAAAAAGAACAGGGCAACAGGCTGTGATCACATTTCTGCTCACCCCTGGTCTCCATTGTTGTGGGCTGCCCACCTGAACAGTGGCCTGTTGTGAGCTGTGGGTGCCTTCCTCAACACTGTCCCCCTCCTCACCTGCTCCCTGCACAGCTCCCTGCTTGGGCTGCAGCGGTCACGATGCCAGCACACCTCTGTCCAGGAGCCCAGCCAGCTGCTGGGTGCCATGGCACACAGCCACTGTGGGCTGATGTAGAGCTGCAACCAGCTCAATTCCTGCCCTTGAGGTGTGTCCCCCTAGAAAGGATCCAGTTTGTTGCTGGGCAGCTGTGTGCTCTCTGCCTTTGTGATCTCTGCACGCTGGAAGGAGGCTGAGGCTTTGACCAGTGTGGCCTTGCCTGATCTGGTCTGATGTGTCAGTGTCACCATCCAGGGACACAGGGAGCTGTGGAATGGTAGCCTGGGCACAGGCACAGCGTGGAAATCCTACCTGGTGCTGGGGTAAGGTATTTCTCGGGCTGATGTGTGCTTTGTTGCTGCAGGGTGTGTGAGCAGCCAGCCTCGATGGAGCCCCACGAGTGGCCAGATGACATCACCAAGTGGCCGGTGAGCATGGCCGGAGGCACAGGGCCTGCATGGGCAGCTGCAATGTGGCATTTGCATCCCACTGTGCAGAGCCACAGCTGTGCTGGTGGGAGGGCAGGGCCTCTGGTGCAGCTTCTGCTGCTTGTCACAAACACCAGCTCAGGGTGGCCTTGCTCTGCCCAAAGGCTCAAAGCCCTCCAAGAACAAAAGTTGTCCTGTGCCAGCTAAAGCCCTGGGTCCTGTCAGGGTAACAGGGAGATGGAAACCTACTCAGCCTCGGGCTGGAGAAGAGGTGTCAACTGATGCTCAGGCAGATGGAGTACTGCTGTCAGAGGGAGCTGTGTCTGGGATCTGGCTTCTTCCCAGTGGGCTGTTTTGACTTTACCAAGCCAGCAAGCAAAGCTGTGGCTGTCTGACTGCAGCCTGTTGTTGTTTTCCAGATCTGCACAAAAAACAGTGCTGGGAATTACACCAACCACCTCCACATGGACTGTGTGATTACAGGCCGGCCCTGCTGCATTGGGACCAAGGGAAGGTAGTGAGTTTTACCTGTATGGAAGGGCTGGGTGTTGGGGTAAGACATGGGGCCTTTTCAGGCTGTAGACACAGCCATTTTCACTCCTTGTCCTTTCCACACACAGCCCAGAGCCCTGCTGGGAAGGGGAGTTGGACAGAGAGCCATGACAGGTCTCCCAGATGGAGCAGGAGTCTGGGATGAGCAGGAGATAACAGCCAGCCTGAGTCTATGGCACAGCAGGGTACCTCACCCAACTGGTCCTGCAGTGTGGAGGGATTTGGGTACCAGTTTGTAAGGACTGAACACTTCTGCTGGGGAGTCCTGCACTTTACCTTAGAAATGGCCAGCTTGGTCCTGACAGGCTCCATTGTCCCCAGCCTGCAGTCCGTGGGCACTCAAAGGAGACGCCATGAAATTACCTGCTCTGGGTTAGCAAAAGAGCAAGATGCTGTTTTTCACATGTTGTCCCTGAGTTTGAGTAGTAACCCAGTACTTGGGCTTGGCTTCCCTGCTAGGGAGAGAAATGAGTGTTGCCCCCAGGAGTTTCTCTGTCCCTGGAAGTCATGACCAGCACACTCCTGACATAGCATCCCCCCTCACCCCTTTCCCCTCTGCCAGTTGCAGAGGCACAAGACTCCCCCAGTCTGAGACACAGCTTCCCCAGGCTCTGGTGGTTCTTCCCAGGTCTAAACAGCAGCTTTAGGACCTGCCTTGGAGCCCTGGCATGTAGGTCTGTAGAGGCTTTCCTGGACGAGAGGAGGAGGAGGGGTGTGTGGAGAGTGGCATTGGGCTCAAATGGGAATGCTTGTGCCTTTGCTGAGACACTACAGCATGTCAGGGGCAGCTGAAGGCATCAGTTCTCATGGATGGGATGAGAAAAGGAGAGTGGGAGGGCACAGGAATGATCCATTGTGCTTTCAGTGTGCAACTTGTGCCTCCCGCAGGTGTGAAATAACCTCCCGGGAGTATTGTGAATTTATGCGGGGCTATTTCCATGAGGAGGCAACGCTCTGCTCTCAGGTAAGTGTGCAGCTGGGGGGTTGTATGGCTGCCCTTCTCCCTCCAGGTCCCCTCAGCAGCTTGGCAAGGCCTGGGGTGGCAGTGCTGCAGAGCGGGTCCTGTGTCCTGTCCCACCCTGAACCTGGGGGAAGCTGCTGATCCTGACTGGAGTGGCAGAGGTGGCTCCATCTTTGTGTCCCTCTTTGGGGGCCAGTTGGGGACTTGGGCTGGCAGCTGTGAAAGCCTAGCACAGGACCACTGTGAAAGCAGTGGGAGAGGGATCCACAGTCTGCTCTGTGGGCGAGCAGATGCCTCAGCTCTGGGTGCTGGGGTGAAAAATGAGGGCTTAAAGCTGCCACAGGGAAGGGATGGGGTCATGGGTAAATTTGTGTTGGAGACAAGGCTTGGGACTTGGTTCAACAGAGAAGTGAGAGGAGAGCCCCTCTCCCAGAGCTATTTGCAGCCTGCCCTGGACTTGAAAAGGGCCCCTCTCAACACCCACTTCTGCCCTAGGTGCACTGCATGGATGATGTCTGTGGGCTCCTTCCTTTCCTAAATCCAGAAGTCCCTGACCAGTTCTACCGCCTCTGGCTCTCCCTTTTTCTCCATGCTGGGTAAGCAGAGGTGTAAAACTTCCACTGTCGGGGTGGGGGAACTCTCAGCCTGCGAATTGCTGTGAGGGTTGTTGTGGCTGTCCCTCGTGGGGGACACAGGGATGCTGAGCTGTGTTCTCTGCCAAGGTTTGCCATCCCGTGTTTGTTGGGAGGGATTAGCGGCACGGGCGAGGCCAGACCTGGAACTCTTAGCAAGGCTGGGGACAGAACACGAGCACAGGAATGACTTCAGTGGCTGCTGCTTCAGCTCCTGTACTCTGCACTTGGCAGGATCCTGCACTGTCTGGTTTCAGTCTGTTTCCAAATGACGATCCTGCGGGACCTAGAGAAGCTGGCAGGATGGCACCGCATCTCTATCATCTACCTGCTCAGTGGCATCACTGGGAACCTTGCCAGTGCAATATTTCTACCCTACAGAGCAGAGGTGGGTCTCCTGCAGCCCAGGGTCCTGGTAACTTGCCCTGAACACAACCCTTCTCTATGTGCCTGTGCCTCTGTGGCTGAGGCAGAGCCACCAGAGCTGGGCTCACCACTGCAGCCTTGGCACTTTTGCAGCTCAAAGATGGCACCACACCATTTAACTGCTGAGCAGCAACGTGCCCTGGGGTACCATGGGCTTTCCAAGTGACTGGCCTGGGCTGGCTGTAGGAAAAAAGCTGCCTCTCATAACAGATGGGGGATTGTCCAACCACAGGGTGAGAGAAGCCCCAGGCAGGCTGGGAATCAAGTGCTGTAGCTGGTGTCAGACACCCTCCACATGACAGTGGCAGGCAGGAGAGGGGCAAAGAGCAGAGCTCACCTTGCCCACAGGAGACTGCATGGCTGGACCTGCAGGACAACCTTCCAGCTCTTCATAAGGAAAACTATATGGTGGGTGGGGGGAGCCAGGAAATTGCCTTCAAGGGCTTCTCCCCTCTGGCAACGTGAACCAGATCTGCCCTCTCTAAATATAAAGTCTGTTCTGGCATCACACCTTGATCTTAAATCCAACCAGGCCCCTTTACTCCTGGTACCCCATTATATGGATGAAGTTGCAGGCTGCAGAGTTTCTTTCCCAAGAACCACTGAACAAGGAGTTGAGAAAGAAGTAGCTAATGCCTGGAGCTGGCTGCAGAGGCCAGGCTGGTGGCATGAACCTGACATTATCTTCTTCTGCAGGTTGGCCCTGCAGGATCCCAGTTTGGAATTCTGGCCTGTCTCTTTGTGGAGCTCTTCCAGAGTTGGCAAATCCTGGCACGCCCATGGAGGGCTTTCTTCAAGCTGCTGGCTGTGGTGCTCTTTCTTTTTGCCTTTGGCCTCCTGCCTTGGATCGATAATTTCGCTCACATTTCAGGATTTATCAGTGGTTTCTTCCTCTCCTTTGCCTTCCTGCCCTACATTAGCTTTGGGAAGTTTGATTTATATAGGAAACGATGCCAAATTATAGTTTTCCAGCTTATCTTCATTGCACTCTTCTCAGGACTGGTGATCCTGTTCTATTTCTACCCCATCAAGTGCGAGTGGTGCGAGTTCCTCACTTGTATACCCTTCACAGACAAATTCTGCGAGAAATACGACCTGGATGCACAGCTCCACTGACAGCAAAGACTGGCTTCTCGAGCAGGCCCTGGAGATGGACTGTCTTTGCATTTGCTGTGCCAGTTCCATGGGGACAAAGCCTCTAATCCAATGACACTTCTAACCCTGCCTGTGGTTAATTTAAACTGTCTCCTAAGCACTTGGCAGGCATGGTTTGCCTTATCTCAGAAGACTCTGAAAAACAGAATGTTTGTGCCTTGTTCAATTGTATTGAACCTTTTCTGCTGTCATTATTTTTATTACACTAGTTTCAATACTACATTTTTAACCAGAGTTGTTTACTACTGCTAAGGTGGTGATTAAACGGTGAGGTAGCGTTTTAGCTACTGTGAATTGTTCTGAGTAGTCTATGCCTACCTTTGTTACTTAATCTCACTTCTGCTGTTTCACGTACCCTGAGGAGCACCCAAACCAGCCAGATACAGATCTGCAACTGGAAATAAGGGCCTGAAAAGCCTCAGAAAACTAGAGGGTCTCTTTAATCCCTGGAATCCACACACAGCTCAGAGGCAAACACCGCAAACAGCAACTGTAAAAAACATGAGAATGTCCAGTCTGTGGAGTTTGTTCCTCTTTGAAGTGTTACAACCTTTTCCTCCAGGAAGGTGCTGAATCCACTGTCTGGTCTTGGTAGGGCTGGATTCTCTGCTCTCTCTGTTAAAGAAAGAAAATATTTGTCAGTGACAATAATTACTGCATGCTGAGCTCTTCTCACCCCCGTGCCGTGACGGTCCGGGAGGGATCAGCCAGTGCCAGCAGTGACTGCTGGTCACGGGCACCCTGGAGCAGGCAGCTGTTGTTAGGGCACACATTTTATTACACTGGGTCTTGAAAATATGGCAGTGTTGAAAGAAGAATAAAAGGTAACCGTGGTCAAAAAGGAACAGTTTTTAACCCAGCTACCTCGAGCAGCAAAACAACAGAAGGCTTGGACAAGTTGCTCTTAGCCTTCTTCTTCAGGCACTGTGACTGTGTTTTTAGAGGCATAATTTAAAACTTACTAAGCCTGAAAGTCTTGGCCACATCTTGTGCTTGTTTGCACAACTTTCTCAAAATAGCAGTATTAAGACCAGAATTGTGTCTGCATGAGTTAGAAACCCAGCCACACTCCTGACGATGATTTCCAGACCTTCAAAAAGCCTAAAAGAACACAAGGTCCTAGAAGCAATCACAGCAGCAAAGGAACACTGTGTTTAATGAGTCTCAAGACAATGTAGAAGCAGATTGAGAGTCTAAACACAGAGTTAGAGATGCACCATGACCAGTAATAAGTAATTCCTGCTGCTGCTCCCAATGTATGTTACCTGAAGTAGCTGAATTATTATTCCCTGCCCTGAGAGGAGCACAAACAACACTACCAGGATCTGGAAATAGGCCCCAGCCTTGTGCAGACATTCAGAAATACTCTGCCAGGCAGCAGAGAGCAGCAGCATCAGCTCTGAGGCTGAACACGATGGCCTGGGGAAGATGAGGAACTGGGAGCTCTTAATGGACATTCAGGACTTACCCCACAAGTTACTTCCGAAGCTTCTTTATGAAGCTGACCTCATCCCGGTTCCTGATGCCGTACCTGAACAGAGAGTTATGCTGGTATATGCCAGTTTCCCAGGAAAAAACCACCTGTGAAACCCTATAGCTTCATCTTTCCCAGGGATAGATGGACTCCTACAATCACATGCTGTGCTCTGCTAGAGGACACATTAAAATTCTCACTTGTGTATGCAGGACATGCTGCCAGCACTGAAAGATCTGCTCATCTGCCTTGAACTGCAACAACCCCTTAAATGCAACATCTCTCACCCAGGCTCACTCTTCCAAGGACAGCTTTGATTAGGGCTGTCTTGCTGAATTTTTAGTACTTCAGACCACCTTTTCCTGCTGGTCTCCAACAGGCTGGCAGACCCAGCACTGCTGGGAAGTGCCTCATCCCTCCTCGCCTCAAGAATGGGCAGGGAAACACAGGAGTTGCCTGTCAGTGTTGGTACCAGACTGTGAGAGGGGGCTGAACAGCTCCAAAGATAACACATACCCTTGGGTTTCCTCTTTGCTTGGCATTCTGCAGAGAATCATAGAATGTTATGGGGTTGGAATGGACCTTAAAGACCATCTAGTCCCAACACCCCTGCCATGGACAGGACACCTCTCACTAGACCAGGTTCCTCAAAGCCTTATCTAACCTGGCTTTGACCACTGCCAGGGCTGGGGCATCCCCAACCTCCCTAGGCAACGTGTTCAGTTCCTGTTCCCTGCTCTTTGCTCTCCTACATCAGCATCTCTGCCAAGCTGTGTAACTGTAATTGTTCTGCAGGAGTTTGGGGTGGATGGCCAAGGGTTCTATGGAGTGGTCTGAACTGGCTGAACCTAGCACAGGATGGTGGTGGCTGAAGAACCCCCCCAAAGCCATCCTGCCCTGCAGAGAGCCTCTCAGTTTGCCTGTCCCACTTCTGTGGGCAGTGCTAGAACCACCTTCCAGCCAACTTCCAGCACAGGACCCACCTGAGCCAGGGCACAACCTCCCACCTCAGCCCTGTCCGTGGGGATGCTGCGTGGGCTCCTCTCAGCCCCCAGCACTGACTCAGTTACTCACTCTTTCAGCTTCTTCCTGTCATCCGCCAGCTTCTCTCCAGCGAACGTTAGGTGGTACGTCCTCCATATGTACTTCCTGGGGGAAAAACACTCAGGGGGAGCCGCAGGAAAGGGACCGGGGTGGGATGCGCTCCGCAGCCGCCCGCCCGGCCCCGCTCACCAGCTGAGGTGCTGGACACCGCCCTGCCGGGCCTGCCGCAGCTGGATGTGCCGCCGCAGCGCCTTCTTCAGCTCCAGCACCGAGGCGTTCTGCACCACCACCACGGCTGCGGGGCGAGGAGAGCCGGGTCAGGCCCGCCGCGCCCCGGGCCCCCGCCCGCCCCGCAGCCGGCCCCGCACGCACGCACGGTCTCGCCGTCTGCCTTGCACACTCGCACCGTCATGGCCTGCCCGTACTCCAGGGCCACCTGCGAGCCGATCTCCTCCGCCGTCACCTGCCGGCGAGAGAGACGGGCGTGAGCCCAGCCCCGCCGGCCACGGCCCGGCCCGACCCCCGGCGCCCCGGGCCCACCTGCGGCGGGAGGTCGCAGAGCAGCGGGTCCTGCACCAGCCGCTCCAGCGCCGCCTGGAACAGCTCCAGCACCTCGGCGTGCGCCAGCTCCTCGGGCGGCTCCTCCGCCGGCTCCTCGGCCGCCATCGCCGGAAGGGGCGGGCGGTGCGGCGGAGGCGGCGATGCTGCTCTTCTGCCCGGCCTGCGGGAACGTGCTGGTGGCCGAGGAGGGGCCGCGCTGCCACCGCTTCGCCTGCACCACCTGTCCCTACGTGCGCAATGTCACGCGGAAGGTACCGAGGCGCGGGGGCGGCCAGGGGCGGCGGGGCCCACTGTGTCCGGGGCCCGGTGCCCGCTCACCGGCTCCCGGGGCCCGCTTCCGCAGGTGACGAGCAGGAAGTACCCGCGGCTGAAGGAGGTGGACGATGTGTTGGGCGGCGCCGCGGCCTGGGAGAACGTGGACTCCACGGCAGGTAGGGCCGGGCCGAGGGGCCGCGCGGGGCTCGGGTGCCCCTGCCGCCCCTCACGGCGTTTTTCCCGCAGAGCCGTGCCCCAAGTGCGAGCACCCCCGCGCCTACTTCATGCAGATCCAGACGCGCTCGGCCGACGAGCCCATGACCACCTTCTACAAGTGCTGCAACCCGCAGTGCGGGCACCGCTGGCGGGACTGAGCCCCCCCGGCTGAGGGGCCGCGGGGATCCTGCAATAAACGTGGCACTGGGGGCAAGGAAGCGGCTGCTGCGTGGTTGCTTTGGGCCGGGCAGGGGTAGAAGCGGGCTCCGGCAGGGTGCTGTGCCCGAGCTGCGGCCCCGGGGAGGGCTGGGGCCTGTAATTCACACAGTGCAGGGGTTCTGCTGAAGCACGAATAATAAACTCGTGCTCTGCACACTGAGAAACCAGTGTTGGAAACAAAAACGGGCCTGAAGGTAGCGGAGGTGAGCGACGGTGAGGAGACCCCAGCCCTGAGCCAGCTGCTGTGCCTCAGAGGTGAAGTGTTCCCACTGTGGCCTTACAGAGAGCCAAAAATGGAACAAGGGCCTTTGCAGTGACCTGTGAAAACCCTGTCAGTTAAAGCACAACTACAAACTATACACTACAACCAATTACTGAAAAAAAGAGAATATACTTCAAGCAGGACCACGTATTACTTGTGTCTTAACATCAAGCTTTATTCTCAGTTTAAATACATTCAGAAGTATAAAGGATAAATAACTTAATAAAAACATGACGGAGCACAAATTGTAACTTTTAATCTGCATGAACACTCTCTCCCACAGGCTAAGCCAATTTAATATGACTCAGCTTTACCTTTTCTATGCAGGGATAATCTGCACCCATTTATTCCAGTTCATTTCGCAGGGGAACACTCTCCCCAGCCTGAGAGTACAGTCTATCGTGGGCTCATAGTAGATGGTTGGGGTTTCACTCAGTTTGGGATTCTCTAGTTTGTCTTCCACAACTGGCTGAGAAAAGAGTGACACTGGGCTTGGCTTTTTCATGTAGAATCGTCTGATGCAACCAAGAGTTTCCAGACCCTGCAAAAAAATTCATATATTTTAATTTGGGCAGTTGCAGTGAAAAAAAAAAAAAAAAAAAAAAAAAAATTAAANAAAAGCTGTGAATGCCGCTCTATATACAGTGTTCCCAGAAATGCTGGACAGTTTATACCAAAAGTGGCTTCACTTGAGCCCCTGGTTACAGCACAAAGGTAAAAAGGATAAATAATTTAATAAAAACTGCAAGCTCTGGATATAGCTGGATCTATCTAGTTACTTTCAAGCACAGTGATTGATACATGGCTACTCACACAGAAAGTGTTCAGTAAGAGATGTCAGCATTTAAGACCAGTTACAAAAATTCTAAGGCTGCTCTAGATGTCAGTGCCAGACTTCTGTGCCACTTCCTGTTAATGGTTAATAGGTGTATGACAAGCTCTGTCTGTGCTTTCAAAACCAGTTCTTAGTGAATTTATAGGTACACAGGTTAGATCGAAGTTCTCCACTCTGTAAAATGTAGAGGTAATTAACTGCTTGACTTGGTGGGTTTGAGTTCACATTGCCCAGTATGAGTGCATTCTGGACCACCCAGAACACAGGATTTGCACGACTGGCAACACTCTCAGCTGGCACTGTCACCAAAGGGTACGAGCCCGGGGGAAGAAGTGGCACATGGACACTGGGAAATTGATTTCCAGTTAGCAGGCAAGTCATGCTTTTGGGAAGGCCTGCAGGATTACTGCTCTGCTTAAGATTTTGAATATTTATAGGAAAAAAAAATAGAAATCCAAGTTCCATTTTGAAAGTAGCAGTGGTGGCAATCAAACATCAACATGTGGGAACAAAATTATGAGAAACTCAAAATTTTCTTGGCATGTTTTGTTTGACAATTAAGGACCTGTAGGCAGGTGTGTCAGGACAGAAGATCTGATGTATTCATTGTCTAGCACAGACACATTTCAATTTGATTCTCATGGCAGATTACCCATCTAGAAGGTATATAAGGAATAAAATTAAGAATATTTGGATTATCTGCTGTGATTGGGGGCTGGAACTAATGGATCTTTAAGGTTCCTTCCAACCCAAACTATTCCATGATCCTGTGATTACCGCTGCATTAAACAGTCAGCCTAGTATTTCATGGTGACAAGCTCCCACTCTTCAGTAACCACCTAGAATTTCACCCCCCTGCACATCCATTTCAGAAGCAAGCTCAAACTGTTCTATCAGTAACAAGGACGGGTAAATGAGGTTTCCCTCCTCCCTCCCTGTCAGCAGTGGCTTGCTCTGGCTATGGCTGATTTACACCCAAGGGAGAAGGTTGGTTTTTCCCATGTTCCTGGGCCTGGCAGTGCTGTCACTGCTGGCTGGGTGTGTCAGGGAGCCAGCCCTGTACCTGCAGGATCTCGAGCACGGCCACGGGCTGCAGGACGCCGCTGTAGTGCTGCAGCAGCCCCGCCTGCGTCACGCCTGGCTTCGTCATCACGTGGTAGAGCACGGCTTCCATCATCCCCTTGCACACTGGCTTGTTCAGGTTCCCATCCACGATCCTCCACGGCCTCCCGATGAAGCAAACGTTCTCACAGGCCCTGCCAAAGACAGTTAAAGCTCGGCTGTTGGGAATTCTTTGGGATAGGTTTCCCATCACCGTGATTTCCGCCTAACAGAGGTTCTCGTGACATCCATTTTAATGCAGGTGTAAATCCTGTGCTTGCTCTGAGCAGGGGTTGGTGCTGCTCTACCAAATCTGCATTTTTCACCAGGGGTTCACCCCTTTAGCACCATTACACATCCAGCAGCTGCCTTGGGTCTCGATGAGCAGGGAAGCTTTGTTTGACATTAGCTCTAAAATCCTCCAGAAGTTATGCAAGACCTGCACCGTGCAGCAACAGTGCTCTAATGGGAAGCAAGTTCCTCATTTTTAGCATTTCGGTGTCCAAAAGACAGACCCTGCATGGAAATTTGCACTTCTCATACTGCAGTTTCTCCAGGCCTTTCCTGGGCACCTGGAAGCTGGCACTGGGCTTATTTTACTGGGCAGTAACATCAGTTTTGCTGCTCTGATATTTGGAGTTCATTGGGTTTTGTGTAAAAATATCTATCAGAGACATTTTTCCAGCATGCATGGGAGCCCAAGTAACATTAAAAAAAAAATGGAGTGGGGTTTCTCCATCATCAATGCTCACTGCCCGTCAGAGCATAAAACTGAGGTTTCCAAACCACTGCTTCCAGTATTATTTTGGCAGTGCCAAGTGTTTGGTATTCTGCAGACATCTCTGTTACTCACCCGTCCCTGGCTGCCTGCGAGACATCTGTCATAGAGCTTCCTGGAAAGAAAAGGACACATATTTTCTAATTAGCTCAAACTCCTTATCTAATGGAAGGAGAGTTAAAGGTGGCCAAGCTGTGAAGTGTAAGAGCTTGCTAGGAAACCACACCAGAAAACTACTCCACGTGCTGCTCTCAGCTTTGGGGAGCTCTGAGCTGCCCCTCTGCCCTGCCCTGCAGCACACTCTTCCCACAGCCACGTCTCTCTACTGAACCCCAGTTTTTGTAGTTCCTTTCCCCAGTCCCAGCAGGTCTTATTCCTAGAAGTCTGATGCTATGGCTGAACCATGGTGATCGTATGGGCTGAAGGAACTGAGGTTCACTGAGAGTGGTGCAGGGTCTCAGCCTGGAGCTCTCCCAGGGGTTTGGGCAACCTAGAGCTCCTGGAAATCAGAGGTAAATTGGGCAGAACTCCAAGGGGCTGGAGACAAAATAATGCAAACTCAGGATTCCAGCAGAGCTCAGTTTCAAAGCAAAGGCTGTCTCTGCAACTCACATTATGTCATGGATTTTAATTAGACAATTACTTAATGAGGTATTCCTACCACACCCAGAGGGTAACAGCTTTGGCTTAAGCACATGTAAACATTCACTGGCCAGTGAGAACTTTCGTGTTTGATAACAGAACTCCTGTTTTTCCCGTCCTATGCTACAAACAAGTCAAGGACGTTAAATCCACGAGAGTACTTCAGTAGTTTAATTTAAGAACTGCTGAGGTCTCTGCTGTTTAGACAGCCTTGAGTGCATTTCCTGCAGGAAGGCTCCAGTTAAACAATCCCAAGCTGTGGGATGTTAGGGATCACCCTCCGGACCTGGGCTTGGCAAGGTACCACAGGAGCAGTGAGCCTGTGGTTCAGTCTGAGATCAGAGCTAATAAAAACCAAACCAAAATGAAAACCCCCCTCAAACTACTAAATGTAAAGCTTGGCAAGAACTACTAGCTATTAGAAAACTGGCAGTAAAAAGGAGATGAAGTCCAATTGGGTTACAAATGATGCTGTTAATCTCACTGGCATGTGCTGCTTCCTGGTGAATGGTTTAATGGGTTTAGGACTTTCAGCCATGGACATTCCAGCTAAATGCATACCAGCAGTGCTGTGTTTTCTAGGCTTAGAGATGTCTGACCTTTGGACTGAAGCCAGAGATGAGAAACTTCAGATCCAAATTATTTTGGAGAAGTTTAAGACATGGAAACAAGTCTCTAAGGAAAACATACTTCTGGACTAGTCATTCCAGCAAAAGGCATAGGAAGGATTACTTGATGTATTTGAAAACTCTGAGACCTTGAGATGAATTAGTGTTATGCCAATTTATCTGTGAGAGAAGACAATCCCTCTGGTACAGCTTCATAAAGAATCTAGGATTTGCTGATAAAATGGAGCTGCTGGTTTGGGATCAACTGCTGATGAGCTGGTTTGTATTTCAGGGATGCAGAGGGCTCTTCCATACCTTTAGAGACTTCTGGGTTCTCCTGGAAGTAGGAAAGATCATCATCCTGCTCACTGGTTGATTGTTCAGGGATAGGGATCTGCTTGTTGTGCTCAGTGCTGAGCTCATCATTCTCTGTTTCGAGTTCTTTGTCCTCAGAACAAGATTCATCTTGTTCCTTGTAAGTGTCCACATCCACAGCCTCTGGAGCAGGCTCTGGGAGTTCGCCTGGGGGTTCTGCCTGCCCTTCCAGGGAGCCTCCTCCTGGAGCTTCCTCACCCCCAGTAACAGCTTCCTTCCTTGTGACAGGCTCAGGAACAGCTGCATCCAAGTTCCTGCCATCTGCACTTCCCAGAGCAGGCTGAGCACCCTGCCAGAGCTGGTGGTCATCCTGAAGGACATCAGTCTTACATCTCTTCCTCGGGGGTTCATCATCACTGGCACACTGTGTGTCTTTCCCCAGCTGCTCCTCCTCTCCCAGACATTGCTGTCCCTTCCCTGGCTCCGAAGGCAGGTGCTCTTGTGGCACATCTGGGAGAGCAGCGTCTGCCCCTGGCTGATCAGCATCCTCTGCTTTGTTCTTCAGGCACACTGAGCGTAACAGCCAGGGCTTAGCAAACACTATTGCCACCAGTCTGACAGTGTGGCCTCCTACTTCCAAAACCTGCTGCATTTCAATGAGGTCCTGTAAAAAACAAAAAACCCCACGACAAATTATCTCGGGAGCTTTCACTGAAAAATGTCATTTTAACCCAGTGTCATGGAATTCTCATGATTTAACTGGCAGCAAGGAAGGAGCAAGAGCTTAGTAGAATATTCAATTTTGCCCCCTGCTGCACTGAAGTTGAAAAGATGTTTTACCCCTTAAAGCTTCCTGAAATTATAGCATGAGACATTTTTCTTCAACTTAAAGTAAGTTAAAAAACTGAGAAAGAGTACTTTGGTTCCAAAAGGTTGATGTTAGCACCTCTAGGTTTCTGAAACAGTTCATTCTTGGATTAAGTGCTGCTTTAATTTTTGGCCTTCCTAACTTTGAGGCAAGATTGCTCTCAGGTGTGGTGTGTGATCTCCTGCCTAACATAAATAACTGTTCAATTTATAGTAGCTTCAGACAGGCTGGAAGCTCGTCCTGTTCAAGGGGAATACTAAGCATGCAAACATTAATGTCTGGAAAGCAGCTGGCTGTAAACCCACCTGAATGTACTGCTCCAAGCTCCTGCTACGTTCAGCTTCCACCTGTTCATAGCTGCAGAAATGTTTGCTCAGCTCAGCTTTGCAAATCCCGAAGTGGGAAGTGGCCTCTACGGCCTTTCGGATCTGCAGAACAGCCGCGACATCCCCGGGGTTGTACCCGTAACGCTCTGTACACTCATGGACAAACTTATCCACCTCATAGTTTTCTTCCTGGACTTTTATCAGCCTGGTGAAAGTTTCAGGGAGGCAGGAGATGCCCACAGCCATGTGATCCAGCAGGGAAGGAACTGCAAAGCAAATAAACCATGCGAGTTTAAGCTGTGAGGCAGCAGTTACTGTGCAACACACTGCAGACAGACAAACAGATTGTAGGTGTTCTAGACCAATTAAAAACAGAGCTCAGTTTTCCCTCTTCATTGCTGAAGTTCCCTTTTTTTCTTTCTGCCTCTGAAAAGACCTGTAAAGAAGAGCAAGCTGCTTTACAAGGGCTCACCCTCCCAGCAAAGTGAATTATCGCTGGAAGGCAGTGAGCACTTAGTGGTGTTCTCTCTAACACTGCGTCAGCTTAGCTCTGAGTTAATGAGGGAATCCTCTCCTTTTTTTCTTGAAGAAGGTCAAGTGAAAATTCTATGGCAAGGAAATGCTGTAGAGGACACTTTTAATCAAAAAATCCACAGCGGAAAGCTGTTGGCCAGATATGGTTTGAACTACCACTTGACAATGCTTTAGGCAGTTAGTTCAACTGAGCATCTCTGCATTCAGTGACAGGTCCATCACTGCCCCAAACTGACCCCCTTGTACAGAGCATCCAGAACTGAAGCCATGTAACCCATATCCCAGTCCTGCCTGATGAGGAGGCAGGTCTGGCACTGCTCTTCCTGCTCCATTCCCTGTTACCTGCAGGCTGCTCCACATTTGCCTCTGAACACTTGGGGCAGCTGCCAAGGAAAAATGGGATCAGCTGTAATGAGCAGTCAGCTCTCCACAGCTGGAGGGCAGGAGAGGCAGCAGAGACAGGAGAAACAATTTTTGTTTTGCTTCTGTCACAAGAGCAATGGAAATGGGCAGGGGCAGCACTAGACCATTTCAGCTGAAGAGCTCAAGACTCTGGATACATTTGCATTACAGCTGAAAACAAGACGCTCTTTATGGAGGGGCAGTGCTGATGAACTGCAGACAGTCAAGCTCTAAATATTATAAAAATGTTTAAATTACTCAGGTAAGAGGCCAGACACTGGACACCACTATTTCAGGCACTTGCATGAGACAAGTTAAATGAGAATTTCCATTCAAGGAGCTCTGAAAGATTTTCTTTTCTCTTTACAGAAGAGAAAGCCTGGCTGTGATATCATATCATATTTTAAGTTGTTGAAGGGACTGAAAACCTCCTGGAGAGGGGTAACAGAGCAGAGGACAGATTGCAGTAATAGTTTAACACAACATGAAATAGAGGCAAGGCCTTGTTACCAACAAAAGCCTAAGTCAGCCATCTGTTTTAAGTCAGGAGAGAAAACCTTACAAACTTGATTTGTAATGAAAACAGAATGTTCCTGTTAAGGGGCTTTGTTTAAATCAGTTCCTCAGCAGGTGGGTTCACCCTCTCTCCTGCTCCAAGCCACTTCTGTGCACTTTAGGCCAAACAGAACTAACCTGAAGAGCTGAGCCTTCCTGGGATGGGGGTACATCTGAGCCTGACCTTCACCTGGCAGGAGTTGACCACGATGTTGTCACTGGGGCTCAGGTTGCGCGTGCTGACGATGCCAGGGGAGTAGTAGCCTCTCATCAGTAAATAATTGGTGTGAGAGGCCTGACGAGGTTTCACTTCGATTCTGCGTTTGCCTCCAGAGCTGTCATCCAAGTCGTCATCGTCATCATCATCATCCTCAAGTCCTTCTTTTCCCAAGCTACAGCAAACACAGGTGGTTTGATTTGTTTGTTGGGTTATTTCTCAAAAGAAGAAAGTGATTCATTACACTGAGCAGAGCAAGGACATGGCGCTCCTGCACCCAGGGCTTTAGTCGTCGACAGCTGGGGTAATGTCCCCACCAGGCTGATTTAAAGCACTGAGAACAAGATCTACAGAAAAGGAAACACACGAAAGGCCCCTGGGAATGGAAACTCTCTTTTTGCATATGTGTTGAAATGAACCTGAAATATCTCAGCTTCCAGTGCTGAAACTCTTTGGTTCAGCGGATGCTTCATCTTGAGGGAACATCTGTTAGACACTGAGAGCACGAGGGATGCTGCAGGATGGGGCAGTGTTTATTTTTAAGGGTGAAAAGGAGGAGAGAGAGTTACAGACCAAAGACTTCAGTTACTTTAAAAATTATTAATTATTAAACCACCAAAAACCAAACTGCAGACATCCTCCAAGTAAAGAAAAGAATAGTAGTAGCAGCCAGGATGGATTTCCCAGAAACAAACTTAGTCAAACCAACATTTATTCCAGGATTATTTATTCCAGGACATGACAAGAGCCACTATTGATAAAGCTGAAGGCTCTGAACAACCTGATCTAAGTCTGAAGTTGCCTCTGTTTTAAGCAGGTTATGCCAGGAACAATGAAAAGTTCCTTCCAACCTTTTCTAAGATGAGTTAGACCTTAAGTATCTTCTTTTAAAGCATATTTAAAATCAAAAGGGAACTCATACTTTGGAAAAAATAATGAGTACACAACTCAAGATGCCCCTACTCAGCAATGGGACCAGTCCAGGGCTCAGTGTATTTTTGTTAATGACCTGGTTGATAAAACAGCTCATTCAGTTTGCACAGGATCACCCAACTGAGGACGCTGCAAGTACATGAGAAGCTGGGATTTGCATTCAGAACATCTCCAGCACACTGGAGAGTCAGCCTGGAAAAGAGCAGGGAGCAATTTCCTAAGACAAATGCATGCTATTTATATTACAGCACTCTGCATCTGTCCCTCCACACTAAGAGGAAACAATTAACCAGATAAAGGAAAAGAAGCTTGTTAGAGTGAGTCACAAGAATCATAAGCTGTACATGGTTCACTGCACTGGCGGGGTTTGGCTGCTTTTTTTTTGGCAAGGCCATGGTCCTCAGCATCTTGGGATGGAATAACAGGTGTTTCACCTATAGAATAGGATGGAATTGGCACAGATCTGCCAGCAAGAGCATGGCATTTGTTTTTTGACATCGCAGTTCAGAAGAAAGTAATGAGAAATACAGAGATCTGGATAACATGAATAAAGTGAAGGAACTGAAGCTGCTCATCTTAAAGAACAGCATGTTATGGGAGAGGGACCACAATAACAATCTGCAAATAGGTATTAAGCTGCTCTAAAGAGAAAGAGAACAAAGTATTTTCCATGTGTATTCTCAATAGGAAGCAGCAGGTTAAATTACTAAGAGATTTTAGTTGCACTTTGAAGAATGCACATAATGACTATAAGGAAAAGGAGGCTCTCAGGCTCACACTGCCTGGGGACAGTTTCAGTTTATGCCATTACTGCAGGCTTACAGGAAATTTAAATCCAAGAGCAGACAGTGCACAGAAGCACTGCTGTGGTGAGAGGTTTCACTGGTAAAGCTGAAACCTTGTTACCGACCCCCTCAGTCTGTGAGGTGCCAAGGCACAGTGTGGATGAAAATGCTCCTGTAGCACCCAGTGCTCTCCTTTTCACATCAGCTCCGATGGCACTGAAGTGCCAAGCACCTGAAATGTCACATGTGAAGGCAAATGCAGCCCAGTGCTATAATGACAGGCACTAACTTAAGTACCATTAAGTCTTTGGAGCACTTCCTCAGAAATAAAAGTCTAAACAATAGCACAGTAAAAATGCCACAGTGCAGTGCAGGAAATGCTAATTCCTGTTCAATTTCATCCAAGTTATCCCCAAATTGTATTCTCTAATAGAAATAACAGCATTTACCTTTTTATCACTTCATTTTCCACCATAGAGCTGTCCACCACAATGATCTGCTCTGGGATTCTCACATTCACAGCCACCAGTCCCAGGGAAAACAGGGAAAGCATGGCCACACACTGGCCACCAGGGCCATCCATGGGAAATGCCACCATGTCTTCTGATGATGCATCTTCTTCATCTTTAAATGAGAAGTTGTGTGGCTGGTCTGATTTTTCAGCATCCTTGAGCTTCTCCAGGAACTGGAAGGACTCTGTGCAAATGGTACTGGGGAACCGCCACGTAAAAACTCTGCACAAAAACACAAAGAAGCACAAATCCTTCAAAATCACCTCTTACTGAGAATGAGATTTATAATTATGGTAGCACAAAGGAGCCAAACAGTTGAAGTTTCATGCTAGAGCTGATGACCAAGTACCTTCCACACCTGCTTTCACAGTCCTTTTGCTATTTCCAAAACATTAGGTGTTTATGCACTGTGTAAAGGTCAGGTAGCATAGAGCAAATAAAATGCAAAGGTATCATCTTCTGCTTCACAGGAGTGGTAAAGAAATCTTCCCACCACACCTAGAACTGTGGTGCTGCATCTCCTCCCCTCTCCAGGTGTCTCTGAAGTCCTGCCCAGCACACCTGGCTCTATTCTCTCACTGCCCTGACTGCTCCTCACATAAGAACTGACTGATCTGATGTCACCTTCACCTTCCTCTGCACCTTTAGCTAAAAGTTCTTTGCTCTGAACACTTCCCATGTGTTGTCACCTCCATGCCATGCTTGGGTAGATGTTTTCCTTTGCTCAAAGCCCAGCAGTGCCCACCCTGTTACCCACCTGTAGTAGCTCTGGGAGAGCTGGTAGGACATGGGCACGAAGGGCAGAGCGCGGTTCTTCTTTGGCCCCAGCGTGTGGTTCACCCTGCGCCGGTTCACCAGGCTCCTCCTCTGGCACTCCAGGAAAGCCTTCACCAGGATGTCATCCCGGTACTCCTGGTACAGCCGGAACGTCTGCAAGACACCCCTCAGTGAGAGCTCTGCACCCACTGTGTCATAGGTTATAGTGTAAGATGGACCCCAAAAAATATTCTTTTACCATTTTCATGAGCTGCTGAGACCAGGCAGGGTGGTGCTCCCTGCCTCCTCCCTCTGGACTATCTCCTGTTCATGGCCCATCAAGGCCTTGCCCATCACTCACCATCCCATTGGGAGATGCTCTGCCCAGGGGGAAGGACCCAAGCATTCCCACCTGGATAAAGTCTGGGGCTTGGAGCAGCAAGGCAGAGCTTTTCCCACTGGACTCCCAGAGGAGCAGCCCTTCCCACAGGATNGCACTGGCAGAGTCACCTGCTCCGGGTCACAGGCACTCAGTGGATGGGAAGCCACAAGTTTGAATGAAAATGATCCACATGAATTCACTTAACTACTCCTCTGTTCTTTTTGTGGCCTTCCAGACTTTCCATTGCAAATGTCAATTTAATTACCTAAATACTACAAGAACACTTGATACTCAAAATGGGATCAGGCTCCCACTGGAATTATAGGTGTGAAAAATGTTCCTCTGCCACACATTTTGGTAAATTCTTCCCCTCATTTCAGTAGGAACACTTGACTATCCGGGTTCCATTCTTGCTTATGAGCTGTTAAACTCCCTTTGAACTTTGACCTTAAGCACTTGAGTGATTGATGATCTCTTTTTGTAGTCCCCAGCGCTGAAGGAGAGGCCCCCCAACACCAGTGTCAGTTGGGTATCAGGATTGTTTTTGTGATATCTCCTCCAGAACATTCCCACTGCTCAGGTGGGCACTAAAGCATGGTATAGTTTGACCCACTGGAAGTGATGTGGAGTTTCATATGGTTTTACAGCTTCAACCTCCCATCCTCACATCTTGCAATGTCATCCTCAGAGAGAAAACAACAAAAGTGAAAATCTTCCTACAACATATAATTTCCTAAAAGCAGAATACTCCCCACGGAATGGAACAAATCCAACTTTCCTGGTTTCTTTTCTCCCATTTGAAAAAGGAATGTGCCAAGGGAGGGAGGAGAAACTTTAAGGTTGTATGACCACACATGGATGTGGCACCTGGGGACATGGTTTAGTGGTGGCATTGGCAGTGCTGGGCTGATGTTTGGACTTGATGATCTTAAAGGTCTTTTCCAACCTAAACAATTCCATAATTCTATGATCAGTAAAGTTTGGTCCAGACACTGTACCTGAAATGACTGGCAAGATTCCATCTGGTTATCTGAAAGTGCCAGCGTGCTCTGAATCAGATTCTGCAGCACTAGAAAATGAATATCATAAATACTGGAAGAAAAAAAAAAAAAGGAGGAGAAAAACATTTATTCCTGGTGATTTTTGAACACGAGATACCCATTAAACCAGCACAAAAATCTACAAACTCAATCACCTGCTTCTGAAATAGAAGCATAAAGACACAAGATCCTACAGATGAGGATAATTCATGTAAAGGAATCTGTTACATTTTCCCTGACCTTCCACCCTGAATTTCTGGATCAGTCCAGATAATCTGACACAAAGTTCTCCCTGATAACATCTCCTCCTCTAAAGATACAACACCCACATAGAAAATGTACACTGTTGTCCCAGTGATAAAATAATTTTGAGGTCATCTCTGTTATCATTTTATCTACCAAATCTATGTCAGAGGTCCCTACAGTCTTGTCAAAGTATTTTTCTGTTAGTAAATTTATACACAGCAACAAACACATGAAAACACTGAACAGGACACTCTTTATACGACTTCCACAGATGGTAGGGGCTGATGTGGCCTGGGAGTCCTAATGAGGAAAATGGTGCTACTGCTACTTACCTGCTCAGATTATCCTCTTTTGTGCCTTGATTTGTGTCTTCTCCTATTGCCAGCACTCGAAATCTAGTTAAGGAAGGGAAAGGAGAACACTGGAACCAGATTTTCTGTGATTTTCTGTGATTTTGCATCAGCCATGAAGCCCAGAGGCTGACGAGCACAACTGCTAACGAGGCAAGTGCTGGAGCAGCCCGGGGACTGTCTGCTCCAGCAGCCCTCAGCACAAGGGTCAGGAAAAGAACTGTCCAGATCAACCTCCACTAAAATATCTCTTGACAAGGAGATAAAACAATGGACACAAGACAGTTCCAGCACTGGAAGGATTTGTCATTTTATTGAGGTTTTGGACTTCCAGTTACTGTCAGCAGCACTTCTGCTGTAATGCACAGGTCTTCCCAAAATAAGAAAAATTACAAAGGTGCTAAATTTATTATCATAAAATGGTCTAAGACACAATTTTTCCAGACTGCTCCTCAAGTGTTATTCATCATGAAAAAGCTTAACGACCTGGAGCTGGAGAATGCTGTACAAGGCTGAGTGCTCTTCCTTACCAATAGTTTTAGCAGCACTGAGATGATTCAGCTGAGCAACCAGCTACAAACTGTGATAGAAAATGGGGCTGCTCAACCTGGAAAATGCTAGATTTCTATTGCAATGAAAAGTTACACCTAAGTAGCAACATCTCTAATGCCAAGGTTGAGGACTTGACAATTTAGGAAAATCTGCTGTATTGAACTTCTGGTTTAAAAGTCTTATTTAGCAGTAAGAATGGTTTGAAATCAGCAAAATTGGGCAAATAACTGAAAATCACTTATATGTATTTAGGAAGTGTGGATATGAAAGAAACACTGCTGGTTGTTATTTAGTAAAACTTTTTTCTTACTAAGGGTACAAGTACAGAGGGTGTAAATCATGCCCAGAGAAGAGACCTGCTCTGAATTGCTGTCCCCTCTCACTGTCTCACCCCATGTGCAGAGCCAAAAGCACTATAATTAAAATACCTGGAAAAGAGTTCCTCCAGAGTGTCAGGAATCTCCAGTTTGGGATTCCCCAGGGTCGAACTGAATTTCTCTTTCAGTCTTTCCACAAACTCTTTAAACTCCTTTGCACAAACCTTAGAAAAGAGGAGACAGAAATGTCATCAACCTCGATTTCTTAGAGTGGGAAAAACCCCTCTGCTTTTAAAGTGTTCATGGGAATTCTTGTAGAAATAGCTGGCTTTCAATTATGAAGTCAGAAGCAGTCCCACAGCCAAGGGAAGGCAGGGAAAAGCTCATGAAGTTTGTGTTTGCTGATTTAGTGAACAGTTGCAGGTTCCATCTGTAATCAGCTCACAGCTACAAGCCAAGCACCATGAACATATGTTCTAAGACAATTTCCTAAATTAACAGCAAGATCTCTCACTAGAGCTATGTTTAAGCTTCTGCTCAAGCCCTTCAGGCTTTTCCATGTTCTCCATTAAGTCTGTTTGCACAATCATGGCTTGGAGAACACCTGTTACATGAGAGGAATATTCTCTGGAAACAAGTTTTTATTTGCTTCTGGATGGGGACACATTTATTTCAGTGATGTCTAATCAATGAACAACTACTCTTCTTTTAAGCAACATGAACCTAACAAAAGAACTGATGACAATGATATAAATTGTCATTCCTTGCTGTGACACAGTCCTGGTTCTGAAAAAATTCTGAAATTCAAAATGGAATTGTTTGCACTGAAAGTGTAAACAATTGTTCAATTTGAAATTATGGTTCACTTAAATGGAAAAAAAAACCAAATAAAATCTTTTGGCTGCTCAAATCAAGTCTTACAAAATTTGCTTGTGTTCCTGCACTCATCCACAGAAGCTAAGGCAATATTTCAACACACAACTGGAATAAAAGATTAGAAATTACAGAGCAAGAATGTTTTCTTGCTCAGACAACAAAGTGGCTCAAAGTATAAAAAAAAGAATCAGCAGATAGAGATGTTTAGCCTCAGGTGTTTATGAATAAGCACATTGAAAACACAATGGCTGTTGCACAGGGGGCTGTTTAGGTGCCTTTGGAAAGCTGCCCTGTGTCCACTTTGCTCCCAAACCAGCAATGATGCTGCATTTTTACAACGATGCTATTTTTAAAGCAGCTAAAGTTTCCAGAGAGAGAAAAGACACGAAATCACAGTAATTCTTACAGTGCAAGTACTCAGTAATCCAAACAGCATAAAGCACTCTATGAACTTTTGGAATACCCTCCTCCTACCTGTGGATCTTCGTAATTATTTTCTCTATTCATGAAATCGTCAATGAGGGCTTTATCTTGGTAAACCTCAGCAAGGCAAACTCTGCAACAGATACAATTGAAGGTGTTGCTCAGAGCTGAAATTTTCCCAGTTCAAAACAGATCTGACAGCAGCAGGGTGCAAACAAGATGAAATTCTTAAGTTACATGAAACAAAAGAAATACATAGGAGGACCATGTCCCTTCAGGAGAATTTAGCCTGTATCTAGAACACAGAAAACAGCTTACTTATAATTGAGGTAG
This sequence comes from Platysteira castanea, assembly GCA_013397175.1. Classification (NCBI taxonomy): domain Eukaryota; kingdom Metazoa; phylum Chordata; class Aves; order Passeriformes; genus Platysteira; species Platysteira castanea. The sequence goes on from VYXC01002893.1 coordinate 331,275, forward strand.
GTCTGTGGGTTTCTGACAATGTATCGGGCTCTCCGTCCCACGGAATGGGAGGTTTTATCCAGAGATTCCTCAAAGCTGGAGTGCATGAGGTCCCTCACCACCTGCCAGGGCACAAAGGGCCCCTTCACCTGCGGGAGGAACAGAAGGATCTGCAGTTAAACCTCACTCTGTGCACACGATGCTGAGAGCAGGATGAAGTCCTGGCTGACGAAATGTGTGTGCAGCACCCAGCAGCTCCGTGCTCTGGGTGTGTTCAGCACCTTGGCATTGAGCACGTGGCTGGCAATCCTGCACAGCATGAGCAGGCTGTCCTCCTGCACCGTCCAGGTCACGCGCAGCCGCGTCATCCTCAGCAGGGCACTCTGGTCAGCCTTGTCATGGTAGCGCAGCCGTTTGCTTTTGTCTACAGAATCCTCTTCTAACAAATCCAGGGAAACAAAAAAAGACATTTATCTCAGCTCTTTGTATTCGGATTAACTCAAACTTCTATCACAGGCTCAGCACCAGTTCAAGTTTGTAAGAATGAGAGACACAAGCAAGGAAGGAAGTTGCAGTCTAGAAAGTGAAATGCAGCAACACCTCTCCCAGGCAGGAGAAAATAAACGCATTAACTGGCAAACTGACAACCTAGAGCATCTTTCCATAAAGCCAGCTATCAAGAGCTGATGATGAATTGCAGGGAGCTGCTCTGGCACAGACACCACGAGGATTCCTCTGTCCTGTGCAGCCCAGCAGTGCAGCTGTAGCTGCTGCTTCTCCCCAGGACACCTGAGCCTCCCCACTGACGGAGACAACCCAGAGACATGGAGAAAGCTGCCCTGTCCCACATCCTCTTTCCCAAACCAGCTTCCAGCAGGCCTAGGCATAGTAAAGAATGCTGCTTTTTCCTGTTTCTTACCTTTCTTTTTCTTCTTTGTCTTCTTTCCAACATCTTTCCTAAGCCTCTTCCTCTTTTGGCTTTTTCCACCTCTCACTCGTTTCGTTCGATCCTGGGTTAGTTCTTTACTTATTTCAATACATTCCTCTTTCTGGGTAAGTGACTCTGATCCTACCTTTACTTCTCCCAAAATATTAATTTTGTTACCTAAAATGACACATATTTACAGCAGTGGAGCTTTATAGCAATGACATTCTATAATGTTAAGGTATAAAGACCAAATGAAAAATTTCAGTACATTAAAAGACAGATTTAAATTAAAATTCCCTCTCAGAATTGCTCTTTGTCAGTCCTGTCATTTCATGCCCCTTCTCAGCAGCTCACAGAATAAACTCCTACATTAATGAGGAATCATCAAGTAACTAAGTCTAGTTTACAGTGCACAAACACAAGGGAACAGAGCTGAGGTTTTACATTCAACCTGAAACATTTTCTCCTCCTTAACTCAAACATTAGGCTGGGTAACAGTGCTACAAAACATTGGTCCCTCTGGACTTTCTGCAAACTGCACATCAGAAATTACAAAGGATAGAAATTACTGTTCTATAAGAAGTTATTTACACATTTATTTTACAGCCCCAGAGTATCCTAGATCATTGTAAGGAGACAGGACCAACCCATGTCGTCAATACTAGATAAAAAATTATTGTTCCATATAGCCAGTAATAGGGAATGAAACCATTTATCTGTTTTACTGGCCCAGGAGCATCCCAGATTACTGGAAGGAGAAAAGAACAACCCACACCCTTCATGCTGGGTTTGACAAAGGCAGGAAGAGCTGTGGCACAGTCTCAGCCCTTACCTCCAGTACTGAGTGGCAGGGGGTGTTTGGTCAGGAAGGTCTGGAGTCTGGCTGTCAGTCCATTTTCAGAAACTCTATTTTCCTAAGACAACACAGCTTTAAAAAAGGTGACATGCAAAAGGCGTGCACTGATTTTGACAACAATCTACTTTATAATCTGAGTAGTGTCAGAAATAAATTTTCAGTGTAAAGGAGAAGATCCCTGGCTATAACAAAGAACTCATTTGTATTATTACTACCTCACGTTAGAATGGCTCCAGAGCTTTTCTTAAATCACACTGGAATGACCACTCGACTGTGAAGGTTAGAAATCTCCTCAAGTTTAAAAGCAGCAATTACTGGAAAAGAAATGCTGGAGTCTTTCATTGCTACAGAGGCTGAGCAGAATTTGCTCAGTATTTTTGATCAGAAAAACAGTATTTTTCCAAAGCATTTTACATTCCAAAGGAACTTCTGGAAAGCACAAACCCAAAATGCAAACACAAATACTGAGTAAATGCCTCCTATAGCACATTCTGCCCATCCTAAATCAGAGCCTGAACCACCTGCAGTGTATTGGGAGTTTTGGCATTCTCTGCTAAACCCATTTCTTTTGTGTGGAGTTCGTTGGGGGCAGAAGATGGTCACAAATGTGGAGAGGAAAGCAGAGACTGAAGAACTGCTGGAGGTTGTGTTCCTGCTCAACAATGAGGTGACTGAACAGCAGACAAAATTAAGAGCGAAATGATCCTACCTGAGGGGAATAAATTAGCAACTCTAATTTTACATCCACTGATAGGCTCTGATTTGTCCACTGCTTAGGGGAGGGTAATTACAGGCAGTTCTGTGGAAGTCCCTGTTCAATGCCTGGTAATGGTGAAAAAGCAAAGGAAATGTATGGAATTCTTAGGGAAATAAAGCAACACTAAGCAGCTGTAAAAATCTGTGTTCGGCCACAACCTTAAAGCACTCTCAGACTGTATTTCCACCTTAAAAAGCATAGAGTAGAACTAGCACAGGTTAAAATAAAAGCAACAAGAATGATTAAAGACAGGACAGTTCCATGCTGGGAATAGTAGACGTCAGTGTTACGAAAAGGAGATGAATATGAGAAACATGATAGATGTCTACAAAAATCAAGTGAAACAGCAAGAATAATGGAGAATGTATTTTTCACAGCTGCCCTTAGTCCTACAATTATTGGGGAGCTTAAGGCATCAAAAGGAAGTGGTGGCACATGACAGGAATTTGAAACACTTTGCCACAGGAGGCTGGGGATAGTAAAGACTTACATGTGCTCAAAAACCAGACAAATTAATGCTGAAAGGAAAAAGCTCTTACTGCTTTGAAACATCAGCCCCAGATTTAGAATGGCCTTGAGCCAAACTTGCAGACAGCTGGGAGAGTATCCTGAGGAACTATCCCTTGCTCTTACAACCTTCCATCAGAGACAGGACATTAGCCAGAATTCTGATGTGCAAATGTTGGCCTCCCTATTTTTATTTTTTCCCTTGTTTATGTCCTTATTCCGGATGTTTTGCTTTTTGTCTGACAACTTCTACATTCCAGAAAGGCAAGAGGTATCACTGAGTAGTGTGAACTGCTTGCTCAATGAAGTATTTCTCCTTTAGTTGAATGTACGAACAAATTTATAGTCAAATTCAGTTTTCAAATAAAATTTATGTCCAATTCTTTCATTCACTTCAGCACCAAGATTTGTGAACTTCTGGCACTCATTTCTTTCCAGTGATGCAAACCCTCATTGAGAGCATGCAAACAGTAAGAATTTGGTGTCACTATCTCAACCGTAAGAACAATAAAATTTGGAGAAGTCACTACAGTGTATAAGTTTTAAAATACTCACCTTCCTGGTCTTATTGATGATGTAGCTTGTCCAGATCCAATTGCGTTTCAGATGCCCATAGAAGCTGGAATCCAGACCTGCAGCTCCCAACCCATCTCCAGGGATGGATCCATCATCAACCACCTCTCTGCTGCCTCTACCAGCAAGAGGCACAAAACCCACAGTAATTATTTTGTACAGATGCCTTCTCAGTGCTCTTAACTGGTGTGAGTGCAATGTGCAGAACTCTCCCCTTGCCCCTCCTGTTTAGGAGCTAACATTACACCATCAATTACATCCCAAAACTGTTTCTTGACCTTAAAAGACGTCGCAGTCATCCCCAGCCTAACTGCAAGTAAACACCAGATATCCAATTTAAAAGATTACTGCCACACCAAGAGACCATATGCAGAAGTTCAAGCAAGGATCAGTGGAACTGCATCCCTCAACTCCATTATTTTTTTTAAGATAACTTGATATGTTGACCTGCAACATGAAACTAACTGAAAATACTTTAAAACAGACTGTTTATTGAAACAGAATATAGTATTGGCAGAGCTAAACCACAGTGCACAACACAGTATAAACAATTTAGCTAAGGTTCTGCATGGCTCTCATAGGTTGTGAGCATACAACCCTCCCACGTATTCTGGGTGTGATTAGGCAGGAGATTACACGGTCCAGAGATCACCTCCACATTATACTGCACACCAGCACCACATTAGAAAGTAATCTGCAACTAATTACAGCCAAGTGCAGCACAAAGGGACAAGATTCAGAATGTGGCACTGGGGAGCTACTGAAGTTACTTGAGATACCATGATATAAAGCATAGGGGCAGAGAACCTTTACATTTGTTATTGCTGGCACTCACTGTACTTGGGAACCATTCCCTCCCTCTCAACTTTGCTTTCCTCGGGACTCTTGCAACAAACATCTGTACTGTTCTGGAAGGAAATCCCAACCTCTTTATCCCATCCCTCCAGCACAACAACCTGCTTGGCAGACAAGTTATTGGGAACATGAAACAGAACTACATCTCCTTTGAATCAGTTCACCTCTGAACTCCACAGAACACCCAGCTGAGATGCTCGAGTCTAAGTGCTGTTGCTATTGAGTAACATCCTCAACACCTGAACAGTTCTTTTTGCCTGTCCTACTCAAGCAGCCAAGCAGGTGCCAAGGTGACCTACGTGGTGTATTCCAGCATGGCACACTTCCGTTCCAGGTTGTGTTTGTTCACTGCTGACTCCTGCTCCTTTTCCACATCCAGAGCAGTTTCCTCCCCTGGAAGGTTGCTTCTCTTTGTCCGAGGACAGCGAACAACTCCTGGACAGACAAAGGGGTTTCACTCTCAGCATGACAACTCAGAATTCAACTTATCTTCAATCCACCCTGCTCTGGCAAACTACTGCTCCCAAACAGTTCTACCATTTTCACTCCTCCTCAATACAACGTGCTTGCTTCTCACAGAGAAGGGCTACTATCAATTTTGATACTTCCAACAGGGCAGCAGTGCTTTGCTATGAAGACAAGTGGATCACACCTTCATAGAATTATATGGACACAGCTCCCAACATTTTTTGTGATGCATAGGACAACATTCCAAAACAGTAGAAGAGACAAAATAGAGCCTGGCTCAAGTTTTAGGAAGGGAAGAGGAACTGTGGTGTGCCCAGAAGGGGCAGCGAGGGTGCTCAGGAGGTACAACAGTGCCATACCCAGGGGTGTGTTCAGGCAGACACACTGCAGATCAAACCAGAAGTTCTCCACGTCCTGCAGGGTGTTGAGCACATACCAGCGCCGCTCAAAGGGGCGGCTGCTCTGGGCCAGGTTATAGTGCAGGTCACAGATGGTGGTGTCCACAATCACAGCATTTCTCTTCATGTACACAAACACCTGTGGGACACAGCACACCTCAGGCTGTAAACATCACTGGAATTGCCTTATCACCAGAACACATCAGTGGGGTTAGGGCTGGACAGTTTCTGTCTTTGCTGTTTTTAGCCACTGCTCTGATAGAGGTCACACCCATTCCCACACTATTGCACTGTACTCCCAAATTCCCTTGACAGCAATCCTGAAATTTCCTTTCTAGATTTAGAACAGGTTTTTTTCACCCTTGTGCACAGGATATTCCAAGTTTCCAAAGAGAGTGGCTATTTCCTACAAGTCTGCCCTCAAGATTTGAATAGATGTGTTTGGGGGCCTAATTACCTTTCTTATCCCCATAAAGTCTGGTCTGCTTTCTCCTTTGCAGGTGCCATTTAAAAAGATACATATGAATGTTATCATTTTACTCTGATCAGTGCCTTTATTCTGTGTAAGACATCCAAGCTTAACACCTTGATGGCAAAGAATATGTCATACTCATTTTTCATTAAGTCTTGCCAGTCTGGGACCTCCTGGATCATTACTGTGTGCAGGATTCAGCATTATACATTTGATTAGTTCCCTTCCCGAGATAGAGGTGAAAAATTATCTGTCACCTGGATCTGGAGGTTTGCACATACATCTGAAACATCAGTACTTCATTTAAGGTAATTAGGAACCCCAGATCTTGAAAAATTAATGAAGAGCAGCTACCTTTTAAATATTTTTTTTTAAATTACCTGGTCTTTGTCTTGAAATTTCTCTGTTGGGCCAAACTGCAGCAGTCCCATGTAACATAACCTTTGAAGGTTTTCTACCACTGAGAAGATGTACCTCCTGTAGCAACGGCAGGAGTGTTGCAATTAGCACTCAGGAAAACAGGAAAAATGATACCAGAGAATACAACATTTTCATGCAGCAGCCTGACCTTTCAGCAAACCACCAAGTTGTAGAATTTCTGAAGTGGCATTTTTGCTCGAATTATCAGCGTGTGGAAAACATGTAATACCCCAAGGGTCCAAATTTCCTTTCCTCAAATCACAAACCCAGTATTTTAGCCAACTACTAAGTAAAATTTTGCTTGCAAAAATGAAAATTAGCCAGAAGTAAAATATGTAAGAATGAATTAAATATGGTAAACAGCAGATCTGCAGACAATTTCAGGTTATGTAAAGAAGACAGGAGTAACAAAACATGACTGCTAAATACAGGCATTCACATGTGTATGTATGAAGACCTGGGCAAGGATTCTTGGAGTTCAGATTGTTTAAAATTACTGCTCCAAGAAACTTCTTTCAGTCGCTCAAAGCTTTGGCAGAGCAAAAAGCACAATACTTCCCATCCTGCATACCTACATCCATGGTAAAATTCAGGCAGTTGCAGGAACCTTCTGCAAGATTTAGTTCCCGAGGCACTTTGTAAAAAATTAGATTTGCCCACATTTAACTTCACTAAGATCTAATTAAATGCAGTTAAATGGGAGTTGGATTTTGGCAGGAGTTTCCTCCAGGGGTCAGAAAGATCAAGCCTAGAAATTTGGCTCAGTTAAGAAGTTTTAGTGAATGGAGGGTGAAGAGACAGCTTGGTTATGTGTCATATTGTTTTGCATCAACCCATCAGGTGGAGCCTGCAGATTTCAGAAAATGCCATAACTCCAGTTTCCTCATTTCTAAGATTTAGCAATAGATGTGGAATTGCAAACCTCGGCTCCCCACGAGCCCAGCCCTGTTCCCTCACCAAAGGTATATTTGCAANTTGGAATTGCAAACCTTGGCTCCCCACGAGCCTTGGCAGCTGGTACTGCCCAGCCCTGTTCTCTCACCAAAGGTATATTTGCAAGTTTGGAAAATGTCACATAAACCTCCAACCATTCACACACTGTCAGTGGGGAAAACTAACATGGAGCTCTCAATTCTACACATTCAAATCACTTTCCTTCCTTCAGTCCAGTCTCAAGTTTCACATCTCCTGGAAGAGGAATGACAAACCACGGCATGCCATGCCATGGAGAGTGTGAGGAGAAACTGAATGTGTGAGAGGCAGGAACTGGGAAATGCAGCACCTTTGGAAAGATTTATGAAGGACAGCAACACTTAGATCCTATTATATTCTGAATTTAACAGCAGTCAGGAGTGTGTTTTATACAGAAGCAACATCCTGCTGATGAATTATGAAGGACAGAGCCTCCCACCTCTCAAGCACTGCCTGACAGCATACATGAATATTGTTTATTAGTTTCTTATTACCTTCTATTTGGGAGACAAAAATACAGTTTGGCACACTATCCTTTGAGGATTGATGATCCTTGTCTTAAGTGCCAAAGTCCTCTTTGACACAAACAGGAAATAACTGAGAAAACAATCAGCCACTGCTGGTTCCTCTCTAGAGCCACTTATTTTGCCTCATTTGCTTACCTTTTGTAGAGGAGCTGCTGTCGGACTGGCCTTGGAAGAAATTTGATCAGAGTGTGCTTCTTTAGTGGGTCATTTAAAAAATCTTCCAGACCTTCCACCTAGAATTATTTTAGAAGTTAATCAAAATGCAAAATGTAACTATCCCCTGAAGTATAAAGCTTTGCTACCAGAACTGCTTACTAAAATATTTTCTGAGCAAACCTTACAGCTTTTGTAAAATGCTTAAACATTATTCTTGCTAATCAGTGAGGCAGAAGATTCAGTGAGATTACAAAAAGCTCTTGGCAAAATAGTAGCTTAAGAATTTACAGTATTACAGGGCTATACATTTTTTTTCAGTGAGCTTGTGAAAGCAACTACTTCTTCTGTAAAAGACTGAAGTGTCTCCTCTCCTCTCCGGGGTCTAGTTTTGCTAAAACAGATTAAGGTGATATTTTTTCCAGCCTACAGCTGAGATCATCAGACTTTGAAGGAAAACAAAAAAGCACTGTACCTTGTAGCTGACTTGCACAATCTGAACAAAGACTGAGAGAGGCAAGCAGAGCAGAATGTCACTGACAAGAGCCCATCCAAACCCAAACTCCCTGTGCACTGGGAGAGGAGGGATGTAGCGCATCCACGACGAGTCGTCCACGTACACTGAGAACAACAACACCGCCTCAGACTCACACCACAAGCCCAGCACTTACACCAAGAGCTTCACTCTGAGTGTTCAAGCAGAACACAATTGGCTGTTCGAAGTGTGAAAATCTAAAAGGACCTGAAAATTCTCTAAACCATTGATTTTCAAACCTTTCTCAAGTAGACTTTTATCTATTTTTGGCAAAGTCTGTAGTAAAGTCAGGATATGCCACTTCTCACCTATGTCCGGGAGGGACACAATAAAGAGGCTCTTACACCTGCCAGGTTCAGCAGAAAGGAGGATATGACATTGATTTATTGACATTATCTTATTCTTATACACATCCCAACTCCACAAGGGATTGGAGAGCATGTCACTTCCTTCTCCATCTCACTGGAGAAGAAAGGTGCTCATCAAAGTGGTTATATTACAAAAGGAATGAAAAACAGAAAATACCGTTAAGTAAACATTGGCTATTATTTACATAAAACTGTGAGAAAGAATCTGACTCCAAGGTTAAAAACAGAAGGCTTACAGAATTCCAGGGCAACACTCACCTGTCTGATTAGACATATCTACTTCAGTCTCCTGTGCAGAGGTCTCAGGATTCACCACAGTTGTCACAATTTCTAAGGTCCCATCTGGTTGTGCCTCAATTACAGCTGCATTCTCATCCAGCCCTTGTGTTCTCTCACCATCACTACTTCCTTTTTGCTGTGTTTCATTTGAAGGGTGTCCATAAATTAAGTACCAGAGGAACATGTGGACCATTCTTAAACGGGGCATTTTGGGAAGAAAGCCAAGAGAACGTCCAAGTCCTGGAACTGGGAGGGAAGATTGAAGACCAAATAGAAATAAAAAGAGGATTAGAGCAGGAGAAACAGCTCCCTCTGCAAAACTGATGTGAAGAAAACTGAAAGGAAAGGTGGGCAGTTGAAAGTAAATATAAGTTACAAACAATAAAGAAGTAGTAGTAAATACAAATGCTCCAGTTCACAATTGTAAAAATCATAAGCAGCTAAGAAAACATTGGATAGTGAGACTGGTTTAATATAAACCTGATTTTATTTCTATAGGAGAAGAAAAAACCCACTTGTATCTTAGAAGACATCTGAAAATTATTATTAATAATAAGTGGGAAGGTGAAGGATGACAGAAAACGCCAAACTGGCTGTACCTGTAACAGGGTGATAGTTCTTCAGCTGTGTTATGCCCATTTTTTCATCAGTTTTTCCTGCCCGACTATTATCAGCTTTACATGAGCTTTCTTGTGTTTTTCCTGAATCAGGAACTGCCTCTTGCCCCTGGTTTTCTTCCTCACCATGGTCCTGGGATGTTGGTGTCTGGGGGACTTTAATCCTATAGTAAAACCACACAGCACTTAGGTAAAAAATAAGCAGAGTTCAATTCCTGTTCTTCCCTGACTTCAGGAGGTATCAGCAGTCGCCTCAGCGCTGTGCTTCCATTCCTCTGTTGCTAAAGAGCTTGTTTGTTTGGGGGTTTTGTGGCTTACCTCGTGTTTATTTCCTCTGCATATTTTTGCACATCCTAGATAAGCCAAGCTTCCCTCAAGCCATCCCAAGCCTCCCCGGCGTCCCTGACTTGCCTGTTTGCAGTGCTGGAGTTGGAGATGCGGAACCGCACCTGCTCGATGGCGCTTTTCACCAGGGGATCACTGGGACTCACTGAGGGGTGCACAACGAACTCCACCTGTTCAGAGCAGCAGAACGCAAACAAAAGGTGTTCATGGAGATATTGGCTCTTAATCAGCTGCATAAATTCTCTGAGATTAACAGCTAATTAGCAGTAGCCGAAATAGATGAACCCTATGATGGTTTTAATAACACCAACACTTAACAGAACATCAACACTTTGTATTAAGCAAAAGGTCAAAGCACATGGTCTTTGTACCAATAAACTGCTAATGACATTTCTACCAACCTTGGGTTTTGGGTTTTTAAAATCTGAAATATTTGAGAAACAAATACTTTGACTTGTAAATATTAGGCTGAGAGGGATAAATGAAAAGTCACAGCTCATTAGGTGTAAGGCCAAGCTAACACATTGCTGCTGAAAGTACACAAACAACTCAGATTGGTGAGATTTCATATGTGCTCTACACTAATTATGCAGCAGGTAATTTTGGAAGTGGATTCAGTTCCCTGCTTATGAGCATTTCACACTAGAGTAAGTGACAAGTCTCAGCTCTACAACCATAGACACCTGACTTCCATAAACCTCACTAACAGTGCATTTTTGTTAAAAAAAAATCACATTCTATAAATTTCAACTCAGAAGCTCACTTATGATTTTTCATACACTCCTGGCTTTCAAAAGGAGTTTAAATAGAATTATGGTGCAGCCTGACAGTGCAGGGAGAGAACCACAAAGCACAGAACTGATAAGCAGCAGAACCCCTTGGAAGGGAGATTCAGAGACTTTGATCTCTGGCCTGTTCCTCGGTCTCAATTATCTGCAGCACAATAATGGAAAGCAATGATCTGGTGTTCACAGCAGCTTAGTTTGATACGAAGCTTCTGGGTAGCTCCACTGTGGGTTATGCCACAAGAAGTGAAGTCACCCAGGCATTCCAGTAGGAAGGCCCAGGGCACTGGGATAAATGAGACAAACGCCATGCCTGTGTGCTCACCTTTTTGCTGATGCCATCCTGGATGACCGTGGTGCGGTAGAGCCTGAGGAGCCCCTCCCGCGCCAGCCGCTGCACCAGCCGCACAATGGACTTCTTGCAGCACTTGGTGGAGACACCTTCTTGCTTCTCTTGATCCATGACCATCTTCTGAAGTCTAAAAGATGCCAAAGATACCTCACATTTTAAGCCCAGCAATGCTCCAAACTGCCTAAGCAGTTTGTTGGAGGATGTGGGGTTGAGTGGCCATTTCTTTCCCTACTTCTAACAGTCCCTGCTCTCTCTTCCCTTTTGCTGGAGACAACTGGGAACTCTGCTTTACATTTCAGCTCTATTTTCTTCATACTCAAGCTTTTCCTTGTTAGGGGAGAACTGCTTGTTCTGACAGCAAATTCTCAATGCCTGATTCCTCTGTGCACGGCTGCAGTGCAATTATGAATCCAGCCTCCCTAAGATCAGCAGAACCTACAGCTTTTTTAGGTGGTGACTTAACAAATGCAGTCTGTTCTAGCAGTTGTGAGGCAGAAAGGGTTTATTCAGTGGTTTCAGAGCACAGAAAGTACTCCTGCCTTCACAACACAGATACAGATACACATAACCCACTGCTTGAAGCCAGCTCCCCTCTCCCTTCTTCCCATGCCACAGGTGGCAGGGCTGTGCTCACACCTTACCCTTCCCATGCCTGTTCCCATGCACCTTCCCACAAATGGCCCCAGACCCTTGTTCTGGGCTCTTTCAATCCTGGGGAATAAATTCTGAAAAAGACCTGGAAGATAATGAGGGTCTGTACTGAATGTACACACAGACTTCAACTTTCCCGAAAGATTACCATATCCTGGTAATTAACAAATGGAATGCAAACACCAGTAAACTTCTTTGGCAGAGGCTGGGGAGGGACAGAACTTCTATTCATTCTGAGGGAACCTCTGAGCAACCTGTTGGCAGCACTGAAGGGACAGCAGAGACCTGAAATATCTTCCAAGCCTGCGCTTGGATGTGACTCAATCACTGACAAGGCTGGTGCCAGATGAGGCTCTAATTTTACAACACTCTGCAATTAAAGAAGGTGACAGAAGGTTTCAAAATTCTCAGACCAGAGGAAGTAAGGCCATGATTTCTGACTAAACTCCAACAGCAAGCAGCCCTGGGTATACTGACATGCCAGGATCTTCTGTGCTGACACAGAAGATGGATGGTGCAATCCTATTTGTGACAAGACAGTACAGTCAATTTCAGATCCAGCAGAGCACCAGAATTTCCATTTCTTTTTGGAGGTGAACTCTCAAAGGGCTGAAAGACATGATAACACTTAGGGAAGTATCTCCAGCTCAGATAAGGTGTCAGGAGAAGACATATAATCATACCACATAAAACTGCACTGAAAAGCAAACTTTGAGGGCCCTGCTAGGATTCCAGTGACCAGTGATGAGTGACATGAAGACCTGAGTCTCTCCAGTCCATACAGAATGACACATGAACAATTTCTGAAACCATGCGGAGATAAAACTGATGCAGATGAAAGAATCCTGCAGCAGTGAAGTGCTCTGCCTTACAATGCGGCCCCAAGTCTGGCCTACTGTGAATGGATGAACAAGTTCTCTGATCTCTATTTATGAGACATATACGGCATAAAAGCACTCTTGTGTAATTATCTGCACGGAACTATTGCTGCTTCCAAACAGCTGATTAAGATTCAGCCCCCCACACCTTCCCTGTGCCAACCTCTCCATCCTTACAGCAGTGGTCCCCCCAGGGACAAGAAAAGGCAGAATGGAATAAGCACCCAGTGCTTGCACCAGCCCAAAGCCTCAGGCTCCCCGGGCCCTGCTGTGCCCTGGCTCACGTGAAGAGGCTCTCGATGAGGCGCAGGTTCCGCACGGCCTCCACGATGAGGTTGCGGCGCTTCAGCAGCCTGTAGGTCTCGTGGGGCCTCTCCAGCGCCGCCGCCTTGGAACGCTTCTCCTTCCTCTGGCCACTGGGCTTCTGAGGCACAGCACAGCAAATCAGGGTGGGACAGCAACCAGCCAGTGTCTGCAGCCTAACGGGGGCTCCTCACACGGGAACGGCTGAGCAGTTCCAAGTTTGGCTGGATTTATTTATAACAAACTACTCAGATGGAGATTTTCCCTTATTTCCCCTTCCCAGGAAGGCAGACAGAGCGGATGCTAACAGCACTCGTGTGTTACATTAAGTAATGGCATGCATTCAGTCAACACAGAATTTGGAGAGCACCAGGGAACTAAGCCAGAACTGTGTTTTGGACATCTACCCTCCTATCTACTGGAAAAATTTTCACTTACAACTACAATGCAGTGCAGCCAAAATATGAATGCACTTTGAAATTAATTCAAAGAACCCCAAAACAGTTTGATAAATAAGTACAAAAACTCTAGTTTGAAGTCTCGCTATAAGAGCACAGAACTTAGCTAAGACAGCTGTACCAACAAGAAGATATTAAGACGTGATTTTACCTTAGGATCTTCAAGTCTGACTTCCTCCACCACAGCCACATCTCCATCTTCATCCGTGGGATGAGCACAGGTGGAAACATTGGACTCCTGCTTTAGGATTCCCAAAGTAGAACTCTCCCCTGAAATGCTGTCTGGGAGCTCCTCAGGATCTTCAAGAATCTGAGGGCAAGGCTGCTTCTTCCCCTGAGACTTCACAGCTGTTGGCTTTGAGCCTGGTTTGAGAGCAATAAGCCTTGTAATTGTTCTGCTCTCCCTGTACAGCTTTTCTCTCTAAGAGGCATTCTCCCATCCACCCAGGTAGCTGCACTTAAAAGCATTCTGCTACACTTTTCACACATTCTGCCCTGCTGGAAGCAGTGGTTTGGCCATGAAAGACTGCATTCAGCCTCCAAAAGTAAAGTTAAAAAAAAAGTGAACTCTGTCATCAAATAATTCTCTCCATGCAGAAACCTTTTCACAGCTTGGAAAGCCATAAAGGGCTTATCCAGAAACTGCTGTCTGAAGAAAGGAGAGTTTCTGTCTCAAAGATTCTCAAGTTCTGCCAGAAATGTGACTTTTCTGACTCAAAGCAGAATGAGAATACGAATTTAGTATTACTCCAGAGATAACCTACATAGAAAAATAGAGATCTCCTCTCTTCCCTTGGAGTTTATCAGAAAAGTTGTAGGAACATTTTTAAACAGGTAAAAAAAAAAAAAAGGTAAAAAATCCCCACCATATCTCTTTAAAGTATGTCCCCAAAAGGCTGGTAGCTTTCACACTAAAATGTTCCAAATAACTAAAGAAAAAGCTGAGGTAACTAATTTCAGGTGACAAGACATTTTTGTTTACGAAGTCCTCAACTGTGTGAGCTCCTTTCCATTTACAAAGGGAAAGGGAAGACATGGCATGGGGTCAGGAGAGGCAGCACAAACACTGCTTGAGACACAGACACCAGGGCACACTTCAGCCCTGGGAATCTCCAGAGGTTACCACACTTGGTGTTCCAAACCGTAGCAGTCTGGGGGGAAAGCAGGGAAATAATCAAAGAGGCCTAAAAATAAATATGTGCCCAAAAACTGTAATGGAAGCTAATAACATGTTATTTAGTCTTTAATAAAGTGATCCATATGAAAAATGCAGGTTATTCTCCAAATTTCAAAATCACAAGTTACCTTTGGCTGGTGTTGGCTGATGGGCATCATCCTGGACACCTGATTTCAGCGGAGAACCAGAGCTGGCCTTTTGACCCTTTCCTCTCCTCTTCCTGTCTTTCCTTTCTTCTTCATTGTCAGACTCGGAGGGCACAGTCTCATCTTCTCCAGGAGACACATCTTCTACAGGTGGGGAATCTTCTGGCACCAGAGCCAAAGTAACTGTGGCCAACTGCTCACTCCTGGCCTTCTCCCTCTCAAACTGACGGTTTAAATCACTCTCCTCTGCAAAAATGTAGGAAATGTACTTTGTTGTCCTTTGCCGACCTTCATCCTCCATAAAACCCTAAGGAAACAGTTGGAATGTTATTTTACCACCTTGTTTCTCCATTCTTGCAGTGTTCTCCAGCATCAACAGTGGGAAAATGTTCTAAATGTTATTCCCCCACATCAAAAGGTACCATGTTATTCTTTTTTTCTAAGTAACAAAAATGCCTCTAACTTTCACATAGAGAAATCAAAAGGAATTCTGTGCTTTAAAAATAAATAAATCTGCATTACCAGCGTACCAGAATGAAACTCCTATAGTACATGGGATGGAGGAAAGTCTGAGGAAGAACAAACTGCATATTCAGAGTGGAAATAATTTTTTTTCAGAACAAAAATGTTTGTGAAATACTGGCACTGCAGTTTTCTGACTGACTCAGACTTCAGTGGAAGTGCTGCTGCCCTGTCTGCTACAGCAGGTGCTTTCAAGGATCTACAAACTCAAATACTTCACCAATCAATAAGGGAAGATTTCATTTTCACAGCTGACTAGGCAAAAATATGTATAGATATTCCAATGGTTTACACAGTTTGTTTTTAACTCTCCAGAACTTTTTACTAAATGACAAGATTTTTCTAAAAAAATTCCCCATTGAGGGAAGATGGCAATGGTTCTGCCTTTGTGGAAAGGGACCGTTGGGTGCATGCAAGACATGACAGCTGGATCTGTCTTGTGAAATGAAAAAAACACTGAAATATCTGGAAATAAGAAGTTTAATCATCATAATTCCTAGACAAGTAAGTGTTTTGCTCCAGATTTTCATGGTATTTTCAAAAGGCAAGTAGATTAATGACTTTACGTGGACAAAGGGTCTTTGTGAAGATCAGAGCAGGTTACAACCATAGTACCAAACCCTTGCCTTACACACCTTTTACTCAACTGAATTAATTCTCTTTTCAATCCTACCAGGATTCTCCCACTGTCATTCTCAAATCTCTGCTGTTTCTAATGTTTGAGGTTAATAATGTTATTCCCAGAGTAACCACAGTTGTATCTTCAGTTTCATTAAGTCATTATTTTATTATTATAAATTATTTTATTTTAGCCTTACCTTGACAACTTTGTACCTGTCCAGAAGACGACAGAGCATCCTTGCTTCTAGCTTCCCCACATTCATAGCCAGGCGAATTTCTGCCTGAGAAATACCTTTGGTTCCTCTACTTTCAACTGTTGCAGAAAGGAAAACAGAAAAATATTTCAGGGAAATAATCTGACGGAATTTTATGTATTTTTTTTTCTTTATATACATTAATATTTCCCCGAACAACAGTATATGCCAGAATATTAAATATAAGACTCCCCAGTAACTAAAGACATTCTTACACACACATAAAATATTCAGCCAAATACTGTCATAAACCACAATTTTCCATGAAGCAGTGCCCAGCAGAATGAGGTATGGAGGTGACAGATTCAAATTAGAAGCATGGATGTTTTTTTTTCCCTGGCAGCTTTCCACGGTTAGATATTAATTTCTCCATTTGGAAAGGAAAAGAGACAGGGAGAATAAGGAACACTGTTTTCTTCCTCTTTTCTCATCTCACCACAACATCCCATTTCTGCTGGGTGGTATTGAATAGTTGCTAAGCTTCCAGGAAGGGCTAACAGGTGGCAGCACCTCCAGTCTGATCTGGACAGAAAAGCTCATTTGCTATGAAAAATTGACACTTCCTGATACAAAAGTAACCAGAATGCAAAAACACCTGCAATACACACTTTTATGCTACAAGGAGTAAGAAGGTAATGGAAAAAGTCTTCAGGTGTCTTACATCACCTACTTAGCTGATAAGCCTGGGTGAGCATATCCCTTTCACAAACAATATCCACAGGCTGAACAACTTTCGTGATGATCTCTTCATCATCATCATGATAATGTTCCATTTTCTTCCGAAATTCCTTCAGCAGTTTAAGGCAACGGACCATGACATCGGTCCCTGTGAGAAATAAATGTTAAGAACAGCTCATAACAAAGTGCAGGGGGTGTGCACAGGTTTAAGCCATTTTATTTCTTTCAGCAACATGAAGAAGTAGCAGTGCAATGGGCAACAAATGACTAAAGACAGATGGGTATTTCTAGGAAAGGTCTGCAACAGCTTTTTCCCTTTGTATGAATCTGGCAATCAGCTGAATTTCTGAGGTGCTCCAAGCCTTCACATCTGTGCCAGTGCTAGGACTGCCCAGTAGGAGAAAGTTCAACAGCATAAATAAATGGATTGAGTGCTGATCCCCAGAACTACACCTGGAGAACACATATTTGATTGGGACATCACTTGCTGGGTATAAACCCATTCCTTTTCACAAGGACAGAACACACTGCTGCCCACCAGCCACAAGATGTTTGTAGATGATTTAATTCCACATCTTAGCATGTTACTGTCCATCAGCTGTGCTGTGCTAACTCTCTGCTCACTGAGACCTCCCAGCAAAGTGTAGAGTGAGGACAGATGGCTGCAGGAGAGCTGAGATCCTGCTCCCTGGTAAAGGCTGACCTGCTCTCCTCAGTGTCACTGAGCTTCTGCTGCACCACTTCAGAGCAGTGCTAGCTAGAACTGGGCTACTGGACACTACCAGCTGAGCAAGCTGCAGTGATTCAGCAGCTGCTGCAGCAGCAGCCAGTTCATCCTGCAGCACGGGGGGAAAACGCCTCCAGCCATCCCTGCTCCTCTGCTACAGACTGCTGTGGAAATGTCAGGTGAAGGCTTTAGCTGAAATCAGTAAGGTTTCAGCTGATGGGTTTTATCTTGTGTTTATACATCTGAGCAGTTACTGATGCCCAGCTGACACAAAGTTAACCCACAGTCACTTGACCATGTGACTGTGCTGCAGGCCAGATGCTTCCATTATTTTCCCTTGAGCTGAATCATTTCCCCAGAATGCTGCTTAGGATTTAAGTGCTGACATTTTGGTAGGGTTGCAAGCACTGTTATTATATTCTTTATATTACTACAGCCCATTAATTTTCACTGGAAGCAGTATTTGAAAAAACAAACAAAAAAACTCCCCACAATAAAAAAAAATCTCCCAAAACAAACCAATTCCTTTTCCTTTAGCTCCTGCTACCTAATAATGTTCTTCCCATAGCAGATGCTCTGGCTTCATCCTCAATGTGTCCCACATATTTCTATCTTCTTTCCTGTATAACTCCAGAGATTAAACTATCTTGATCTCTGCTGAAAATCGGTTATTATTAATTCATCCTCCTTTAATACCTAGTGTTTTTAAGGCATTTTTGTGCATTTTCAGCTTTTACATCTGTAAGATGGAATTATCATTCAAGTTAGATTCAACCAGCTGCATTTTTCACAACAAACAAGCAGTAAATGCAGCTGCTGTTCTGCCAGTCTCTGCCAGCACGAAACACCACTATCCTGGGGGCTGCACCAAGTTTATAACTGGACTTGTCTTCTCCTGTCTTCTAAGAAAATACCTTAATTGGAAGTTAAATGTTTTTACCACTGCCTATAAACTTTTAGGCGTGCTGTCTAGTCTTTTGGGTTTTATTTCCAAGTGTTTGCAGCTCATTAGAACATCCCTGAAATACCTGGGTCATTTCTCTCTCAGCCATGTTTGATGCTGTACCTACTTTTGGCCTCTGCTTCTCTTTGTTCAGAATACACTTTCCCTACAGAGAATTTCCTTTCCCTAGACTTAAAAGATTTGAAGGAATTTGTCGTATCAAGACCCTTAATCCAGCTCCATGGCACTCTTTTTTGTCTTCTGGTATTTTTCATGCTTTTATTGGCTTTTTCACGCTTTTATTGGCTTTTTCACTTGCTCCTTTAAGATCACTCCTATTCACTACAATTATGTAATTTGCAATGTTTAGTTCGTATCAGATTTGTTATTTTTTCTCACAAGTAGTTCATTATATGTTTAAAATAGACACTGTTCATCTTTCAGAACTATTTTCTTTTTAACCCTGCAAATCTGCCTCTTAAGATTTTCTGTGATTACAGATTTGGTTTAGATTTCTTTCAGGAATTGCATTAATTCCATTGGTGGTGCTATCCTTCCTCATACTTTCCATTATTATTTCTTGTAGTATTTTCCCCATGCAAGTTTTATCTGTATCTTTTTCTGAGAACAGTTGCTTTCTTTTGTTCCCCTCCCTCATGCAGTCCTGCTCTTCTTTGTCTTTCCACTACATGTTTGGAAGTTATCAGCAGTTCTTGTGAACCAATTAAATTGGAATTCAAAGCTGGTTATGCATTAAACCATCCCTATGCAGACTGTGGCTTTTTAGGATAGCAGTTTTTGGGTATCTCACTTACCTCAACCCTGATACCAGCTCAGCATGGTGAGAGCTGGTGAAAGCTAATAATGCCAAGGGTGTGGGTTTGATCTCTGTACAGGCCATTCACTTCAGAGTTGGACTCAGTGATCCTTGGAGGTCCCTTCAAACCCAGAATATTCTGTGTTCTGTGAATTTCAAGTGCTGTAAGACCTTAGTTCCATAATTTGATAGGAAACTTTTCAGAGAAACTTTGCATTCTCATGACTTTCAGGAAAAGTCATAACCAAGAATGGTCTGGTTTTTAACTTATTCCATAATGATCCTTCTTTTCAATAAAACTTTCTGTATATTTTTGGCAAGTTCATTGACTTGCCATTTAACTTCAACCTGAAAGGTCAGCAGACTGCTTTGTTCCTACTCTGCACTGGCTTGAGCAGTCTTATCAGGCCCCAAGACCACAGCTTACATTGATATCCAACAAACTTGATGGCATTCATTCCTTAAAAATCTGTAACAAATACTTAATTTGGGTTGCAGCATTTTAACTTTAGTAACACATTTATCTACATAATTGCATGGACAGGTTTTTTACTTACACCCCTTTTAATTTAAGGTATGAAGCTCATAGATAGAATGGCATCAATGTAATCACACAAAAAGCGAGAAAAACGTTGTTCCAGTCACCTTTTTTTGTCTTGTAGGGTCCTCCATTGGGGCTTATGTCTTGCAAGGGGACAGACACGACCTTGGCCAGGCCAGCATTCATCATGTACTGATAGAGACGTTTGAAGGTTCTCTCACAAAGGCCCTGATGCAAAGAGAAATGGCAAAAGTCACTGCAGCCCAAAAGCTTCACCTGCTGCTGATTGGTATCAAAGGCATTCTACCACCTGTTCTTACAACACAGTATTTTGGGGTAGGACATCCATAAGAAACTTAAAAGCCTTAGTGAAAGAAACTGAAACTCAGTGCAGACAGTGGGCAGATCCTGAGACTTTCCTGAGTGTGTTGTATCCCTCCAACTCTGCCACACACACAAACAGCAGCATTGGAAATGTAAGAACTGCACAATGACATCCACTGACAAAACATTTCTGAAGCTGTGGTTGGAATGGAACTCCTTCCCTATGACAAACACCAACAGAAACTTGATCTGGTAGGTTTTTAAGATCCTTCTTTTGATATCCTATCCCAGAATTTTGTGCAACTTTAGAAGCAGGTAGTATGAATGAGTGCCTTTGATACTCATCATCATCTAGATTCTACTGAGTGAGAATTTAAAAAAGGAATGAATCTCACCAATTCTTCCCTCAAGTTTCCTAATGTTTCCATCTGGTTTGAACGAGCACTTAGCATACTTGAGAGCTTCTCCATCAGAATATCATATTTGCTCCTCCTAACCAAGAAAGAGAATTATTTTACATGTAAGTATGCATGTAACTTCATAAACATGAGTTGTAGCTTTAGAAACTGTCAGTCAGTAGAGAAAGTATGCTAAGTGTTCTCAGATTGGTCTGAGAATTCTAGTTTTCTTTTCCTCCTGTGAATAGCGCATGAGATAATTTGTCTCTAAGAAAAGACCTCAAATGAGGCAACAGTGACTAAGCCCAAGCTGTTACTTCACTGGCAACCCACAGAAGCCCAAGTTCTAATCATAAACAAGATAGGGAAACAAAACAAAGAATCTACTAGAAATGTGTTTAAGTGAAAACAGTCAAAATTAATTGAATGATTAGTGCTACAAAAAGAAGAGTTATGTTTATGCAGGCAGGTGACAGGCACTAGAAGAGCCTGTTGTTTACAGCTTCAAGACAAGGTTTAAAGTGTCCGACATTTGGAAAAGAAGTTAATAAAGAAATTGAAAAGAGTCAGTTCCAGGAAACTTTGATGGTTCCGTTACAACAGAACAATCCCTCATCACTGTAAAAGGTCAAAGGGTACCCAGGAGACCCTTAAACCATACCTATCAACATGGAAGCGAGTCAGAAGCAGCAGAATTGAGTGCTGCTGTGCTCCACTTGGCAGTCGGATGACGTGGGACTGCATCGTTATCAGACCACTTCTGTCCAATACTCTCCTGTGATAATGAAGTTTTCCAGCATCCACTCTAAAGAAAAGATGGCAAGATATCCATAGGAACAGGAACTTCTGCAAACAAATTCTAATTATCCAGTACCCAAAGCACTTTACCTGTACTACCTATAGCCTTAGTGACACATGCTAATTTTCAAAGTGACAACTCCAAGTTAGGAGTGCCAAAATTAAGAAAACCTGTGAAATTTATTTTCATAGTTAATGCAAATAAACAGAGAAATACCTCTGATTTTAACTTAGAGCCTTTATGCACAGAGTATCATGACACAGTTTGATGAGGGAGTTGAATCAGCATTGTATCTCCACGCCCTCCTTTTCCATCCTTTCTTTCTAACTCATGGCTATGCTGCAGTCACTGCCCTCCTTGGAGCAGCTTGGGTATTCATCTCCCTCCTTGGTGAGCTGACTTGGGCACCCAAACTGACAGAATAGCATCCATTAAAGTTTTTCCCTCTGTCCCCATCATCTTAGTTACCTACAAGAGCTTCCTAAATGGCAAAAACAATGTCAGGTGGTGTGCAAGCTACAACCCATTCATGTCCTACAGGCAATGAATCCTTAGAGCAATTCTGATATTCTCCAGAACTTCAGAACACATTCAGAAGTTCTTCATGAAGGTGAGTAATGCTCCTCCATCAGCAAAATACATGGTCCAGTCTTGGAGATGGTAACGCAGGCTCCCACTCAATGGAGATGTCACACAGGGAGATGCTGTGGACAAAAGGTGGCCATCCAAGAATCCCTTCAGAACCCTAAGAACCCTCAGATACTCAGTCAGCAGTTCAGAAAAGGAAATGAAAATAATTTTCCCACCTCAAATTTGAAGAAAAAGTTATTTAGAAAAAGCAGGAACTTCCACAAATTTGAAACCCATATATTGACCCACCAGACAAATTTTTGGCTCTCTGAGAAAATATTAGGAAGGATAATGAACTCAAGGATGAGACCAGTTCTAGCAAACAGGCTCCCAGAACCAAGTACTCTTGGTAGTAAGGATGAAACACTACAGTATAGATGAGAGTTCAAATCAATACACAGGAATATTTAAAAACAACCTTGGATTTAATTCACAGAGCAGGATACAAACTTACTTGAAAGCCCCACTGTGAAGGTCCCTCTGAAGCTCTCCCTGCCACCGAGCTCGGCCCAAACGCTCCAGAATGCAGTAGGAAAAGTCAGGGAGTTTCAAGTCAGGATCCCCCTCCCAGCCTATTAAAGCTCTGTAACGCTGCTCTTGGGAAGCAACAATGACTAATTTCTCTCCCCATCTAAGAAACAGAAGGAAAAGTAATGTATTGTTATTGGCTCCATAAAAACAGAGAGATCAATCCCTTTCTCTCCACAAACACCATTCTTGACATAATCTGTACAAACTGAGCAAGGACTAAATTTTAAAACAGAAGTATTTTAATGCCAGATATAAGGATTTCACTCACTTTTCAACAGCTTCTTTGTAAGTATAACAAGGCTGCAAATCCTTCTTCCTTATTTGATCAGTGATATCTACTCTCTCTTTAAAATATTGGCAGGAACCTTGTATGCCATCTTTGTTATCCAAAATCATGTGGATAGGATAAATATCATCTGAAGACACAGGATCTCTTTTGCTTTCCAGTATTCCTGTTTCAAGGTCTATTTCTTCATATCTGAAATAAAAGCAAAGAGCCAACATTTAACCAAACAAAGAGAAATACAAGATTGTCACAAACAATGCTGATACGTCTAAAAAGTATCTTGGAAAAATGAAGCTCCTTTGAAACCTCCAAACTGGAAAAAGATGAACAGCAGAGCTGCACTCCTCAAGCATGACCAAACCTTTTCAGTGTGCAGAGTGCAGGAGGCAGAAGGCAGGAAATGCATTATTTAATCTTTGAAAGGTCACGGATATGGTGGGAGTAAGAAGTAGTGGGAATAAGAGAAACATATAGTTCACAGATAAGGAACACGACAGGTACATCAACCCTGCTGAACCAGGACATATAAATTCTGCCTGTCCCTAAGCTACAAGCAGTCATTTGAATGGAAATCAAGTCAGGACTCACGTACAAATCTCGTGCCTCATAGAATCATCCAAACTGGAAGAGACCTCTAAGATTATCCAGCCATCCACCAGCACTACCACTGTGACCCCTAAACCGCACCACCGAGCGCCAGATCTTAAACACCTCCAGGCATGGTGCCTCCACCACCTCCCTGGGCAGGCTATTCCAATGCCTGGCTCCCCGAACAGTCAAAATTCTTTTTATAATACCTAAACAGCGGCTCAGAGCCACCCTCGGCCCTGCCTGCTGTCATCGGCTACCGAAGTAGCAGCTACCGCCTCTGCTGCAGCAAAGCCTGGGCGAGAAGGGGCAGCGCGGCAACCGGGCCGGGTTTAGCCGGCAATAAGTCCGGGTTTAGTCTCTCAACCAGGCCGGGTTTACCCGGCGACCAAGCCCATGTTTCGCCCAGCAACCAGGCCCAGGTTCCCGGGCGGAAAGGGGCCGGTGCTGCCCCGGGAGCTGCCCTCACCGGTCCTGCAGGCGGAGCGGCGGGCGCGGCCGGGGCAGGAGGTAGAAGCGCACGTCGGGCTGGGCGCTGAGCGCGGCCCAGAGCAGCTGCTGCGTGTTGGGCTCCAGCGGCAGCGGGAAGGGCGGCGAGCGGGCGGCCAGGCGATGCCAGAGCGCGGCCGCGGTGATGCCGTCCAGGCCCTCCAGGGCCACCTCGTCCAGCAGCACCCAGAGCGGCTCCATCGCCTCCATCCTCCGCCGCCGCTTCCGGGCCCGCGGCGCGCAGGAACTGACGGCAGCGGCGGCGCGACCGTCGCCAGGGAGACCGAGCAACAGGTCCGGCCCGGCCCGGCCCGTGCCGCGGGGGTTGTGTCTGCCCTGGGGCCGTGTCCGGGGTCCGTGTCTGCCCGGAGGCTGTGTCCGGGGTCCGTGTCCGGGGACTCTGCCCCGGGATCTCCGTCCGTCCGGGGTCTCTTTCCCCAGTCCGTATCCGCCTGGGAGCTCTGCCGGGGGCTCTGTCGAGGGTCCCTGTCAGTCCGGGAGCTCTGTTGGGGGTCAGTGTCCGTCCCGGGTCACTATCCATCTGGGGGCTCTGTCCGGGGTCACTGTCCGCTGGGAGGTCTGTCCAGGGGTCAGTGTCCATGTGGGGCCTCTGTTCCGGGTCCGTGTTCGGCCTGGGGCTGTGCCCGGTGTCCTCCGCGCTCCCCCCGTGCCTCGGGCCGGGGCCGGGCTCTGGCGGAGCTGCCCTGCGGTCGGTAAGAGACAAAACACGGGGTTTTCTTTCGGGACAGAGCTCAGCGAAACGTGATGGTGGCACATTTAAACTTCTGAGAGTGTAAGAGCGCACCCCGGCACAACTTGGGGGCAGCGGCTTGGTGAGGATCGCTGGAAAAATCCAGGTTTCCTGAATGGCAAGCCAGGTAAAATCTTTATTAAACACTTTGAATATATACGGCCTCTACAGTGAATAAACTGTAGGATGAACTGACCTAAATAGTAGTAGTAGCTCAGAGAATTCCTTCCACAACGGGGCTTTGGGCACAGTCCTTCAGCTGTGCCCCAGGGTTGTCTTACTTGTCAGGTCTGGGATTATAAACTTGTTATAGATTATACCTTCTACTTCTAGTGTTTTTAGGTTCTTCAGTAGATTGTGAAGGGTTCTGAAAAATAAGTAAAACAACTACTGTTCCCTCTGTTCTTCAGGAGCTTTATTTACAGGCCTGACAGCTTTATGCGTGGTTGAAGGAGGAACATTTTTCAGTTTATAGCCTTCTCATCTATTGAGGGTGCAAAACCAGTGGTACTCCATAGTAATTCATTCAGTGTGACCATTATATTCTCATTCCAGGTTTATGGTAAGACATGGTGACTGACTTTGATGAAAAACATGACGAATATTTAATATCCCTTCAGCAGAGAAACCGGTAAGATTCACATTTGTTATCACTTTGATATGAAATACTTGTTGTACTGTATCAAATATTAGCAGTTGTGATGCAAACTCTGACTTGCTGTGCCTTACAACATTCAGGTGTTTCACTCTTCTTCCCTTTGTTTGCTAAAAATTCTTGTTTCCAAAGGAGAATACAGCGTTTCTTCAGCATTTAAAATATAAATAAGTTTATTAATAAAATAGTTACTTTGTCCATGGCTGACAGGGAAGATTTTTGTTTATAGAGCAAGAGCTTGTAGGTTCAGAAGTAACTGGCAGCTCATGCTGTGTGAGGATGTAGTTATGAGGCAGAGTTGTTATGCTGTCAGAAGTATAGAGAAGTGGGAAATAAGGACATCCCGGTTTCCTTTGCAAACTCCAGTGTCCTTCAGACAAGTTTCAAACATTTCTT
Organism: Platysteira castanea; assembly: GCA_013397175.1. Classification (NCBI taxonomy): domain Eukaryota; kingdom Metazoa; phylum Chordata; class Aves; order Passeriformes; genus Platysteira; species Platysteira castanea. The sequence continues at coordinate 356,984 of VYXC01002893.1, forward strand.
TTCCTCTTCGTTCACGTGTTCCTGTTACTACACCCTGGACAGATGAACTTTACAGCTTAATTTAGAGGGGTCTACAGAACTTTCTTGCTGGATTCCTTCCTTTACCATGAGCCATAGGATTTCTAATCAAATTCTATAACAAACTGGTTTGATAAAAAGACCTTGAAGGCCACTATTATGTTAAAAGACCAGCCAATTTTTGTGACCACAGGTTTCTTTTCTATATAGTATCCTAAAGCAGTTTTAGAAAAGGGTAAAACCAATTTATTTAATGTTTAAACCCACTTGCATCCTTGGTATCAGAGCTCTAATTCTGACTGGGGACATGCTCTTGGGAAAAGGTGACTTGTGTCACCACACAGACACATGGGGGACTTTGGCCTGTGGATTGACCCATGTGGAGTCAGAGGGAAACCATGTGGTGCAGGGAAATGCACAAATTGTCACCCACGTGATGCCAACTTCTTGGCCTGCATGTCACCTCACCAAAGGAGTTAGCATGGACTGGGTATAACCCATAGTGAAAGGAGAGAAGGTGAGAGTTGGAAGAGGGAGAGCAGCTGTTTCACTGAAGCTGAGCCCATGGAAGGGCATTATTTTGATATTATTTTAACCAGGCTTTAATTTTCTGGTATCTCTAACTGCAGTATTGGCTGGGGGCTTTCCACCTCCAGTTTCAAAACACAAATCATCTTATTTTATTCTTGAAAAGGGGCCAACAATTTTTAAGCTTTTTGAAATTCTAAGTGAAATTCTTTAAAATTCTTAAGAAGAAAGATTAAATATGCAAAATACCAAATGGGAAAAATAATGTGAAATAAGAAATAACATGGAAAAAAATCTCAGAAAGGAGAAGCCTGGTCAAAGTTCATCTGCCACAGTGTGTGGGTGCTCATACACACATTACAGAACAGGAACAGACCCTGGAAGATGTATTCTGAAAGGGTTACTTGAACTGGGAACATATTTTTCAGCTTTGTGACATGGTGTGTTGTTGTATTTACTGCTGATCTGACCATCTGTGTATGCACTGTGCAAGGATGAATTATTGTCCTTTCTCCTTCAGGCTGCAGGAACGCTTGAAAAAAAAAGATCCCGTGCAAATCAAACTGGAGCAGCTGGAAAAAGGGTTTTCCCTGTATGTGAATGGAGCGAACTCAGAGCTGAGGAAGTACCGCAGGAAAATCACCCCCCACAGCTTCCTGAAAAACAGGCCCAAACCCAGCAGGACAAAGGGTGAGTGCCATGGGAGCCTGGCAGAGGCTGCACCAAAGCTGGACCTCAGTCAGTGATGTCCCTGGCCAGGCTGTGGTCCAGGGGCAGCACCACTGGAGCTTGGTGGGATGAAATTCCAGGGAAACCAGAGTGTTTAAGCTGGTTGTGTGTAAGGAATGGTCTCTGCAACACCCTATCAATTTTTCACTTGATCCCTCATTAATTCCAACATTTAACTTTCCTGCCCCTTCATTTGTTAAACAGCTCTAACTAAAAGTAGAAGATTAGGAATGTATATAAATTGTCTGTGGAAAATAATGATATACCTTTGACACATAACACCATTAAGAGGATTTAAGATCTGATGGACTTCAGTGTTATCCAAATCTGGTGTCCTGAGGACAAATGACATCTGATGACATAGACTGTAATCAAATTATATCCAGTAATAGCTTCATTAAGCTCATAAATTACATTTAAGCTATAATAATTGTTTTAAAAAGACAGCTAATCTTTATTTAAATATTTGAAGTAAAGAAAATCGACCATTTTTTCCCATGATTAGCTGGCTTTATGGAAAAATGGGTATTTTGTTTCTAATTTAAGTCTGTCTGTCATCAAGAGCAGTGCAGTGACAGGAATAATTTTGCATGCATGAAAGTATAAAATATGAGCTTACTGGCCTTCTAATCTATTTAGCATAATGAAAAGAAAGTTGATTTTACTAAATCCCTGTGTAAAGCAGTTTACTGGCCTTAGTCAGTTATGTTCACACTTGCTACAACCTATCTCAGAGTGTTTTTTAATGTGTGATAGCCTGCTTAAGCTTCACTTTCACCTAAAAATGAAGACAAAGAGTTAAAAAAGTTACCTAGTATGATAATTTATTGATTGAAAGTTTATTAATCTCAACAATCCTGGAAATGTAACTTTCCTTCAATAACTGTTCCAACCATGGCTCTAACTTAATCTCTTTAATTTGTTTTCCTGCTACACTGGGCACATACTACTTGTTTTCAGGCTTAGGTGTGTTCAGCTTAGCTGTCTGCTGAATAATTTCCTGCAGGTTATATGGGATGGTGATGAGGAATCAGCTTGTCACCTGGTTCCACTGTTCTCTGTGAAAGTTAAAAACCTTGTGTGTAATGATGCAAAAATGTTCATGTTCTTGGATTCTGGGAAATGGTGGAAATTGGGTGCTCTGTCACACAGAGCTGATACACGTTCAGATAGCTAAAGAGGATGTAAATCAACGTCTTGGACTTTTTGTTCCAGAAATTGTGAAGGGATATTGTGGCAGCAGCTCTAATGGAACTCTCTCAAGAGAAATTTCCTTTTTAAGTTCTGCTTTGCAGTTGTTATGTCTCATCTTAACTCAAATTCTTTATTTTTATGGGCCCTTAGTACCATTTGGTTCAGTCAGGGTAGAATACATGTCTTGAGGATCTCAGAAGAGCTCAGTTGCAGTCTCTGTTCCTTTCCTCAGCTCCATCAATTAGAGACTATAGCACCATATCTGCAGAAGATAACTCAGGGTTTTGCTGTTTCTTAACTCTCCTATGGTGTTGTTTTAAACACGTGAAGCTGCAGTGAAAGATACCAACTGAACCATCATCCTGTCATTTTTCCTCTTCCATTTGGTTTTGCCACTGGAGTTCAGAATGCGAGTCACTGCTGTGCTGTATGAGCTTCTTGCCTGGGGGTTCTACCTTAGCAATTTTGTAGTCTCGTTCATTTCTAGGCCTTTCTTCTCAATGATTGAATATGATTTTACTTACAGAAATGATTCCTAGCTGAGATACAGCACTGACTTTTCTTCCCTATCCGTCTCCCATGAGAGTTATTGCATCATTTATTACTTCTAAAGCATCCATCTATAGGATTAGTCTTCACCGAAAAATTAGGAACGGATGATACTTAATAATCCAGAATGGGCATAAATCCCTCTTTCTGGTTCCTGAAAGTGTCATCGTAAATCTATTTGTCAGAACTGTTTTCTTTGTGTTACCTGGGAGTAATTACTGATAGTAGTGATTGATAAAGTTTTTATGCTTAGGATTGGTAATGAATTAAAGTAAATGATGGGTTGCAGGGTAGTGAAGCTGGGCTCTAAGTATGCTGTCATTTCTTTGGGTCTATAACCCACACATAGTTTCACAGCTGTATTTGTTCCAGTGAATGTCTGTGTGATCACAGATATGTGGCTTGAGGGGTGTGGGCTCTCCTTGGATTAGGACTGATATTTTGAGGATGTACTTGTCAGTCCTTGCTTACTCAAGTAGGCACTGACAGCTCAAGTCTCAGAGGGAGTGACAGCAGTGGACCTGTTCTGTGTGCCCAGACAGGTACTGGTTGGTATTCACATCCCATCCATCTCATGGGAAGGATATTTTTGTTCTAAAGTAATGTTTGTTGCACGGATGACTCGCTCAACTGCATCAGCCTCTGCCTGGGATTTGAATTACTGTTTTTCCTGGCTTAGAGAGATGTGGTCACGTGAATGTATCACTGAGTAGAGTAATGGAGTCGCAGAACTGGGAAGAACCTTAAAGATCATCTCGTTCCACCCCCTGCCATGGGCAGGGACACCTTCTACTATCCCAGGTTGCTCCAAGCCCTGTCCAACCTGGCCTGGAACACTTCCAGGGATGGGGTGGCCACAGCTTCTCTGGGCAGCCTGTGCCAGGGCCTCCCCACCCTCACAGGGAACAGTTTTTTTCAAATACCGAATCTAACCCTACTCTTTGTCAGTGTGAAGCCATTCCCCCTTGTCCTGTCACTCCATGACTTGTAGAGTCTCTTCAGACACTCAAGCAGTTCTGAGGATGCAGTACTCAGCAGTGGTAGCCTGAGTCCTTCCATCTCCCCCTTTCCTACTGACATTTGCAGTGCACGTGAGGGGCTTCTGGGAAGTTGCTTTGAAGAGATGGATTCTCAGAGAGTGGAAGGGAAAGGTGCTTTCAGTTCTCTCCCAAAACACTGACTGAATCCAGCGTATGCTTCTCACAGTGTAAGCTCAAGACAGTTCACCCTCAGTGCCAGAAGAGCAATCAACACCAATGCTAATGACTCAAAGGATTTCTGGTGTTACTTGGGAACAGCCTATTGGAGTAGCAGGACCTCTAGTTGGAAGGGCTGTTTCTCTTCCTTGGAGCTGTCCATTCCTCTTCCCCGCTGTGTTTAGTCCTGTTTTGGGCCTATGAGACAGAGAGACACTTTGTGCTGGAGCAGTTGCTGCTCTATAATATTGTGACCACTCCAAATGGACATAAGCAAACACTGTTCCCCCAGGATGGTCCTACCCTGGGGCTGTTCCCTCCTGTCTGCTTGGACCAGCTTTTATGCAGTCTCCTGGTGAACCAGATTGCCCAAGGGCCTGTAACTAAAAGGAATCTTTTGTGTTTTCCCACAGTTAAAACTTGCCATATCAATTCTCTGAACAGGTCACTGCAGAGGTGCATGTAGGGCTGTCCAACTCCCAAAAGAGAAAATGTGGTATTGAGAGCTGCAATGAACAACCTGATTTAATTCTGAAGTAAGCCCTGCTTTGAGTGGAAATCTGAACTTGGTGACCCCAGAGGTTCCTTCCAAATTAAATCTTTCTGTGATTCTATGACCTTTGTAGGACAATTGCTTCTTTTGTTGGTAGTGCCAGTTCCTGCAGCCTTAGGGTGACCATTAAATTATGGCTCAAAGAAGAAAGGTTTTGCATCAGCTGTTTTTCTCCACTGAGAAGAAATGGAAGCTGTAAATCTGTCTTGGCCATAGGAAATGAGATGCCTTTATTTAGGATGCTGCTGAGAGTGTTGGTGATGCTCTTGTTCCATTGAGGACACTGATGTGACCCAACAGTTGTTTGTCTCTTTCTCTCAATCAAAGCATCTTCTCAAAAATCCATTGTTCCACTCTTAAATTTAGGCCATTTCCAACACAAGGACCCTTAGTTCTCCTTGACCGTACAGAGATTTTTTGCAGAAGTTCCTGAACCAACTCTTCCTTGCCTTAGAAATGAAGAATAATGGTTGTTTGTCCTTCATTTATGGCTTATACATGAAGAATCCTCTGCACAGTATGTCAAATATATGATAGATTCTGTTTAATCTGCCAGTACCTTATGTTTCCTTAATTTTGAGAGTAAATACACACAATTTTTTTGTAAACCCAGCATATCACCTGTTGTGCACCAGAACCCTGTCTGTCAGTCTGCCTTTGGTAGCTGGGTTCTGGGCTCAGTTGACTTCCTGAGACAGGTAACTTTATACCCAGCTGGGGGTCAGAATGATGCACACCCCTCTTCTAGAATGTATTTCTGTATTTTCATAGCAAAAAAGGTGGGGCTTCCCCTGCTGTTAAGCTATTGTATCTTAAAATAATTTATTCTCTTAAAAACACTTGATGATAACTGTCCCTGAAGAGGTTCAAAACTCCTGCTGCTAGAACTGGCCAGGATCTGATGGGGGATGTCTTTACAATTGTGTATTCCATTCACATGCCAGAGTTACTCTTCTGTCCTTAGCTGGGGGGAAAACAAAAACCCGCAAACCCACGAAGTAAGGTGGATGTTTATCATCTAATATCACATTTCTGCTTTATGTCTCCTGTCTTCTAATTCTCGTGTGTCCCTGCTGAAGAAGCAGCCCAGGTAGAAGAGAGTGGGCTGCCAGAACACAGCACTCAGGCTGCCCCAAGCAAGATACAACGCAGGAATTGGCTTCAGGTATGGGGCAGGTGAAAGAAATGGGGCTTTGAACTAATTTTTAGGTTGCAAATAACTTTAGGGGAAGTTGGTTACAGGTGGTACAGAGTGGGCAGCTGGGACTCTCTTAGAAACAGAGTGGCTTGGTCTGGATACTGACAACCTGAAATGCTACCCTGCCCAGTTTTGTGTCTGCTTGGAAGCCTAAAGAAGCTCAATTGAATTCTCATTGAATTCAGTCTCATTGAAAGGGTTTGGTGTCAGTGACATTTATCACAGAAACTGTTGTAGCCTGGACATGATTGGCTCAATGTGTCCTCCAGCAGAAGAGCTGCTGCTGGACATCTCTGATGGCTCCCTAGGAAATTTATCTAGTACAAAGATTGGAGAAACTCATTTTGGGGAGACATCCCTGCCTGTTACTGTTGTTCTCCACCCTGCAACAGGACTGAGGGACAAAGAAATGTAATTTGCATAATTTGAGTTGTAATTTGTGATAAATTCTTGTAGATCATAAGAGAGGGAAATGCATATAGGTAATAAAAATATTTTATCTATAAAATATTTGGAGCCATCAGCTATATAGTTGTTGGTTCACTGGAGAAATCTCAGAAGAGGTTTTCTTTTGGCCTATTTTCTTTTGGCCTAAAGAAGGGTCTGAGTTAACCTGTCAGTGACTTAATTAAAAGAATAAATGTGAATTCAGAACAATGGAGAAAAGTCACCCAAGTAATTACACTCCTTGATTAGCCATTGGCCTGGCTGCATGTCCAGTCTGTGCTTAAATGATGGGATCAGAGGTCTGTGCCATTGTGGATCAAGTGTTTGTGCTATGCAGATTTTCTTTTCTTTCAGAAAACACTGTAAATTCAAGCTTTAAGGCTGCATTACTCTATTTGTCACCCTTACTACTTAGCTGAATTCACTTTCTCAGCTGCTGTTTCTCCCAGCAGATCTCTGCTTACATTATGGCCTGTCAGGACTTCTTTGCTAAATTTGCCAGATGTGTGGCTCTGTACTAAAACCTGCTTGCTACTCGGGACTAGCTTAGGATGATTCCTTAAGTCTTTTATCCAGTTAGATGGGAGGACAGGAGTTATCATATCCTAATGAACAACTGGAATTAAGCCAAGGAGAAGTGCAACCACAAACTGAGAAGGAGGTTGTGCCTCAATAACAGTTTCCTTTCCCAGTGATTTTCTGTGTGGATTTTTTGGATAACTAGAGGACCCAGCAATTTCTGGCCAAACCTGTCAAATTTGGGCTCTGCTAAGGGATATTGTGAAGGGGAAAGAAACTTACTAAAAGAATTAATGCAGACTGTCTTAGGATATTCCCTCTGGGACCTCTCTGCCCCTGGCACTTACAAAGTTTGACCAGGGAGTTTGACCAGGGCCGTTAAACCATAACCCAGGGGCCCAAAGGTGAGCTCAGGGAGGACAGAAACCTTCTCTGGAACAGAAGGGAAAAGCAGCTCTTGATCATGGTATTGTTATATGAAGTGTGATGGTTACTCCTTTTCTGATATGCAGCAGAAATCTAATTTCTTTGAATGCTTCTTTTGACAGAAAACTGTGGCGATTAAAACAGAAAAAGGGGATAAACTCTACATTAAACCATCTCTGGAGTACTCTGATGATTTTGAACCTTATGAAAGCTTGAATGTGCAGAGCAGCAGTGATGATGATGATGGTCCTCTCTCCCAGGTACACCTGGCAGCTGCCTTCTGTTGTTCATGGCAGTATCATTTGAAATGTGAATGGGTCCAGGTATCAGCCTTGGCTGGAGCATCCAAACCCAGTATAAAGTGGTGTCTTCATTAGAGAATTTTGCTTTGATGAGATGTGACAAAAAGAAGGGTAAAATGAAAAGTAAAGCTGCTTGGAAAATCAAGTCTCAGTCAGCAGCACTACAAAATGTTAAACCTTATTTTTAGGAGGTAGAACATTGGGTTGGGTTGAATTAAGGTGTTTCCTACGTGAGCCTCTTTCAGTTCACTTAATGGTTGTCCAAGTAAACATCACTCATGGGTGTCAGGTTAGAGAAAGCTGAAACAACAGCTTTTTGTGCCTTTAGGTTAGTCTTTAAATAATGATGCTAAAATTATTGCATGTCATTGTTCCACCTAACAAAAATCAGACTAAAGTTTTGAAAATGTTTTAATCAATGCAGTTGCTTCGCATCAAGGATTGTTGTTATATTGACTGTGCAGCCTTCCATTTGATCACTAATTGTAGTTTGTTCTAGCACACTTCACAAATATGAAAGAAAACAAATAAATGAACAAAGATTTATGGATGTTTTTCTGCCTAACCAATTAATGACGTAAATGAAACTTTTCTGGGTAGTGGAGTAGCATCTATATATGAAACTGTTTACAGATCTTACCACTGATATCAGAGAAAACTCCCAAGGATATTTTCCTAGCTTGCATCTTTCTCTCATTCCTATATTGCTCTTGAATTGATGATTATTTTTTGCTCTACAAACTGGTAACTTGTTTACACTTATGGATATTTATATCTTTTATGTGTTTTTAATAGTAAGCCAGTAATTTCAAAACAACCCCCCACTTTTCTTTTTAGTCAAGATGGAAATAATTTTGATTTTGCTGAGGCTATAATGTGTTTTTTTGAATGGCTTGTTACAAGGCAGATGCAGAGGTTTCAAAGGAAAAGAAAGCTTGTACAATTTCCTGTCAAAGAGCTGGAAATATTAGTTTTGACTGTCATAAAGACATGCTTGATATCAAGGCTCAGGTTGCTCATAAACTCTCTTTTGAACCTGACTTTGTCTGCTCTTTGTAATATATTTCTGTCAACATGGATTTCCTAACAAATATAATCTGTAGCAGCTTGAAGCTTTCATTGCAAACTGAATATACACTGTCACAGTTCATTTGTACCTAAGGTAGCTTCAGGTTTTCATTTTATACAGTTTGCTTACCTATATTATCTCAAAACTCTAATACCAGCAAAGCAGGGGGGGAAAAAAGCATTTAAGAGATGCAAGGTCTTTTCCTTTTGCATTCATAAAAGCACACAGCTCTCCAGCATCGTCTGTGCTGTTTGTGATGCAGGATGAGAGAGGCAGGGCAGTTTTTTCCACAGTAAATTTCAAAATAGGTTATTTTTTGCATAAAATCCTGTTACAGTGTGTCCACTTCAAAAACCTCTGTGCAAACCTGGAGCTTAGCCTGTTAGACCCCAAATGTTTTTCTACTCGTTTTTGAAGTACAGATGTGTACAAGGCAGGACTATTACCATCTTTAAAGTGCTTAAAAAGGAGTTGCTGCCACAGGAGCCTGACAGTCTTGTGAAGGTATTTGGAAATTCTGGATTGCAGCTCCTCTTCAAATAGCAAGGCACAACTGTGAGACTGCACAAATATATGCCTTTGCTTTCCCCCTTACTTGCTTTTTGTGACTTATTCCTAAAAATTGGTTTTGCACATAAAAACTCCTTGGCCTATAGAATGTTCATGCTGGATACTGATGAGAAGGAGCACAGGAGGTGTAGGATGATTTTTCTTTACAAGCCCTCATCAAAGGAGCCCAGACATGACATAGGAATGTGAATATTTTTAGCTCCATCACAGCTCTAAGTTCATGAGAAGATTTTTCTTTCTCCTGGGGAGGAAGAGGCAGCCACTCTGGTTTCTTTTCAAATACAAGTTTGAGCTTTTCTGACAGATGTGTTTTTACTGTACCAGGAATTGAGAAGCAGCTTGCAGTGCCGTGTGGAAGAGGAAAGGATGGAAGAAGACTCCCTTAGTGATGATTATGACTCTGTTGAAGAGGATGTGTTTTCAGAACCATCTCCCACCGAGGAAGCAATTACAGGCTTTGAAGGCCTTCAGCTGGATAGCAGTGGGGCACTGCAGAAGGAAGGTTCTGAACATCAGGATGCTGGGAGATGCTCTGGCCTTGATTCTGGTGCCCTGACTGTCCTGGAGTTCAACCAGGATCAAAGCAGTTAAGTCTGTGTCTGCCACACTACTACAGTGCTGCAATAACTGTAGTTCTTTGAGGGAACTGCTTTTAAGGGAATAGCTGGTTGATCATTAAGAGTTACTCCATACCCTCCTAAGTTCTCACGCTCTTCAGCAAACCTGTTGTTTTGATCTCCTCATTTGGGAGACTTGCAGACTTTTGTACTTCATTAAGAATTTTTTTGCAAAGCCAAGGCTATAGTCCTGGTTAGTGCACCTGCATCACCATGTCTAGACACTGGAACTAAGATTGTCTCAGACTGTCGGTAGGATTTCTCAAGAAACTACCATGTTTTGAAATATATTTTGGAACCATTTTTGCACTAATTCAGGCAGTCAAATCTTCCCAGTCTCGACTTTATTTCACATCCTGGGTGCTGGATACCTGTCACAGTGTGTGCTGTTCATCCCTGGTGATTGCCATGAGCCACTTCTTTTTGTCTCTTTTTGTCTCCTTTGGAGACCTCAGTGTCCAAACCCACAACCAGTCATTAGAGCTCAAAGATGCTTTTAACAAAGGGTGGAGAGTTCAGGCAGAAGCCAGACCAAGACCTGCCTTCAGTATTTCTCAAAATTCCCTCCCTGCTCATTTCAGGTACAGTAGTTGGTTTTGGTTTTTTGGTTTTGTTTATTTTACTACTTTTTTTTCCTTTTCCTAATCCATAGTTAATTGCATAAATTAAGAGGAACAATCTTTGAATAAATTAAGTAGAGGAGTGTTCCTTTCATTATCATAGATGTGAGTGGAGTGTGAATGGGGAGAGAGGCAGAGGAGGAGACAGGAACAAGGGATGGAGTCGCAGTGAGAACAAGATCTCTGGGAGAGTGCATGACTTTTTGTCCAGAGAGAAATTCCAAAGCTGTGATGGAAACAATAGAGGCATTAATAATTTTCAAATCAAAAAGCAAAGAAGTACTTATATGAACTATTATAGGCAACCCTCTCCCCCTTTGAAACTTCGAAACAAGACAGCATTTGAGTCTGTAATTTAAGAATTTACTTTGGTATAACTGTGTTAACATGTGACTTGGGACTTCTTTTTTATTTTTGCTTTTCTTCACAGTAATGTAGGTGAATATCAGAGATAAGATGTATTGGTACATTATAATACTATTTTTATTTTGTTTCACGGAGTTAGTGCCAGCCATGCATATGTGCTTCTACATCAATAAAACAGTGTCAGTGAAAGGGAGGGAAATTATCACTTTAACTATGCCAACGTAATTAAAGTGGCAAAACTTTAGCATTTAAAATCCAATCATTTTTCCTGGGCTGGCTGCTTCCATGTAACTTTAAAGTTTATTATTTCTATTGCCTTTTTATCTTGCAGAAGTGAAGCCAGTGCGAGTTCTCTCAGCCAAAAGAAAGGACAGTGCTGAAGTGTACATTCCTGTCAAACCAGTCATGCTGAAAAATGAAGTCACTCGGCCACTTTCTGCTGAGTTCTTGCACCAGGAAAGACATGAAACAATTTGTTCTAGTAAGAAACAAGAATATATGATGTCAATAAGGAGTGTTTTCATGCTTTTCCCCCCTCTGGCTCAGATGCAATTTCAGCACACATCTGTCATTATGTGATTTTTTTAGCTGTCATTCCCCTGCCTGTTGGTTTTTTTTGAGTAGGATTTTATGCCCTTTTGGTGTTGTTTTTAACCTCGAGTGTTCTGACTTCAGTGAAATTGTGATAAAGTATAAAAACCTGTATACTTTAATCTTCAGCCACATCTCTACTATCTTCCTTCTCTTTTTGCTTCCACAGCACAAGATTTTCCCTCTCCCTTTCAATCTTTGTTCAGTACTTGCTCTGTGTTTCCCACTTCCCTCATGGAGATCTGTTCCCTGTGGTATTACTGGAAATGTGTGTTCTCCCAAGCAGCAGTTGCTGTTTGGTGGAAGAGTTTAACACAAGACATTTACAGCAATACAAAATGCAGAGTTCTCTACCACAATAAAGGCACAGCACCTCAAAAGAGCTCTGTGACTGCTTGGGACTGTGCTTGAATTACACCTTGAACACTGTGATCAGTCTGCAGTGCTGAGTAGATAGGCCAGTATCTAGGACCATACTGGAAAATATTTCTCCTGGGTTGGAGAACATCATTTGAAGCCACTGCTGCTTATTCTAAAAATCTGCTGCTAAGGTGTGTGGTCTTTACCTGGGGAAAACCCCCAGCAAAACACACCAAACCCCAAATGTAGGGGCTGAAGTCATGACTGCAGCTGTAGTTCAGTGCAGGCCTTAACTGAACAAGTGTGATCAGCTTGAGTTTTGAAAGGTCTGGGGTTAAGTTTTCAGACCTGCCATACTCTGTGGTCAAACTGCTCTTTTCAAAAAAGCAGAATCCAGATGTGTCGCAAGAAAGCAGTAAGGCCAGTGGTTTTGAAAAGCCAAAATACTGGTTTTTTAATCAGCAGAAAACCAAATAGAGGAAAAGAAATTAATTCTTTTTGGCTTCAGAATAAGTCCCCTTTGTATCTTCTGAGACCCTCACCCACCATCTGTTGGAGCAGATGTTGCTTTGACTTCCCAGAGATGTGTGCAGCATTTTCTCGGATTATAATAGTGCTGGTTGGAACTGTTTCTGTCCAACTACGATGTTAAATCCTAAATTAATTTCATTTCAGGGGGATGATACAGTACAGAAGAATAAGCAGGTCTTTATTCTATCCTTGTTTTTGCAGAGATTACTGATGCTTGTTGAAAGTTTACATGGGTGTATGTGCAAAGAGTGAATGCATACAAATCTCAGCTCAGTTTTAACTTCTTGTCTTTTCAAGGTGGACTTCATGTTACTTGCACTGTGCTCTCCTCCCAGCAGCACTGAGAGCACTCTGGCACTTCAGCCTGTTCAGTATTTCCCCTCACTAATAATGTCTGTACAATTTCAGTCTCTTCTCTTCCCTTGACTTTTAAAGCCCTCACATATAACCACTGTGCTTCTCTTTTAGTCCAATCTCACATCATCTGTTGTTAAATTTTATTTCCTTTCTTTCAAACCTGTTTATAGGCTGTGACATTTCTATTTCTCCATGAAGTTTGGGAAGATTGGGATTCGTGTGGGCATTGTGATGACTGCTTAAATGATAAGGTCATTTATTTTGCCTGGTAAATAGCGACTTCTGACTCCCCTTGTTTTGCTAGAAGTCTCTGGGGATTCCTCCAAAACAGCTGAACATCCCAATTACAAATCCTGCTGTGCTTAAATTACATATACTTCTTTTCAATGGACTATTACAAGGCATTTCCACTAAATACCAGAACAAAGCAATCTAAAGGCATAAAAATTATGTTCCTCATTTGTCAGTTTTCCTCTTCTTATGATGCTGTTTTAACTGTTGCCTGAAGTAGATGTGACTTGGAATCTTCACATAAAGCCAAATTGGAGGAATTCAGCCTTGTTTGGGGTGGTTACAGGCTGCTTGCAAAGCCCTGTGTCAGTAGCTGAAGGGATGTTTCAGATGCTGGAATGTTCCATACTTGTATGTCCTGAACAAATGAATATTTCTTCCCTTTTTTTTTTGGTGGCAGAGCCCTTAAGCCGACCAGAAACATCCCTTTCAGTAACTAGGAGGAGTGTGTGTGAGAAGGATCCTGACCTCTCCGTTTCAGCTGTGGTTCAAGCAGTGCAGAGTGAGAATGAATTCTTGCAGGGAGATCTGCAAAGGCAGACAGTTGCCACAAACCCCCAAAAGGTATGGCCAAAAAAAGAGAGCTGTTTGATCAAGTAGCAAAACCCCCATGAACTACAATCTCTTACACATTAAGGTTGTGTATGAATGCATGGTGATGCTCCCTAAGTGTAATTTAGTTAGTATTATTCTTCCAAAGGGTTGTTTTCTTTAATCTGCTTCTTCAGGATGGCATCCCACAGCTCCCTGTTGATTACAGGGATCACTGAGCAGCTGATAGACCAGCCCTATGATGTGTCTGTACAATGAATGCACAGCTGCAGGCCCACTTGAGCCATCTTCATCCTGGAAACTTCTGAAACAAGACAATGTGTGCTTTCCATCCCAATAAATCCTACCTTCCTCCAGGACTCATTAATATGGGGACTGTTCCCTGTTAGTGCACGCTCTGCTTTTGGAGCAGAGCTGTCCTGTACACTGCTAGATCTCACTGAGGTGGAGCTGGGGAGGGTTTTCTGCCCCAGTGTGTGTTCATCCCTTACCTCCAGCAACTCTGTTTAAAAACAATTAAAAACTCATAAGCAAGGAAGTCAACAAAAATCAACAAAAAAGTGCAGTAAAGTCAGAGTAAGAGCTCGTAGCATTTTCCTCTGTTTTCTCTTAGGTATCCTACTGATAACTCTGTATTTAAAAAATAAATCATTATTTTATGCTAATAGAATTGAGGGGTTTGGGGATTTAAGAGACTTTATGAATGATTTTTGGAGGAGAAAGTCTAGTAGACCTGTGCCAAAGCTTTGGCCAACCCTGAGTCCTACCAAATGTATACAGTAAGAGTTTATATATCTCTTTATATATATGTTTGTATGTATTTTATAGTCCTCAGAGTATGCTTCTGTGTTTTCTTCCACGTCGAAAATCAAGCTCCAAGCTCAGCTCTTTCATTGCAAATCAAGACCAATTCCATGAAATGTGCTGTAACTTTGTATAGACTTACAGATGAGCTGGGCCCAAACTCTTACTTGTTCCAGAGGTGCAGATTGATGCTATTTGTTGAGAAAAATCTGAATGAAACATGTTCATCTTTTTCTTACTTAGAAGACATCTTCTGTTTCATCTCTTTTTTCTGCAACGACTGAACCTCCAGAAAAACGCCAGGCAAGGACTACAGTCACAAGAGCTGTGGAAAGATTCTGCCCTTTTGGAAGCAGGTATACATTTATATATATTTGCTTTAGGATAACTTCCTGTTTTGAAGAGAGATTTTTTAGAATACCACCAGTCCAATTGCTATACCTGGTAATCATCAAACCCTTGAGACACTGTGCAAGTAGCAAATCGGGGAATGCAGCCTTGGGCCGGTTTCTGTGGAGCAGGATCTACCAACATCTCACTTTATTGTCTTCAGATCACCTCTGCATTCTCCTCTCACACTGCCTCAGAACCACCTGGGAACTGGAGCCCAGTTTTTTAACCAAACTGTGTATCTACGGTGGAATGCTGCAGAAGTTGTTTTTCAGTATGTGGGTGCATTTTCCTGTGGGGTTCATCCTATCATCTCTTCACCTTTGCACCAACTATTTCTTAAAAATGCAGGAATTATGAGGACATAACCCAGAATATGTTGTTTCAGACAAAAGAAGAGACTCGTGAAAGCCTTCGCAGAGTGTGGGAGCCATTCTGCCTGTGACAGTGACAGATCCCTGGCTGGTGACAAAGCTGGAGTAAACTCCATGTGGAGAGAGAAGGTTTGTGCCTATGTGCACCATAATTGGTGCTTCTCAGTGTTATTGAAATAAAAGTACATTGAATGAGCTGTATCCCTCAATTCTGCCCTACATCAAGTAATAAACCTATGGCAGGATAAGAAAAGAGAATTTATCACCGTATATCAGAATGACAAAGGAATCAGACAAAGAACAGAGAGTTGCCTTCTCTTTAGGCTGTTTAGGAGTGTTGATGTGTGGGAGAATTGGTGGAACCCAGAATAATTGATTGAATGTCAGCCTTGACTTTGCAATCTTTTTGCTTCTGACCCATCAGTCTTGCAGTGTTAACAATCTATTTTGTTTCACACTTTATTGGTTTGTCACTTATGCTTTTACCATATTTCATTTTGGTCCAGATGACAACCAGTGTGGAAATACATGATGCCATTTATGTGACTATGGAACTTCTTTCTAACTGGGGGAATCGATCAAACGTGGGCCTGAGCCAGGTGGAATTCTTTGATTTACACAACGAGAGGATCTTTGTGTCTCCTCATGACGTGGACATTCGAAATGCTGACAGCCCAGGGGATTTGTGCTGCCTGGTCAATAAGAACTTAAATGTAAGACAGCTTAGTCCTGGATGTTCAAATCTCTCATAATAATATTGCTATAATACTCTGTCACCAGGTTTTTTTGTTCAGAAATATAATTGCATTTTGAACCTGACTGCATAACAACTATCTGATAATTTAAAAAAACCTACAAATATTGCTTATTATTAACAAATCCAGCTCTCCTGTTCAAGATGTTGATATTGAGTTACAACTTTGTTTTAGAACTGAAGTAATTCTTGTGGTCTGAAGGTACAGGAGCTTCACTGGTAATTTTTTTCAGATGGATAAGACAAATTTAAGTAGATTTATAAAGAAAACATGTCTTTTTTCTCTTGTTCCCTTGTTATCTTTTTACCTAGGGAAGAATCATGCAAATATAAGACTGCGTAGGCAGTTTTGATCAAGAGATGAAGAAAAATGTATGGCAGGTGTGAAGGAATTAGCAAATGTCCACAGCCCTCCACACAGCCATAGTTCCATTTGTGCTGCACATTCACTCTGTGTCATTTGTCTTCATGGGACTTCAGAGCAAGGATTCTACTAAAAAATTACTACGATTTTAGTGGACAAGGATACTAAAGAACTTAGCCTATTAAAAACATAAATTACAACTCATTTTATGCTAATGGCACTTTTCTGCTTGCAAGATAAATGAGACTTGAAAGAGGACAAATATGCAGTATTTTGAAATTGAGTTGAAACTCCTTATGGAGTATTATTTCCAGACAAATATTTTTACCTGAAGCATCTTCCTTACTGAAAACTGTAGTTTGGATTTCATAAATACCCATTCTCCTTTTTAGGCTGTGCTGTCTGGCAGGTGACACTCAGTAGTAGTGGTAGTGGTAATAGTTGTAGTAGTGACTCTCAGACTCTCTAGATATTTATAAATTATGTAGCAATACATTCATTAAGCCATTATGAACCTGTTGTTCTCAGTATTACTCATACATTTATACATCCTATTATTCTTAAGTAATGAGCTTTTATGTTTCATTGATTAATATCTTCCCTTGATTTGTGACTCTGTAATCTCCTCTCTTGAGGCTGCATCCAAGATGCAATCTGGGCAGGGAATATGCTCTCCGGCTGTGGGTGTGTGGTGCTTGAACTGCAGATTCCTTCAGAAGGCAGAGCAGCATTTCCAGTTTGTGTACATTTCAGATCATACAGGAAAGCTTTAGGGTGCATTAAAAACCCAATAAATTAATCAATCTCCAAGCCATGAATAATTTCAACAGAACGAAAACTTGAAATAAAAACTTACTGTGTGGAAAACTCATTTTACCATGGTTAAAACACTTCCATCTTTGCTCATTTAGGTGTGCTTTTGTCTTTGAGAATACTCTTATTGAAGATGGGGGATTTTATTTTATTAGTTTATTTATTGCTCTTGCAGACTTTTAAGAATAGCACTTAAACTCTCTCCTTCCTTGTATTTTGTGATATTCTGAAAAACAAAAAAATACCTGGCAGAATATCAGGTGCTCTCAATTTTTTAGATTGGGTACAAGGAAGGAATTTACTGTGAGGATGGGGAGGCCCTGGCACAGGCTGCCCAGAGAAGCTGTGGCTGCCCCATCCCTGGAAGTGCCCAAGGCCAGGTTGGACGGGGCTTGGAGCAGTCTGGGATAGTGGAAGGTGTCCCTGCCCATGGCAGGGGTTGGAACTGGATGATCTTTAAGGTCCCTTCAACCCAAACCATTCTGGGATTCTGTGATAATATTTAGTAAGTCATAGATTAGGTATTTTATTTAAGTTGTTTTCCATAAACCTTTTGATTCTTCTATGTATACAGAGGTCTTTTAAACCTCAGAATAACAGGGACAGGTAATTCTTCACCACGGGTAAATTCTTCAACCCTTAGACCTGTGTCATTCCTCTTCACAGTGCTTGAGGCTTCCTTTACTCTGCATCATTTACACCTTCAGTGCCCACAAGATGCAGTGCCTGAGGCTAATCTCCCATAAAATCTTAAGAATAAAGGTTTCCACTCTCCCCTTTTTCCTTGGTCCAGTTCTAATGTTATTCTGACTCCTTAACATATCAGGTTCACCCTGATAGTTCAAGGAATTTTTGGGTTAGATTTTTCATCCCAAAGATGGTAACCCCAGGCTCAAGTACCTTTTGCGAAGGCAAAGACATGACATCACTCTTTGGGATAAAACATGAGAGTCCTCCTCAGTCTCTTGTGTTTTGGCATGGATCCATCAAGGTGCCTGCAATTTCTGGTGTCAGATTTTTGACACCCTGATGGGCACTGTAACACTGGGAGGTTGTGTAACCTCAGCCCTACCACTTATTTCCACTGATAAACAAAATGATCTCTATGGCTGCCTCTCACTCAGGACACAACACTCGGTCTGACTCTGAAAAACCTCTGATTTTTGTAACATCATGTGCAGTTTTACAGAGAAACCAGTGAGAAGCAGGAATAGGTCTTTCCATTCTGGCACTGAATCAGGTACAGTCCTGTGAAGGCACCTCTGTCTCTCAGTACACACCAGAACTTACTGATTCCTGGGGAGTCAGGTCCTGACTTGAGAGGTCTGCAGGTAGATTGCTCATCAGATGTTGTCTGCAGTTGGGAAATTGTTTTTTAACCATTCGTGTTCGTAGTATGGCTTCAAAAACATGATGCAGCTTTGAAGCTGACCCTGGAGCTGGGCTCACAAGGGCTGTCCTTCATTTCTTTGATGTCAAGAGACTTCTTTCTTTTTAAGTAGAAAGGATGAAACCTGTCTGGCACTCTTAAGGCTGTTTGTGCTCCAAACTGATGTTAAAAGCAGAAACAGTCTCCCAAAGCTTTTTGAGAGGCTCTGGGGCAGAGACCCATGAGAGTCTGGAGTACAGAGATGACCATGGTAAGAAGTGGATCTATTCATGATAGCTCTGAACAGGCTGCAGGGCTCTGTCCTTACTGTTGTTAGTCACACAGCTAAAGCACTCTGGAGGAAGGTTCTGTGCTTACTGCCTTCAGGAGAAACTGAAGCACTCACTTCAGAGAGAAAGATGTGGAAAAATACTGCCTGTTATCTTCTCTGTATGTCTCTATGTACTGTGTGTGCCTGAGAGCAGAAGGGGAACTAATGTACCAGCTAACTTCAGATCACTGGGAAGTTACCTGGGTGTCTATTCACTTTGTGCCCTTGTTAATCTCTGTGTCTTGGTTTTTTACCCATTTTCTTTTGATGCCCTCATGCCACACATTGGGCGCCAAGATCTGTCTTGGTTTGAAAGACAGGTGTCTGCTAAGGAAGGCAGGAGCCTCCCTTGGAATGGAACATGCAACCCCCTTCCCTCTGAATTATTATAATTTTGAAATAAGGGGCTTTCAGGCAAAGATATGGGGACTAGGAATAACAGTTCTTTTACTAAAATATATACATAACAAAGCAGTAATACAGAAACACTGGTTTAACCTGACAGAGTCAGGGTGTGACNGCACTCTGTTTTGGGATGACACTGGATATCAAATATATTAATATTCAACATTTTGATTTTGAAACTTTCTTCTTTCTGAGCTGCCACATATCCTTTTCCTACATTCTGAACATGTAAAGGTAGCAGGTCCTAACAATGTCCAGAATTAGGCATTTTTTGGTACTTTCAAGTCTCTTGATTGCCAGTCATATGTAAAATTCATATTGGGAATTCTGTGGTATCTTAGAAAATTTCAAGTGTAGAGTCCAATATAGCTCTGAGGGGTAGTAGGTGAAGCTGATTATCTGCAAAGCCTGATTAAAATAGAGGAAGGCAGTGAAGTAAAATTTTCTAAGATTCCCCTCCTTAGAGGATGAACCAGAAGTGAAGAAATTGTAAAATGATAGTAGAGTGTCCGTGATGCTCAGTGATCCCCCCTAGTGCCAGCAAAGCTGATTAATTTGATTAAAATAAACTAAGCTTGCTGTGCCTGTGCTCTGAGCGTGCAGATGTCTCCCTGGGACAGCAGGCAGCTGACCTTTAGCTCATTGCCAGGTTGTTGGGAGCTGTCTGACGGGCGGGAGAGTGGGATTTACTCTTGGGAAACCAGGCTGAGGTTTTGCTCTTTACGTAGCAGATTTTATGAAACCTTTTCTAATGGCCGCCTGTTCTGCTGGGGGGTGGGGAGTTAATTGAAATACCCTGCTCCAGAAGAAGGAGCATTAGTGACTCTGCTTGTCCGTGTTTTCAGCTCCCCAAGGGAAGCTGCCTTTGGATGTGCCCTTTCCACCCACCCGTCCAACTTTACTTTGTTATCCGCAATCCCACCCGGTCACGTGACTTTGGTATATCCAAGATCAAGATTTGGAATTACAACTCAACAACTCCCAGTGTAAGTAGTCTTTTCTCAACTCCTCTGTATGTTTGCTCTTGCCTTGCCTAGGGAAATTCAGCATGATCTTCTTTTTAAAAGCATGAAATAAAAGCAGAAACAATTTCCTGTAATAAACGAGGAGCTATGAGGCGTCCCTGTCTGCTGTGAAATTTGCTTTTGTCTTAATTGTAAGTGCTTACAATGTAGTGATAATGTTTTCGTAGGCACAATGAGCATTTGCTTTCAAAGCTATTAAAGATCGCTAAAGACCTAATAAAAGGCTTGCATGTTCAGTCATTAATCCTTTACTGTGGTGAAAAATAAAGATACAAAGGTAAGTGCATCTTAATATTCAGGACTTTCAGCTCTTTAATCACAATGTAAATAAATATATGTTTAAATATGTGTTTTCTGGTGTCTGTAAATATGAACAGGCTGGCTGTTGCTCAGTTTGGGGTTTGTCACTTTAATGAGAATCATAAAATGGTTTGGCTTGAAAGGACCTTAAAGATCATCTAGTTCCAGTCCCCCTCCCTGGTCAAGACAATTAAAAAGTCCACTATTATGTGCTCATAATAAAACAAGTAATCTCCTTTTACAAGAGAGACATATCATGGCAGATGGCAGAGGGTCTCTTGTCTGTGTGTTTGAATGTCACCATGAATATTCTTCTTGTTTGTACACTGTGATGGTAAGAAAAAAATCCCAGGTACTGGATCAAAGAGGATTAGCTGTCCTGGATTATAAGTAAGAGGCTTTATCCCTCTGGTTTTGCTCTCATCCATGTTCTTATATAAGCACATATGGTAATTTATACATGCAGAAATGGCCATGGAAGGGACAGCTTAAAACAAATTTACTACAACATGATTTATCTTTATTTTCCTGGAATTTTAATAGCTTTTCTCACTAAAATGTGGTCTACAGGATGTTCCATCATCATTAGAGTGTGCAAAAGGGTGGCTGTTCTTGGAGGTAATGGTATGATTTGTTACCAAATCTACTGAATATAATGCAGGAAGTACACAGAAAAGTTTGTCTGTGTTTTAAGGCTCTGCTTCTTTAATAACCTGCTATGAGGCAATGTGTAAAATCCATTGGGACTATAATTCTATGGATTTTGGTGGCAATGCAGCAGTTTACACTTGCTGAAGAAATGTCTCATTATCCTTAAGATGAAAGAATGATACAAAGCAGTTCTGCCTAATTCTGTAATTTGTCATGAGGAAGTTTTGTCTAGGAAGTATAAAACCCCAAAATACAATGAACTCCCAATTTTCTTCCTGCTGATGTAAATCCAGAGCCAGATTTCTGTGTGGATTTTGGTAGTCGTTCTAACTGCCTTCTTTCCCTCAAAAACCACGTAAGTGAGAGATGTCCAAGTACTGCTTCCAAAAATAGGCCAAAACTTGAGTCAGGCCAGTACTTTTGCATATTTGAATTTCAGAACTTGAGCCTGGAAGGAGAAAAATTATGTCTAAGGAAGCTGTAAAAGTCAGAGGACATCACTGTCATACCTTGATTCACTGAATTACAGGGATGTTCTCAGAGGATGCTTCATCTTGCCTTTATTTACTTCAGATGAGACCTGCAAAAATGAAGGTCATTTTTAGTCTGCAGGAAAGGAACAAATGTTAGGAGCAGCCAGTTCTTTTCAAGCTTATCTTCAACAGTCAGACATTCTGTAACTACTGATACAGCCTTGAACTTGCATCGTTACTTGGTGCTATTAAAACTTTTTTCAAAGATCCAGTATAATGTCTGTTGTATGTCTTCAGGAAACCAGGAATGGAATCAATACTTAAATGCAATAAGGTCTTAGTTGAATAATTGTCTTCTTCAGGTGGTTGCCCGTGTGTTTGTTCCTCCTGTGCATATGTTCCTGTCCATTCTCTTGGGGGTTTTTTCAGTGCTGGATTACCCCTGGGGTGCACTGTCTGTAAGGATGCAGAAGCTTTGTTCCAGCACAACTAATTTTGTAGAAGAGTTTTCTTTGGTTCATAACTTCTTTTCTACTGCTTCTTTTCCACATGTCTCTGAAAAGTCAGGCAGAAGCAGTTGCAGGTCTTCTGTCCAGGAAGAATTCTCAGAAAAGTGCCTCTGGTTTTAAGCTCTGTCCTTTGTGCATAGATATCACAGAAATGGGCAGAAATAGCATCCTTATTTTCTCCTTGGAAGGCACTATCCCAGCAGACACTCTGGGAGGGCTGAGGGTGCAAGCTGGGAAGGAACATCAAAGAAACCAGAATTATTTTCACAGAATCTTTTTTTTTTCCCTCCCGCTGCTCATACCTACTTGCTTGTTCTGAGATACTGTGCCCTTTTAATTACTCTTCCAGGAAGGAAAAGCCCTGCCCTGGATGAAATACTGGGTGTTTGTTTACAGGATGGGATTACTCATAAGGAAGGGATTTTTCCAGCCTCCTCGTGCTCGAGGAGAGCTGAGCAGTGGTACTGGGGAAGCTAAACTATCAATCTTTTCCACCAGAACAGATCACTAAGCAACTGGAAACTCAGAAGAGGGGTGGGAGGGAATAAAAAAGAGCAGTTTTTAGTCTAGTGCCTGCATATGTTTATTCTTGGAGTCTCTGAGATCTGTTCAGATTTTTCCTCCCTGAGGCTCATTCTGCTCAGGATTTTGGTGCCAAAGATTTTCATTAGCTCTTCTGAGCTATCAGCTGTTGGAATGCCTGCCCCAGTCCAGTCTGTCTCTATTATCCTAGAAATACCTGGCTGCTTCATCTTGGTACAGTTCAGACACCTTTTCTGCTTCCTAAGATACCTATCCCAGACATTCCAAAACATCAGAGAGCAGAGTCCCACTGACTGGAATAGTAATTTTGAAGTGACTGGCCCTTTTTTGGGCTTGACTGTCCCTTTTTCAGGGAGAAGGAGCTCCACTATCTCATTTTGTTGTGTTTTCTCTGTCTACCTGTCCTCCTCTGCTGCTGGTGAGTGCAGTGGGATTAATTTCAAAACAAGTTGTTCTTAAGAAGTCGCTAATTTTAATTTAAAAAGATGACATTGACAAATACTTTGCAAATGTACATCTCTATTTTTGTGGTCCCCTTCAGTTTATACCAGTTTCCAGGCAAAAATGCAGAAGTAAGGGCTGAGTATCCCTAACAGCTGTAGAGCTGGAATGTTACGGAGAAATGTTTCAGTTATTCCAAATTCAACTGTGAATATCCAATATCTCTAGACATACAGAAATTTTGAAAATAGCACTACTGGGGCATCCTGATAGTCTTTCTCTTCCCCATCATAATTCCAGGCAAAGCCATGCAGGTAGTTTTCAATAGATGTAATTACTGAAGTGGTTTGATCCCCAGTTAGATCAATCTAGCCGTGTCCTCCTTCAAGGGGACAAAATATCCTGTTTTATGGCTGACTGCATCAGCACAGAAATACAGCACTTTATGATCCTACAGGAGTACCACAGGCAGCCATGCCATAATGGCCAATTAAACTGGGTTTACAGCTGTTCCCTGGGAACTTAGTGAAGGTTATCTTCTCCTATCAGGAATGTGTCCTGCATTCCTACATCTACTCCCCTCCCTCACCTGCAGCTTTCTTGTCATGCCTGCATCTTCTGCTTTGCCTCTGGGTAGGTCCATATTGCATTTTTTTGCCTCATACATGTTATTATTGGGAAGGCAACAGAATGGAAGCTATGAAAACTTGTAAGCCTTGAACAGTGTGTTCAGGAGTGAAGAACCAGAGACATTTGTACTTGGAAGGGAAGGAGTGACTGGTTTAGTCTGGGAGCAGAGGAAAATTTAAATCAGTATTCAAGAAGAACTAACATGCAGGAGATGAGCAAGAGGGATGAAACTGAAACTTCTTACTTTGACAAAAAGCTTCTTAGTTTTCACAAAAAGAAGGAAAGAACAGAGTCTCTGAAAGACTCCAGGAGATGGACAAGTTAGAGAACAGAAGGGAGATGGATTGTGTCTCATCTTCTATATTTTCTTTGAAGATAATGGTATTTTTGTCAAGGGGGAGAAAAGGTTATATGGAAATGGTGAAGAGAATAGAAAGAACATTAGTTCCAACTTCAATAGAATAAAAAAATCAGGTATTGGTGAGTGCCACAGACAAGAAGAACATAGAGATAAAGCTGTGAGTGGCAGAATTGTGTCTGAGATAAAGGCCTGCTGTTTAAAAGGCTAGTTAAGTGTTGGAATAGGCTATCAAGGCAGATTAACTGAAAACTGTTAGAACCATATTTCTTCATAATGGTGTAGGTTATTTTACAATCTTCAGTGGAAGGAGATGGACTGGATGATTTTTTTCTCACTGTACTCTCTAGCTCTGCATTTCTGTAACTCTTTGTAACTCTTTTTAACTCTGGTGGCTTTGATCTGGGTGGTTGCTCACTGTGGAACATGTCGTGAAAGTGGTGACTCTTAGAGAAGCTGAAGCAAAATGTGCCTCTGGAATTTATATCCTGATCAAATATAATTGTACTTAATCTAGGCTTTTCCCCTCAAGCTTTTCTAAATAATCAAACCTTTTCAGACAACATTATTCATAGCGGTGTCTAGCAGGGTTTTCAGTCCTTTAAAAAAAAATCATAAATATTCCGCAGTATTTTTTAGTTGTTTCAGCTTTAGATTAAAAAGTAGTCAAAAGCACATACTGACACAGGGTTTAATTGTTTTCATCTGTCTATTGATTAAATGTTCAAATGTCAGAGGCCCAGAGCAGTGATATCTAATGCTTGAAAGCTTGATTGAAATCTTCATACTTTTATTTTTGTAGGACCTTGATATTGGAGCAAAGAAGGTGAAGTTGTATGTTGATGAGAACCTTGTATTTGATGGTGTTTTAAAGAGAGGCTCTGGAGATCTCCTTGCTGACCAGAACACTACAATTGACCTTTCAGATCACAAGCAAGACACCTCAGCATTTCCCTCAACTGAGAGGAGAGAAGGAAATGCACCTGCAGTCCCAGACAAGAAAACAGACCTACATTTTAAATGCTCAGAATCAACCAGTACTTCACTAAACTGGAAGGCTCTGCCAGAAGAAAATCTTGCACCTAAGATGAACTCAAGCAGCTTTACAGAGAAAAATTGGTCTCAGTTAGAGGATGATCTAGAAGTGTTCCCATCTCAAGCTTGTACAAAAGATTCCAAAGAGGAGGCAGCAGTAGCAGCAGTTCCAGAGCATGTTCAGTCTGATGATGAGCTTTGTTTGAGCGAGCAAATGGAAAAGTTAACAGGAAGAAAACTGTCTGATGCTGCTGGTGCAGTTCCTTCTTGGTTGCAGTCACCTTCCCAGGTAACACAGAATAATCAAGTTACTCCCAGCAGGCAGAAGCCTCTCTGGCTTGCTACAGAACAGAATTTAAACTCAAGATTTCAAACACAGCCAGATGAAATCATGAAAAACTTTTCACATCTCAAAAATGAGGATGTCAAATGTCAGAGACATGAACTGGGAGGACCCAGTAGTAGAAATGCAACTGGAGATGGGAGATCACCAATGCCAACCAGAAAGAATGCTGATGTGGACTTGGACATTTTTAAGCCTCTTTCTAACAAAAACTGCTGCAGTTCACAGTACCCTACGAGTGGAAGGAGAAGTGTGGTGTGTGGTAAAAAGCTGGGATTAAGCACTATAAATCTTGGAGAAGATGATTCTGCTCTCAAAGGTAAGAGGTCACAATAGCAATCTTAGTGCAAGTGCTGATGTGTTCTCCATTTTGCAGAACCACAAACTCATTTGAGGTGGGAAGAGACCTCTTGAGATTCCTGGAGGTATAGACAGGGGATATTAGTTTGGCTATTTGTGGTATTTTCCTCATGAGAATCCTCAGTTTCTCTCCTGGTCCTACAGCTGATATGAAGTACTCTTCAGAAAAATTTACATTCTGATTTAGGGGTTTTTAATTTATTTGAAGCAGATGGAAGACTAAATTCCAGTAAATTATATTCTAAAAATTGACAGCACTGCAGAAAACAAATGTTTGCTAATATTAATTAAAATCTGCAGAAAGATAAAGAAGATTACATCCTCAAGGTAGTGAGTAAATTTGCAGAGTTTATTTGTGTAGTAGTTTTATGTCTTTCTCAGTGAGAATAGATGCTCAGTATATTTATTCACAGTGAATGGAAAACTACCCTTATTTTACTTCTCTGCTTATAACTTCACAAACCTCTCCCTCGGACGACTTGCTTATTTATGAAGAATTTTCTAATAAATTCAGCTGTTGTCTGCTCTGTGCTGTTGACTATCCTTGTCCTCCTTCCCCAGACCTCCTGTTGGAGGTGCAGGATCCAGCTTTGGGCAGTTGTGTTCTGCCTCTGGCAGGATCCAGCAGTGTGTCCCCAGGGAAGAGCAGGAGAATTGTGCAACTTCCCAAATTCCTCTCTCTCCCAACATGTGGCAATCCATGGCTATGACATTTTCAGGGCATGAGATAATATTTTTGTGTTTAAGAAGTGTAAATAACAGAAAAATAGAATTTCTTACTCTTAAGTTCTACTTTGTCTCTCTTTCAACCAACTTGACATTGCTCAGGAATCAACCAGTACTTCACTAAACTGGAAAGCTCTGCCAGAAGAAAATCTTCTTGCACCTAAGATGAAGACACCTTTTTGTCTTCCTTTTTCAGTTTCAAGCCAGGTTACTCTGACTCCTGTTTTTTGGACCCTTCCTGCCCCTTCCTTGGCACTCTGTTATTCTTCAGCATTCAGCATTCAGCATCCACCATCAAATGAAGGGTTTAATAGAACAAGGACAATAAGACCCAGAGAATTGGAATAAGATGTTACAAAACTACAAATTGAAATTTGGGTGGTGATTTAGCATCAGAACAATTTACATGAAAATGTATCTTACTGTATATTGAATTTGGGTGTTTACATTAAAGTAATGGTGATAAGGAACAGAAAATGTACCTAAATGAAGGAGTGCCAGTTCAAATTCTACAGCAGTTACTGCAGGAATTTTTCAGACAAAGTTGAGGAAAATGGTACTTTCTAAACTTAGAATGTCTGAATTCTTCCTTGTCTGACCCTCTGTGGAGCAAACAGCAATTTCATCAGTATAGTTACACCTCAAAGAAGGATAGGGAGGTTTGGAATAGGTGCCACCTGCCCTGCACCCATCCACTCACTGCAGCCCATTTGCTGTCTGACACATTTTACAGTATCCGTTACATTAAAGCCTTAACATTGTGAAAACTCTAAATAAATCCCACCTTGGAAAGTTCTGTTCAGTTGTAAAAATGGAAATAAATTAGGAATTTTAATGTAAACTATAAGATGAGGGTCATCATTTTTCTACGTAATGCCCTCTGATTCTGCTCAGAGCAGGTTGTGTCCTGTGGTGCTTAAAGCTCCCAGAGTGTTTTGGTCCCTGGGAAATTGCAGGCACCCAGCAGCTTTTGTTCCCTCTGCTGTGTGTGCAGGGTAAAGCCATCTTCAAAGTGGAGCTGAGTGGGTTTTAACAACAGGGAAACCTTTTAAGTGTTTCCCTGAGAATGCTGGCTTTTAACTGGCCTGGGGTTGGGAGAAGGGCAGTTCCCAGTGGAGAGTGGGACAAAGGGAAGGCTCAGAGGCTCCTGTGGATGTCACAGCATGACTCTGGTCACTAAATGACTCACAAGAACAGCAGGAATTAGGAATAGCACATACAGGCGTGGCTCGAGTTAATGTTGCTGTAAAAACATCAATTTGTCTTTGATAACCAGTTTAATGTGCAAAGGAAATGGTGGGAGTATGCTGATAAAATTTGCAAATAACATATAATTTGGTTTATTATGAGTTAAGGAGATTGAAGAACTGCACAGAACGATGGACTTGAGGACTGGAGCAATGGAATGCAATTCAGTAGAATGCTTGCAGGCTCACCTGGGGACTAATAACCAAAAATTAAATTGTAAGCTGGGTAATCATCAATTGCAAATGACCAAGGAAGAGAAGAATCACAGCTGAGTAGCTGATAGCAGATTGACTGAAATGCTGGTGTGAGCAGTGATTGGAGCAGTGCATTCCCAGGATGGGTCAGCAGAGGCATTTTTGGTACTTGGGAAACCTTAATATCTCAACACAGGCACTTGTGAGACCTCAGTTGGAAAACTGCAGCTCTGATCATCCATTTCCAGGAAAGCTGATTACCAAGTGGAACAGATACAGAGGAGAGCTTTTAGAATGATTTGGGAAATGAAGCATGTGATTGCTGCATGGAAATATGATTGCTGTTTATAGCTGCAGGGAGTAAAAAAAAGAGATTAACACAACAGAAGGAGAAGAAAAGTGGTTTTTTCTATGTGATCTTGCCCAAAAATGTGGTGTACTAAAGTTTTGAGAGGAATTGTGTGATGTGTGTTGCCATCAGAATCTGGACAGATGAATTGGTGGTTCAAGACAGTCCTGAACGCCCAGAGGAATTGGATGTTTGACATGTCATTAATAAGTAATGCATTTTAGATTCTTAAAAGAAAAAAAACCCAAACCCTGTAAGCCTTCAGCCACTGGCCTCTGCTTTTGGGCCACCTCTGCTTTCCTTTCAGAGGTCCACTTCTCCTGTTGTCTCTGTTAACTTCCCTTTGCACTGCCCTAGAGGGGCATCAGAATTGTAACCTCTGGACTGTTGGAAGTATTTAATGTTTAAAAAGAAAAGGGGAAAACCCTCCCAAACAAGGAAAGTCAAAGGATGTCAAATACTCTTCTGTACTCTGCTCATCCTGAAATTTTTCAAGCTTTGACATTTTCCAGGGTTAAATATATGTACAGTACTTTCTCCAGGTGAACTGTGAGGCTCTGGGATGTATTGGTGGGGATCACCCACCTCTTGAGTGTCTGTACTGGTAGTGGTGTGAGCAAGAAAGGGACTTGTAAATGTCTGATGTTCTCTGAAAAATGAACCTTTACTTCGTATCTGCATTTTCCTTGTGGGCTAAGGAGGAGTGGCCAGGTTGGTCTCCAACCCTTCATTCTGGAAGACAATTCTTTTCCAGGTAGTTTCCCATCTGCTTTAAAATTCTTAATTTTATCTGGCATATCCCCACTGTGATTATTTGCTGTACATAGATTAGGAACATTGCCTCTTCCCAGTATTTCCAAAAACACAGTTAAAAGTTACCCTTGAGCAGTCTTTTGGGAAAACATTCTTTTCCATTTTACAGCAATTGGCATTTTTTCTTGGTAACCATTTGTTTTAGTATCCACCCAAGGATGTTATACAGAAGTAAAATCTGGCCCACAGGCCTGTAATTGTTCAGTACTCCACTTCCTTTTCTTCATTTATTTGAAGAAAATACATGAGTGAGTGCTTTATTGAAAATCTTGGTTATTATCTGTTCTTAATTGTTTTGAGATGGAAATTAAGCAGTTCCTCAGTGCAGCCACGAGGAGAACATGCTTTGCTCCCACTGTGCCCCTGATTTGTTGTCCTCACTGCATTCCCATTGGATATCTTTTCATTATCCTCCTTCTACATCTCACACTTGCTGAAAAGTGGGAAAAATATTTGGACATTACCTGCATGGAATGCAATGCTCACCTCATCCTCTCTGTATGCTGAACCTACTCCTTTGCCCACCACTTTTCTTTGTATACCTGTGGCTCGTTTTGAGAGGAAGAATCAGCTTTTCTCTTGTAATGCTTTACATTAACCAGTTCAGCTGTTTCCAGCTATATGAAAGATCTGCAGAAATGCAGAGGGATGATTTAAACTCTAGTGACAGCCACACAATAAGTATCACTGGGCAAGAAATCCAGTTTCTTTAAGGCCTGAGTCAAGAATTCACAGCCTCAAACTTAGCTGCAGTTTGTATCATGGCTGGGGTTCTGTTCCTCCACAGTTAAAAGTGATTGTGTTCATTATGTCTGAGTGGAGAAGGGAAACTGGGGCATGATAGGGAGGCAAAATAAAAGTGCTGCTGTCAGAGAATTTCACAGTGAGGGACACGGATATGACCGGCATCATTCTGCAAAGTCAGTGTTGGAGTGGTTGGCTGTTTGTACATTTGTCCTGTTTGTACATTCAATGCCTTTGTAATGTTTTCAGATGAAGCCTTTCCCATCAAGGACGTGGCAACCTCTAGAGGGAAGTGGTGCAGTGAGCAAGAACACACTCTGCAGGAGTCCTGGAACTCCTTGGTGAAATTTAATTATTCCCACCGTGGCCGGATCTCGAACATGGATTTTCAAGGGGATATCTTTGATGAGTTTCTCCATCAACAAAAAATCAGCCGGCCTGCAGAATATCAGAGAAAAGAGGGACTACAAACACTGCCAAAGAGGCAAGAGGAAGAAAATTCTTTGGAGGCACAGGATGGAAGTGATTTTAAAATCCCTGTGTTACCTTACGGGCAGCACTTGGTGATAGACATCCGAACAACGTGGGGCGACAGACATTATGTTGGCCTTAATGGAATTGAAGTTTTCAGTTCTAAAGGAGAGCCTGTTCAGATTGCAAAAATAACAGCTGAACCCCCTGATATAAATATTTTACCAGCTTATGGAAGTGATCCCAGGGTAGTAACCAACCTAATAGATGGGGTGAATCGGACCCAGGATGACATGCACCTCTGGCTGGCACCATTTACCCCTGGAAAACCTCACTTTGTCTTTATTGACTTTGTGAATTCCTGTCAGGTAGCTATGATTAGGATTTGGAATTACAATAAATCCCGCATACACTCATTCCGAGGTGTGAAAGACATTATCATGCTATTGGATGAGCAGTGCATCTTTAGAGGAGAGATTGCCAAAGCCTCAGGAGCCTTGTCTGGAGGTAGGCTATCATTTCTTATTTTCATTGTGAAACAGCAGTACAATACAAACAAAATACATGTAGCTTGTTTGTTATCACTTTCCACTTCAAAGCAAGCTGGCACTTTGTCTGGTGTTTAATTTAAAAGCATAATACAAAGCCCATTAATGCATTCTTCACTGATACTGGAGATTTTAGCAGCATACGGAGCTAATATCCATTTTTAACTATGTCTTAGCAACAAGTCTGTGTTTCAATCCCATCAGATAGGCACTAGAATTTCAAAGTTGCAGCTTTTTGCTTGTTTTTACATACATGGTCTTTTGGAAAAGCTGATTGGGAAGCTTTTTCCCCATTTTCTTTTATATGTATTTGAAATCTGATTGAATTTTCTAGGTTTTTCCATTGTGCAGTGTAAGTTTGAGAGTGGAACACTAATTATAGCAATAGTCAGTATCAATTTGCTATATGTTATCTTTAAACACTGCTGCAAATTAAATGCAAAGAGGGCCCAAAAATAATTTTTATCATTCTCTAGATTCTTTTTGCATTATTTCTCCATTTAATTCTGTGTGTTGCCTTCAGCTCCAGAGCACTTTGGGGATACCATATTGTTCACTACTGATGATGATATTCTTGAAGCCATTTACTGCTATGATGAGACATATGATGGAGAAATGGGAGATTCCAGCTCCCTGAGATATGAGGAGGAGCTGAAGAGGCCAACAACTGCCGACAGGGAGGGAGATGAGAGACCTTTCACACAAGCAGGGTTGAGAACAGAGGATCAACAGGTAGGGGCCTCTGTGTTCAAAACTCTCTATAAATGTCTCTTTGAAATGTGGAAGTAATAGGCACATTTCCAGGCTAGAGTAAAACTGCAGAAGAACTAACACAATTACGACTATTTTAAATATTTTTTTTCACCAGATCAATAATTTAGGCTATTTTTTTAAAGCCCTAAAGGTCCTCCAAATTTTGCTTTCCCCAGTTAATTAATACACCTACCTCTTTACTTATTTGGACAGAGACTAGAGGGAGTTCCTTTTGATTTGGGTGCTCCTGAAGGTTTCTGAACTGTCAGTGGTTTTTCCCATACAGTTACTCATATTATGAGTAGCTGTGTTCCCTGGCACTCCAAACCAAAGGTTTTTCCATATTTTTCATATTGCTGGTTTCTTCCTCCACAAATTCAGTATGTTAAATGAGAAGGGTCTCTTCCTCTCAACTCTCCCCTTATTTTTCCTCTCTTTTTTTGACAAGCGTCGTCACAGGTTTGTGTGCATTTTTGCAGCATAAAAATGCCTCTTTTCTGTTCCATGCAGAAGCTATTTCACTCCTTAGAGGAGAGCTGTATTTCCAAGCACTGAGCTCTTGCCTTTTGCTATTCCAGCCCAACGGTCCAGTGTCTGAGCAAAGATCCCACAGGATTTTCTCAAGATGGTGTGCAGCAGTCTTTGACCTATTTTCCTTAGAAGTTTCTACTTTCTCAGAATCTTCCTGAGCACCTTCCACTGCACCAGTGGAGTTACCAGTGAGGTTATCTTTTTCCAGGGTTCACACTCCTACATGTCAGTCTGACAAGAGACCCAAAGCTGAATCATTCCAAGTTCCACCTGCTCCAGCCAAAATGTTCCCAGGGATATATGGTTCCTAGTGAGCCTTGTGTGGTTGCCAAACCTTCCCCTCCTGTCTTGTCCTCTATTTCTCATGGCTCACAAGACAAAAGGAAATCCCATGACACTGGAATTTGATCTCACTCTTAAGACCACAAGTCAGTGACTTTAACCCAGTGTTTTTGATCCCATCTTTGCTTGCAGTATCTGAAACTGTTCAGAACCTTGCGCAGTGCATCTCATGAACACAAACTGAAGTTCACCTGTCTTTTCCTTATCACGTGTTCATTGTGAGCATTCACCAGGACCTCTTCCATGGCAGAAGCTTGGCCCTGGGCTATCTGGTGCTTGCTCAGACATAGGCTCTGCCTTTCATTTTGCTGTTCAACTCTGATGCCCTTCACACCCCTGTTCTAACTCTGAAACTGCTGTATCAGCGGTGGAATAACAAAAGCTGTTGTGACTGAGCCATTGATCTCCCTGTCACTGATGTATTTGCTGGTGCCATCAGGATTTCTGTAGGGGGATGTTTATGCTACCAGAATGATACAGATCCACTGCACAATTTGTCTTCCCCAGCCTAACGTTGTCACACCAGTATTGACCAGTTTGAACTGTCCCTGCTGTTGATCATTCACCTTTATTGCCTGTTGCACATTCAGTAGATGAAATGGAGAGTTTCACTAAAAACTTTTGAAAAGCTCTTACACAAGTGTCTTACTTTTCTGTCAGTGTTGTCCATGGCCACAAACATCTGTCCATGAATTCAGGAATCCTTAACATGTTGACTTTTATAGCAGATCAGACCTGTGACTACTGCACTTGATTCAACTCCGTGGCCAGTAGTGGGTGCTTAGGGAGAAAGAAAGAACAGCACAGGCGTAGAGTGGTGTTTCTCTGAAACACTCATTCAGCCCTTAGAAATGTGTCTCACAAGGACTTTCAAACTTAAACCTTTCTATTTAATATCCTGCCACAGATTTTTATTGCATTAATTAATCCACCAGCTTTTTGAACCCATGTGCACTTTTAGAATTTACAGTGCTCTGTGGCAAGTTTCCCCGCTGAACTTGCATGGCACAAAGAACCTCCTTCTGCTTGTTGCTAGCTTCATTTAATGTCCTTCAGGTTTTGTGTTGGAAGAAACTGAACAATTATTCCCCACTCCCTTCCTCAAGCCACTCAAGAGATTTATGCCCCTGTGTTAGTCTTCGAAATCTCTCTTCTCCAGAATGGTTGCTCCTACTTTAGTTATTCCTCACAGGGAAGGTGCTGTGCAGTATGGTCAGGTGTGAGACCCTGGTAATACTTTCTACTTTTTATTGCTTTTCCAATAACTCCTGTATTATGATGGTGTTTTGTTTTAGCCATAAGACTCTAAGAACACAGATAGGACAATGGCCACTAGCAGAAATAGTTAAAACAGTAGACAATCAGACCGTATCTGAAAGAAAATACATTGGGCATCAGTGGCATGGAATCACTGGGAAGGGATCTGAGTAGATAAGAAAGGGAGAAAAGAGGTGATAATGGGCCTTGGCACAAATGATTTGTGTTCCACTAGGGAGGGCATTATTTAGCAGTCTGTAAACCCAGTGACTTTTATTGTGTCCATGGGTTTTGATTTTCAATAAAGTTGCAAATTTTAGTTCCCAGGCTGGCCTTTTAGAATTGTTCTGAGGAAGAGGCATCAGACATCGCAGATAGAGTCACTGGTCTGAGAGAGGTACACCCAGTGGGAGGGATTTTCCACTTCATAGGTTCTGTGGGTTTATTTCAGAGCCCATTTCTTGTTCACCCTCACCTGAATTACCTTGGTTCCCCCAGGGACATTTGCTGCCTTGTGAAGGATATTGCTGGGATATATAGTCTGGGAACACATGGGATCCTGGGGATCAGTGGTTAAACTGCAGGAATCTAATGGAACAGTAGGAAAGAAGTGTTGACAAGTCTTTATTTATTTTTCTTAGGCACAGTGTAGATCCATTTGATGTATTGTGGATGACACGAAGTTTATTTCTAATGATGAATTAAAGAGAAGGAGTCTGGACTTCTAGTTTGCTGTTTGGCCTTTTGACTACTAATGAGGATTGAGCTGATGTTTTTGTAGAGCTACTTATAAAAATGCCAAGATTTCATTCTAATGTACTATTATTTATTTTGGAGCCCAATACTGGTATATGTGAAATTAGGATTGTTTTCCCTGTGTGTAACATTTTTACATTTGCCCACAGTGAACAGAATTAGCCATTTTATCACACTTACTCAATGAAGTGAATTCTATCTGCAATCCTTTGCCATTTTTGTCTTTACTACCCTGATTGCCCCAATGGGATCAGCAAATTTTGTCATCTGTTTCTTCACTTTTCTGAATAGCATAGGCAATTTTTAATTAGCATTGCCAGAGCACAAGCACGAGCTTTTGGACATGTTTGCATGTTTGTTCTGCCTCTTAATTCTTGAGAAGAAATTGTGGTGGCACTCTCTGGTCTTGACTTCCTTCCAGACTTCTTGTCTCTGCAACAGATTTGCACCATGTTGCAAATACAGCATATTATCACTTGCTGATGGCAGTCTGCAGGGAAATAAGTGTGATTTCAGAATTTCAGCCTCTTTGAGAAGAGGTAGCTCACACTGTGGAGTCTCCCATTTCACATTTCTATATGCACTAAGCAAAAATCACGCCCTAATAGTCTTGGCTTTCTACGAATCCACCTGATATTCTACATTTTGGGTCATGTTTTCCATTATTTGGAGGATAGCCTGGGTGGGGAGTCGGAGGGGAAAATTATATACGAAAAGAAACAGGAACAAATATCACACTTGGTAAGCAGTCAATGTAAGTGTAATACTGAACCTGTTCCTTGGACCTGTTGACTTTCTTTTTAGATTCAAGAGCCAGACTCTGTCTCTGAATGCATACCCAAGGAAACAGGAATATTTACTGGAAAATGTGAGTTCTTACATTTACTTCTTGCTTAACCAGCCTTCCCCAAACATATTGTCAAGGAGGATGTGATTTGTTAGAGCTGTAAAGCACTTTTTGACAGATGCAAGTCTAGAATAAAGAGTAATTGAATATTTAAAGCAGAAGCTTTGTTTGCTATGGCATTTACAACATTATATTGTAACAGTTGGCTTTTAATCTCAGAAAAATAACATTAGCCATTTGTCTGTCCCTGAATGGGATTTCTAATAGCTGTGTCACTTACCCAGTAGCTGTCTCCCAATCCTTTGTATTTATGCAGACCAACTGAATTTTTCAGGTTGGATTCACAATAGAAACCCTATAGTAAAGCTAGATCAGAGTGTTATATCCCTGCTTAAAGTATCCGATTTATTATTCTTTACCAAACCAGCTCTCTGTGGGCCTCTCTGTTGTCCAGAGAGTTTCTGGATAGCCCAAAAGCTTCAGGAGCAGTTCCTGGTCCTTTGACAAGAATTTCCAACAGGGTGTTAGGAAATTTTTTTCACCCTGAGAGCAATCCAACACTGGATTGAGAGGGTTTGGAATCTGCCAGCCTTGGAGACAGGTAAACTTCCACTGGATAAGTTCCTGAGAGCCTTGATGCTGACCTTGTTCTGAGCTTGGAGTTGGATTAGACACCTCAAGAGGTCCCTTTTCCCCTGTGTCATCCTCACATTCTGTGAAGGAATACTAAACCCTGGGGAATACTAAATCTGTGTGCATGGCTGCTTCACTGCAGCTTTCCACCAGAGCACAGACTGATTCCTCCTGAGAACTCCTGCCTGCTTGTACCCTGAGCAGGTGTGGTCCTAGCACTGGGCTTGGGAATAGGATCTACTGTCAGTGGAGACACAGCCCCAGGTTTGTCAGCTGACAGAACTATTTATTTCTTTGTGTCCTTGCAAATGCTAATGAGATCTTACACCCACATGAATCTATGTGTGTATCAAGACTTGCTCTGGCTTTTTAGGGGTAAGTGGGCTGGATGGCTTAACAGGTTTAATGCTTGTTTGTTTTACAAACATCATGACTACTGGTGCTTCTTTAGACACTGTCCAACCTGATTATTTGTGGGTTTCTGTAGTGTGTGAAATGAAAGATATTTTTAATTTACAGGGATGGATTTGTATGGAACCTGATCAGATTGGAGTATTACTTGTTATATCTGTACATGCTATTTCTGTCTTTTCAGTTAGGCTTAAAACAGGTGGAACAGAAGATACACATTCAGCCTTTTGTCCATCCAGCTTTTCTTTCCTGTTTATTTTCTGGAGATACAGCGTAATCAATATTGCTGCTTTTCACTGGTGCTGTCCCAAGAAAATACTCCCATGTGTCCAGTTCTGATGTGAAGAAAATAACTTAAAAACATTAGTAAACCGAATTTTTTTCTTTGCCTTTACTGTGAGTAGGTGTTCTCTAAAAATGTATGGATTTCTGAGAGGCTGGATTTATATGGATCTACACAGTCACTTAGCTGGTGAAAGATGATGGACAGACTTCAGACTAATGGGTCTTCTCTGTGTCTGTGTATACACAAAATCCATCATGTAACTGCTTCAGTGTGTCACTGGCTGACTGGCAGTGGGCAGTCCCAGTAATGGGACACTTGGGAACGTGCTTGATCAGCACTTGTGTAATTTCAAGTGAACAAGGTGTTGGCAGCACATTGAAGGGCTCTGACACAGGTTAAAAGAAGCTGCTGTTCCATGGAGGTGGACAAACAGACCAGGAAATATCCAATTCCAGCACATGAAGTGATTTAATCTATACAAAACATACGTGCTGCTAATCACTGGGATTTGCATGCATGTTTATATTGGCTTATTACTTCAAACCAGTAAGTATACAGAGATATTAAATGTATATTTCTTTATATAGGCCTGCAACTGAACTTTACTATGACCTGGGGAGACTCTCATTACCTGGGACTGACAGGACTTGAAGTGATAGGAAAGGATGGTCAAGCATTAAAAATAAATGCAGAACAGATTTCTGCTTCACCCCAAGACTTAAATGATCTTCCAGAGCACACAGGAGATTCCAGAACATTAGAAAAGTAAGTAAACGAAGACTTGGGGTGCATTTCACATCAGATTTTCTGAAGTGACAGATTTCCATAAACTTCTTTTATGTTAACACATGTTTATGTGAACATGATTTTCACATCTCATCACTGCTCATTCTTGGAATTCACAAGCTGTCCAGGAACAGCCTGTTGTAGAAACATGAATGAAATGTTTCCAAAAGATGGTGTTTGAGTTGGGAGATGAGAACATGCCTGGTTGGTATTTCTGCCAAGGACTTTCCAGGAAGAAATGTGGGTGTTCTGTAGCATCTGTCTGTGCATACTGAGTGATATTTATGCAGGATTTCTGGATAATTTCAAGGAAGATTTTCAAGTTAGCAAAGAGTGAGGATGTGTTTGGGAATTGCACAAAGAGGTGCCATTCTTTTGGCCATTTTGCAGCTTTTTGGTTTTTGGCAAATCTAATGAAGTTTTATTCATTGACAAATATATTTCCTCAAATTAACTTGTGCATCTAAATGGCAGCAGTATAGAAATCACAGGCTGTAGGTCTGTAGAGGACTTGGCATTTGGATGTTATCAAAGCTGCATCCTGTTGTTTCTGAGTCATGTCTCCATTTTAAAGGGTATTTTTGGTTGTAATCCTGTCTGCTGGAATGTTTATGGGCTGGGACCAGGTGTATGAATTAGGACTTGTCTTTTCAAAGGCTCTGGAGTCTTCCTTAGAATGTTGTATTTATCTACATGCACACTAACTCTGTTGTCTGCAATTTCTGCTAATCGGACTAATGCAGATATCAAGCTCTGTGTGTAATTCCTTGTTCCTTCTGCCATGTTGTATGAAAATCTCTTCTGTAGGCACCAAGATCTAAGAAATCTGCTCATGACATCCCCTATGATGAAGAGATTCTGGTGGGGGAGTCTTTCACCCCATCCTGATGGAGCCAGATGCAAAGAGTTCATTTACCTTTTCTGTCAGTGCCTCTCCTGTCTGAGTGCTCCTTTTGCAGACTGGTGATGTCTTGAATCCTACAGCATTTTTGGCAAGCTTTCTGCCCCCTGATGTATTTGAGAGATTTTATTTATTGTATCTTTTGCTTGCTAGACTTCAGACTCTTTTTTTGGCCTCTGAATACACATTTAACCTTCCAGAGTTTATGAGTCTATCAATTTAGAGCTTCTTTGATCATGAATTTTGCTGAAAGATGCCCCATAATAACTTTGTTTATCCTGCTACTGGGCCAGGCTGGCTTTGAATTTTCAAGTCCTCCTTCTTTCTAACATCTTTCTTAGTAACTGGGTTATATTTTTAATTTTTTTTTTTTACATTCTTGATTGTTTTGCTTGAGAGCTTTTTTGGGCACAAGAAGTAGAGGCTGTTTTGGCTTTGGATATTCTTGCAAGCATGTTGAATTTGAGTACTTTACCGTGCTCTCAGCTGTGGCATTTGGAATAAGTCCCGTGTACTATTCAAGACCAAATCAAGAATTATGTCTTCTCTCATGGACTCCTAATCAGTTCCTCTGTGAAAGAGTCATAATTCAAATCTTTTTCTTTAAGGAATTGCCAAGTCTGACACTCATTCTTCCATTAAACTTTTAAATAAATAATAAGTATATACTTTTTTTGGCAGTGTACCAAAGTAATTACAGTGGAGAATTAATTCATATTCTCCTTTACTCCATCTTTGTATGGCATAGTTTGTGGTAGAAGAATGTAATGTCAGAAAATACCAGATTTAACTTTCTTTAGTCAGCCTGAAGCCTGCTGGTTGGAAGCTCTGTAAAATAGCAGGGATGTGCCTAATTGTGTCCATGAAGGACGTTAGCAAACCCTGCTCCTGCTCAGGGTTATCCAGCTGCCATCTAGCTCCTCCTCGGATCCAGCAGAGTTGTGTTGGCATAGAAACACCCTGCAGGGTGCCAGATACACTGCTCTGGGCGTGGAGCTGGATTAATAAATTATATTGTGGCTGGGCTTCCAGTTTTGCCTTCAGCCACTTTGCTACAAAGGCAGTCGAGCTTTCCTTTGCTGATCCCTGTTCACACAGGGAAAACCTAAGGATTTTGCTGTTCTTCCTTAAGCAGACCCAACTAAAGAAAATACTGGTTTTTTCCTCCCCCCGCTGTCTTTAGTTCAATACTTGCATGTTATTTTTGATGTTTACTGTGCTTTTTAATTTCATGCACAAAGGCACAATAAGCCCTGGAAGCTGAAAAGTGGCATCTAGAATAAAATGAACCCTAGGAAAATCCCTGCTTTTCATGAGAGAAGTCAGTTTTTCCCTTTGTGCAGCTAATGGACTTTTCTCTTTGTAGGTTAATAGATGGGACTAATATCACAGTGGAGGATGACCATATGTGGCTCATTCCCTTCTCTTTTGGAGAGGATCATCTACTCACGATCCATCTTGATAAAATTGAAAGTATTGTGGGGCTTCGTTTTTGGAACTACAATAAATCTCCAGAGGATACCTACAGAGGGGTAAGTAAAAGAAAAGGAGCACTGCCAGCAAAAATATACAGCAGTGCATTGGAAAATTGGTACCGTGATGAATGAATATAGCTGCCTTAATGGAACACCATAAATCTCTCTAGATCGTCTGAGTCTGAATTTTGTGGCAGGTATAATGCATTCCTGTCTCCACAAACAGCAGATATTAAAAAAAAAAGCCAGAGATGGTTTAAAGAAATCTTCACAGCTGATTTTTCTAAGAGACACGTACCATAGTACATATTATTTTCAGGATATATGATTCTGACGTGGTATCCTCTCAATATCTTGTATTTAGACCTACCATATGATTCTGTTTTTCCTGAAATGCAGGGAGTGATATGAGGGGAACTTTTCCAAAGAAATTCTGTTTAGTTCGGGTTCAGAAGGTCACTCAGTACTGCCTTTTCCAGGAAGAGTCTTTTGAAATTTTAACATTTATTAGGCAAAGTTGCCACCTTCAAGCAGTTTGGCTAAAATAATTCAGCTAAAATTGTATAACATAAATCCTCTCTTCTTTTTGCAAATTGCCTGGTTTATATTTTTTTTTGATACTAAATTGTTCTAATTGACAATTGACATCCAATGGAGATAACTTTACACCTTTTCACTCTGAGTTTGGCTGTCCATCCTTTCCCTGCTGTACTTGCACATGTAGTGATAACACTTTGATAATGATAATGATAATGATAATGATAATGATAATGATAATGATAATGATAATGAACCAGAGGTTGTGTTCATTGCACAGAAAGTTTAGGAATCCACTTCTTCCCAGATTTTCCACCCCAAAATCAACTGCTACATTCTCGATGTCCAAATTCAGTCAGTAAAGAAGAATAAAAATGCATTAAACTGGAGAGAGACAGGACAAAAAGGATCAGCAAAGTTGTGGAAAAACATCTAGAATTGAAGCTGGAGGCCTGGATCATCCGTGGGATTGGGCAAGACAGTGGCCAAGTTGCCTAGCTGTGTCTTTGTGTCAATTTACCTGCCAAGAATTGCAGTAACATGAGCACTGCCTGGCATCCTTTGATATCAGCCTGGGGGTTGGTGGTGCCGAAGACTTCCAGAGGGACAGAGCATAAGATCTTTCAGTTAAATCCCGGCTGATCCAGAGATTTTAACAGAGGCACCCTGATTTTGTGCTCCATCACATTAGCCCAGCACATTTGACACACAAGAGGGTTCTGGAGCATTTTGAGCATTACTGTCTAAATATACCCCCTTTCAGTGACATTTGTGTCCTGGTTTCAGCTGGGATAGAGGTAATTTTCTTCCCAGGAGCTGTGTTTTGAATTTAGGGTGAAAATAATGTTGGTAACTTACTGATATTTTAGTTGTTGCTGAGCAGTGCTTGTTAAGTCTCTTAAATCTAACATGGAATCTGGTCTCTGGAGGCCAAACCAAGAAAAAAAGGTGTATTTCCAGCAGTGTACTTGGCTAAGTAGGAAAAAGAAGTGAGTCTGATAAAGATGTCTACCTGCATGAATACTGAAAGCCCCCATAAGAGTTAGTGGGTATCATTTAAAGGAGGAACCCATACCTGCAGTCTTGTAGAAGGATAAAATAAATTATTTGAAAAACAAAAGATGCAAGGTCTTCTGGGCCACAGGAAAGGGGGTTTTAGGCTGTAAACCCAGGGCATCCTGACATCTGTCTTTTGAAGTATTGCTGCTCCTTCTAGGGAACAGTCCCTGGGTGGGAGATGGAATGATTTGTTAGGCAGCTGCAGGCTGGGGGATTCTATTCACAGCTTTAGTGTGAGAGGGTAATGGCAGTGACTGTCAGAATGAAGACTTGGATGCTATTTGCAGCTCTGTGAAAAATCACCTTGTGAGAGCTTTGTTATGCCATTTGTAAAATGCAATATGTGATGGCTGAGTGCCTCCTCAGATGATGAGAATTACTTAGAAATGAGGGCTGTAAAGGGCACATAAATATAAGCAGCTGTGGTATAATAGGTAAGATTTCATCTCTGACTCTCCAGACTTCCCATTCACTGTGAGCTTCCGTTTAGGAAAGTGTATTTCAGTGGGTTTCTCACTACCTCTCCTTAGCATGGCAGACTTATTCAGCTGGAAAGCAGCATGCTCATATGAAAAAGATATTTCCTTTCTTTGATCCCAAGTGTGTTAAAGATGAAGCCAGAAATAGTTATTTCTCCACACTTGGTAGTCATACAAACATTCCCTCCTAATTAATCTTCATGGAAATGAACTGAGCCCCTCCTCTAGACTAGTACAAGCTGGTGAGTGAAAGACTCAGGCAGTAAATGTTGCTTGTAATGAACATCAAGTTATATTTAACATATTAGGGAGCAGGGTGTGGTGATGAATTGTTGCTGCATGATTGAATTGTTCTGTGCCTGGGATCATGGATACAGCTCCGTATGGTGCTGCTGGGGGAGGGTGAAGGGGCCAGGACTCCTGCATCATCTAAATAAATGTGCCTGAATTATTCACTTTAATCTTCAGAGGTTGGATAAGGTGTGCTCGCATCTCTGAGGTGGCCACAGCTCAGTTGCCTCTGTCTGGTACAGGTACCTTTTCTTTATTAATATGCCCGTAGGTTACACACAGCAGTGCTTGGCAGATGAGTTTGCATGATCCTGGAGAAGTCCAAGTGCCACCTGCCACAAAGATAAATAGAACTGCTGAATTACAGGCTTCTATAAATGCAACAGACACACCAAAGTCTGCTCTGGAGAGAGCACCAGTCTGTGGGATTTCTGGAAGAGTGTGCTCAGCTAGGGCTGGGCGATCACAGCTGACTTAGCAGAGCATTCAGGTGCACGATGTCTCCTCAGATCCCCTTTGTGACATGGGCTGACTTGAAAGCTGAGTTTTCCCCTTCTCTTGATGTATGTAAATATTGCTGCAGGCTCAGGAATGAGAGAATTGTTTAGGTTGGGGAAGACCTGTAAGGTCGTCATGTCAAACTGTGAACTTCACACTGCCAAGGCCAGCACTAACTCATGTCCCCAGCTGCCTCTTCTACATCTCTTTTAAATCCCTTCAGGGATAGGACCTCCACCACTTCCCTGGACAGCCTGTGCCAATGCTTGACCACCCTCTCTGTGAAGAAGGGAACCTTCAGTTTGCTGAGATCTAGTGACATGCAGTAATTGAAGGATCTGTCAATACTTTTTTTTAGTATTTCCCCCCTCAAATCCTCACCTCTCCCATCCCTATCAATGTCAGTAGTGGCATGGACACTGTGGATTGCAACTGGTATCTGCAGGGTTGGGCTTTCTTTTGCCAAAGGAAGTCACACTATAGAGGAATGAAATAAATACAGCTAAATGACTGAAATTATTTCAGCTTCTGAAGTGAATGGAATTGTTTGGAATCTATTTTAATTTAAGTCATGTCATGTCATGTAATCTTATGTTTTGTTCTTTTAAACCAGGCTAAGGTGGTCCACGTGATGCTGGATGGGCACAGCATCTCCCCCCCGGAGGGCTTCCTTATCCGCAAGGGACCAGGCAACTGCCACTTTGACTTTGCCCAGGAAATTCTCTTTCTTGACTATCTACAACCCCAGCCAACTCCTAAAATACACAGGAGGTAAAGTAGAATGTCTTTGTTGTCTGAACCACACGATTTCTCTTCACTGTTTCAGTGTTATTTCACATTCTCTGTGGAAGCTGACTGTATGAGGCTCCTGGATGAAAACATGGAGCACTTAGAGCAGAGTTTCACTGGGTTTTAACTATAACCAGATTTCACTGAGGACAATCTGGTCCATAATCACAGGTGGAGGGGCTAGGGTGGTGTTTGTGGAGGTCTAGTTCTTTGGGTTTGTTCTCTCCTTTTCTGAATGAGCCAAGGGTATGTAAAAAACCTGGTTTGCCTTGTTTTTTTTTGGCAGGACTTCTTCAAGGACACTGGAACAAGCCAGTATGGACTATGAAGCACCATTAATGCCCTGTGGTTGTATCCTTCCCTCTCATCTTCCTTGTCATAAAGAGTATTTTAGAGTTACATACCATGCTTAGGAGTCCTGAGCTTTTTGAATCCAACAATTTCTGATCCTTTAAGGTGTTAACAAGATACCAAGAATATGAGAAAGGCTTCCATAAAGTATGGCTTAAGAATGAATCAATGAAACATAATATATGAATATGTGGCCTGTTTTCAGATACCCTGGTAGGTTTTTCTCCTGAACTGCAAATAAGAGTGTCTGACATCATGGGTTGCACAATTATTTTTCGAACTGCTGATTAAATAGTCTGTTAGGACAAAGCTTCTGTACTGTTATTTTCCTTAACAGCATTTTGCTTTTTTTAGTTATTTTCCAGTTTCAGCTCCTGACGAGTTGGGGTGATCCCTACTACATTGGTTTGAATGGACTGGAGTTGTTCAATGAACATGGAGAGCAAATCTTACTGACTGAAAACAGTATCCTTTGCACACCAAGCCCCTCTGGCACTGCTGATGGACAGTTCACTCCCTGGCAAATTGTCACAGGGCATCACTCTTAGATTGCCAGGTCCTGTGTGATTAACTCTGCTTCTGTTTCTCTGTATTTGGGTGATGAACCTTGTTTCCATATGTTTTTATGGGTTCTATAATACTTCAGAACATTTCTTCTCTGAATAGGATGCACCAAAAAAGCAGGACAAGGTTAGAGAAGGGAAGGCTTAAGAAGGGCGTGGTATTTTCTGCTCTTGACATGTATTTCTTCTGTGGTGTGGAAGGACCAGAAAGTTTGCTGAGCTATAAATTCATGAGAAAAGGTTGAGTTCAGTGCTTTTTTTTTTTTTTTGGAATCTTTCATTGTGCCCCAAGAAAGAAATTTTTCATCACTTTTGTTCTGGAGATTTAGGCTGTTCTAGACACCCAATGCAGTCATGAAGATCAGAGCTGAGAGTTTGAATTTGATTCAGTGTTCCCTGGATATCCAACAGAGCGTGTTTGGAAGATTGATGTTCAACAAGGTTACATTTGGTGCTCTGTACCAGC
Source organism: Platysteira castanea (assembly GCA_013397175.1). Lineage (NCBI taxonomy): Eukaryota > Metazoa > Chordata > Aves > Passeriformes > Platysteira > Platysteira castanea. The sequence continues at coordinate 401,943 of VYXC01002893.1, forward strand.
TAAAGTCTTTTAAGAGCTGAAAGCTTCATACCCCAACATACAACTCTTATAGTTCAGGTACATGGAAAGGAACATTTCTTAGCCCCCTAGAAAGAATAAATAGCACAAATGCTGCAGGAATTGTTTGTGTCTAAGGATCCTTACAGCCTAATAAATAGGGAATTCCATGAAACAAAGGCTTTTCCCCAAATGCTATTTTGATTTGTGTGATACGCCCTGAACTTGAAACATTTGTAATGGACAGGAAACATTTTGAAATTGAGAAGTGGTAACAAATTGTCCTTAAGAATCAGGGATCTTTAACTTACCTGGTACAGCTCTACAGTGCAGAACAGTGCCAGGTAAAGAAACCTCAGCTCATTTTGAATGATCACCTGTTCCTGCCCGTGCAGTTGTGTGTGGGATGTATTAGGATCCTAAAAGGGCATATTTGTCTTAGTGCAGTATTTAATGTGATAATTCACTCGTGAATCTGGAGCAAGCTTTTCTTAAACACTTGAGGCGTTGCTGTGTCATTCCTTAAATTCTTTATAAACACTTACAGACTTTTAGAAAGCAGGACAGGGGGAAATGAAACGTCCCTCAAACTGGATTGCTCAGGATTCATAATTCTGGAGACAGTGCCATCCATCTCCACGTTTCTTTGCATGTCTTTAACATTCATATATGTTTTAAATGTAAATGTTCTCTTACAGAGAAAATCTGGTTGCCTGTTTCATGGGGGTTTAATCTTTCCCTCTCAATGAACTGAAAACAGGTTTTATTACACAGTTACTGATATTTACCACAAACCTTGAGAAACTCAAGCAAAACCTAGTCTGAGTGATGACTGCCTCCTGCAAAGACACTCTTCTTGAGATAGGCTTTATATGAGGAATTTTTATGAGTTTATGGCAAAAATATGGGACTTTGTCACCAAAAAGCTGAGAAGTGCCTATTACTCATAATGGAACTTTATTGATGAAGTCATAAGCAAATATTTGAGAATAAATGAAATGCAGCTAGTTACTTGATTCCTATTTTAAAAATAAATTGAAATGCCAAAATATCTAAGGGTTGTCCTGCTTTTAAAAGTGTGCCCCCAAGTTCCTCAGCTGTGATGTCCTGGGAGTACTGCTGTAGTGGTGAAAACTCATTCATGAAGTGGGGAAGAGCATAAACTTTCAAATATGGTGTTTCTGAAATATCCCTTTTTAGGTTATTTATGCTTAAAGTTTTCTTTCAGATATTGCTGCTTTCCCACATAGTGTCAACATTTTAGATGATGTCTCTGGAGACATCCGGACTCCAGACAAACTCATTGACAGAGTAAATGACACCACTGATGGCAGACACATGTGGCTGGCACCAGTTCTTCCTGGTTTGGTACATTTTCCCTTTTCATTCTGTTTTAGTGATGTGTGTGGATGGAACTGGAAGCACGGAGGAAGGGGGAAGCATATATAATCTGAGGCTAAATTTGATATTAGTAAGTGATGCTAAATCACTGCTTTTTAGAAGTTGTTTTTGGTGCAGCCTCTCTGCACTGCACAGGCAGCAGCAGGGGAGGCTTCCCAGGTGTGTGATCTCCTGTCTCCATGGGGCAACAGCAGAAGATTTTCCAGAGGTGGTTTCTGAGTTACTGTGACAAAGATATTGATGAAGGAGTTCCATGTAATAAACACCTTTCTTGTGCTTTTAAGTTCATTTTTACAAAATGCAATGAATGTTTTTCCAGCAGTGAGAAATTCTTTTTTAATCTCATCATCTGTGTTGAATTCAAATTCATAGATTAGGGATAACAGACTTAGCATTCAATGTCCTAAGGCCACAAGTGATTCAGCCCTTTTAGAAGTTCCATGTTTAATAGATGGAATATCAAAAATCTAACCAGGAAAAGTAGATAAACTTAGATGAGTTCTAACGTTGTTTTGGGAAAGGACATTTTTCAGGGACCTGTAACGGACATAATTAAGGTGTTTTTATTTCCTATAAGAGAATGGATTTTAAAAGAAAATGAAGTATAAACCTGACATGTGGTAAGTTATCACTTACTGTGTTGGAAAGATCCTGACTGCATGTGTTGCAGTTATTAATTAGAATATGAAAAGCAAGCAATTGTTAATTTATATTATTATGTGTTGTAATGCAGGGCTATAATTAAGGTAAAGCTTTTAGGTATACTTGAGAATAGTGACCACTTGCATTTCCCAGGAAAGTGGAAGGTCTGTGTAGTGCCTGAGGCTCCTACTGTGTAGATCCCACATCTTGAATCCTGGCAGTTTGATGGGATTCTCAGATATCCATTATAGCAGAGTGACTGATTGATTTGACAACCATCTGAGTGTGCTCGTGTCCTTACAAAAGACACGCTTGCAGAGGCTGTTTCCCTGGGAAAAAGGAAAATAACAGGCCCTGCAGTTCTCTCAGAGATGAAGCCACTGCTTTGTGTTGTTCTGCCTGACACCAAAGTACTGCAGAAGAGCACAAAACACCAGTATTAAAGGGTAAATTGATAATGTAGGAAGTGCAGGAGGCAGAGGCGTTAATGGCGTTTTCTGTCCTTGAACTGTAACAAATTACACCTTTGTAAGATCCACAGAGTACTTTTCCCTCCTCCTTCTTCCCTGGGATGGTTGTTCAGCCAGGAGGTGCTGGATGAAGCAATCAGCCTATTGATGCTCAGTCTCTGGAGCTGGGCTGCTGAACCAGAGCTGGTGAACACTCCCATCCCCAGTGCAGGCTGCTTGGAAAGCTGCATTAACTCTTTGATGTGTTGGAAGGTTCAAAAGCTTGAAGGGAATTGGTATTACGGCATTTCTTTTCCTTCCTAGATGCATTTTCCTCTTCTAAATTCTAAAAGTGGTTTCCTGTTTTTCAAATTCATTACTTACATAAGCAGAATTTGAATTATTTGTTCCCCTGTTACTGATTGTCATTTTATTTATTTGTTTGAAAGGATTTTGAATCAAATATATCATTTGCTGTGGGACTAACAGTTGTTGTTGGAGACAATGCCCCAGTTGTCTCGTGGAAAGTCAGAAATGCAAACATTTTGATTGATCCACTCTACCTTCCTTTCTTCAGTTAAAAAAACCCAGCATAATGATTTAATATAACTTGCAGTATCTTCTCTAGTACATCAAAGGATTAAAACTTCAGAGGATGCTGAAGATGAAGCTTAAGATATGTTTATCCAAAGTTGATATAGTGGCTCATGAAAGGAAAAGCACAGAATTAACTGTAACAGGCAAGATTGGTTTCCTGCAGCCTAATCTTTGGTCTTAGCATCTTGACATTAACATCACTGAAAGGCAAATGAATAATACCTCAAGCAGTAATTTTTTAGGAAGCATCTGGAGGATTGTCTCTAAATTCCTGGTAGTACAGCTCACACAAATATTGCAGAATTTCTGCATTGGCTTTCAAGTATACAGGGAAAATTTTAGTCTTGCCAGTAGGAAGGTGGATTCCATTTGTATTTGGTAGAAAGAAATAGAATAGAATAGAATAAAATCATTGACTCACAGAGTGGTTTGGGTTGGAAGGAACCTTAAAGCCACCCCCTGCCATGGGCAGGGACACCTTCCACTATCCTGAGTGGCTCCAAGCCCTGTCCAGCCTGGCCTTGGGCACTGCCAGGGATCCAGGGGCAGCCACAGCTTCTCTGGCCACCCTGTGCAGGGCCTCCCCACCCTCCCAGAGAAGAATTCCCTCCCAGTATCCCATCTAACCCTGCCTGCTGTCAGTGTGAAGCCATTGCCCCTTGTCCTGGCACTGCAGACCCTTGTGAATAGTCTCTCTCCATCTTCCTTGCAGGCTCCATTCAGAGTAGAACAGAACAGAAGAGGCACCAGCTTGTCTTATCCTTAAGGACATGTCTGTATTTGGTTTATGAAATACTCATTAGAAGTGTCTCTCTTCCCCTCCTCCAGTTTCCAGGCAGTCCAGGATGACAAGGATGGTCGAGATCTCATTTTCTGTACTTTTGAGAGGGCAGCTGTGGGGTAGAGCCGACACCTGGGAATTATCAGCAGGGATGATAGCTGAACTTCCATCCTCAGCACCAGTTATCTCTCCTCCAGCTATATCTCTTTAAATATTAACCTCTTTTGATGTAACATGCATGAGAATTTAATTTCTTTGGGGAATTTGTGCTGTTAAATATAAATTAATTCTCCTTTACAGGTGAATAGGGTATATGTCATTTTTGATATACCTACCACTGTGTCAATGATCAAGTTATGGAATTACGCCAAGACGCCTCAGAGAGGTGTGAAAGAGTTTGGTGTAAGTAATTTTCCTGTGCATTTTGTATGTCCTGGTGAGTCAGCTGGCTCCATTCCTGTACGTGTTCTCACAGTTTACTGAAGTGTCTTTCCATGTAATCTCAAAGGATGGGATTCATCTCATTTAATTCTGCATTCAGTATTAACTCTGCTTTTAGTATTAAAATGACTAATCTGTGCCTGTCATCTGTCCTCCCTTTTTTTGTCCAGGGAAAGAAAACTTTATCTGATTTTTTTCCTTAGATAATTGTCTTAAGATAGGATAACACTTCTCTTTTTCCACTGACTGTAGAGTAGGCCTGGAAGACTGGTTTGAACTACAAACCCAAGTTTTAGGCAGCTGAAGTGAGGTGAGATTCATTAATTCCTAGATTTGAGTGATTCACTCCAATGAATAGAATGGCAATTATGTAAAACATGAAATACATTTTTAATTACTAACTTGAAAGCTGCATTAAAAAACATCAGTGAGAAGATTAAAAAGTTGGGGAGGAAAAAACCTCAAACTCCAGCAACAAATAGAGAGAAATGGAAGTTTTAAGGAACAAAAGCTAAATTAATGACTAGATTTGTGCAACAAATAGGGGAAAATGCTTTCTAGTTAATTGCTAGAGACAACTGCTGAAAGCAAAGCCTGATTTCTAGATGGATTTTTTTTGTTTATTTCTTCAATATTTTTAGCTTCTGGTGGATGATTTGCTTGTGTACAATGGGATTCTGGACATGGTGAGCCACGTGGTGTCAGGCATCCTCCCCACATGTGATCCCGTGGTCCCCTACCACACCATCCTCTTCACGGATGATGAGAGGGTCTGCCATCAGGAGAGGAGAACTGTTATCAGGTACGTGAGAGGATCTGACTGGGACAGAGAATCTTGGCTTTAAAAACTGGTTTTGTGTGACTGATGTCAGCAGTGTGTGTATTGCTGAGGAAAATCCCCTTCCAGGGCATCCTTGGCCTCACTTGATGAGGAATAAGCAGGTTTTTAGATATGAGGACCAAATTACCAGCTTTGTCTGCAAGCATCTTTTATCATTTCCTGGCATTCATGATTTGTGTTTACATATGTTTTCATGAACGCCTGTAAACACAAAATAAAAAAGTTTGGCTTCCTTAGAGGGCAATTAATAAATCCCAATGATATTCAATAGAGGGGGAAAAATGGAAAGTTAATGAAAAAAACCGAGCATCAAAATGAAAGAAAATAAACTCCTATTTATAAAGAAAATGCTAATTAAGGAGCCAGAATTCTACTATTTTATAAACAGTCTAAAATAATGAACTTCTAAAATGAGGAATGAATTGGATTTGGGGTAATGACACTTTGAAACCACGAAGTTGGCAATCTCGTGGAGAATGGGATGAAGTGCAGTGAAAAATGCACTTACATTTAGAAGGTCAGGATTGGTAGGGTCTAAAAAACAGTCCCTGGCAAGGAATGTAAAGATTGAAAGAATAATTTATTTTAAATGGGATTGAAAAGTGAAAAAATGAAACCTTATAGGAATGAACACTTTCTTATATGTTGGACAGCTGACAAATAGAATGTCTTGCACATGCATCACTTGGGAAAAAAGGCAAGTTTTGCGTGGAAAAGTGGTATGTTATCTATTCAGAAGAATATTCAAACATTTAGAAATAAGCAGAAGGAGCATAAGATGACCTGATTAAAGACTGAAATTCACATTTGCCTACAGGGTTTGTTTTCTTGTGTTTCCCTAAAGCATTGGCTGTTGGTCACTGGTACTGTCAGAAGTTAAATAAATTGTTATTGTTTGGATGTAGAGTGTTAGACTCATGTTTTTGTATGAGAGGCTGTGTTGTCATGGTAAAATTCAGAGGTGAACAATTTCTCAAAGTGAAAACGTTACTGAAATGAAAACACCTTGAGGAAGTAAAAGTTTTGAGAAAATTTTCAATAGGAAAGGAAAAGGAGGAGGAGGGGAAACCAACCTTTACTTTCCTCAGCTTCAGGTCTTTCTGTGAGTAAAATTATTTTATTGGAACCAGGGAAGCACCAGCTGTAATCACAGATCTTTCTCATGTAACTTCCTTTGCACATATTTATGAGACATATGTCCTTTGATCTACTTTAAAGAGGAGTTTTTGGGGTCATGGAAGCTGCATGGTCTGTTTGCCAGTCAAGAACATGCTGAGCTTCTTCTCTTCCAGGCTTCTGTGCAGGAGTTTTCTTGGTCTTTCTTCCCAGCCTGGTCTGCAATCATCTTTTCTCTTCTTTTCACCTCCCACCCTACAAAAATACAGGGTACTTCAGCAGCAATAGAAGACATGCTGGATAATATCCCTTCATTTTAAAAATGCTCTGCAGCTTTTAGATATTGTTGCTTGTGATGTTGGCCTATTCTCTTTCACATGTCACTGTTCAGTATTTTATGAACCTGAACTTGAGTCTGATATTATCATCAATAGTGTAAGTTTTGGGTTACTTCAGTATTGGCTCTCCTGCTTCACTCTGACAGTTTGGGAGATATTGCATTTTTCTTCAGGAATAGAAACCCATTTTGTGCAGTATTTGGAGAGAAAAATACACTTCTTTTGTTGCAAAGGCACAAATGTTTTGTTTTGTCTGTGTGAAAGGGAGATGCTATTAGTGACATTTTCCTTACCTTTCAATTCAGCTCACGTTTTTCCCTGTAATTAGTTGTTTAATTTATCTTTGAAGTTACTGCTTCTTTCCCAAAAAGAAATAGTTAAAATTTTGCAGCAGCCTGCAAGCAAAACTTGTCACAGTAAATGAATTTTGTTTAGTTCCGAAAAGTTTCAAATAATGCTGTTTCAGAACTACAAAGCAACGTGGAAGTTCCATACACGGATTTTTATACCTCCTTTGTACAGCTCTGATTTAAAATCTCACTTCAGTTTGTGGTTCAAGCTGTGTAGGCAGGCTTGACAATTGTAGAGTGAATATGATATTTCATATTTGAATGTGTGCCTGAATGAATTCCACTAATTAAAGCTGGCAAGAAATCCTTTAGGTGGATGAGGACAGAGTGCCTTTCCTGTCTGGGTAATCCTGTGTAGTGTGGCTGTGCTGTGGAGCTGTTCAGCCTCCAGGACTGCAGACATCACTGCTTTGGTAACCTTTTCCATGACTCTCATAACTTTTCACAATGTTCATTATTTTGGCTGTTGTACTGATCTCAGTCTTTTCAGCAATCATGTGAAGGACCAGGATGTACGAATGATGAATGAAAATGAGATTGTCACCAACAGCAAAAAGAAACAAGCTGTGGCTGATCCAGGTAAGTTCTGTCTTCCACACTTTTCTTCTGCTCCATTCCTGCAGACACAGTGTGGGTAATGAGCATTGTTACAGACCTAAACTGGGAAAAGTGTGGAGTCTTACGTATGTTTAGCTCTACTTTTTCTATCATAGAAAGACAAACTGCAAATTTCATCATCTGGTGGATTTCTATTCTGTACCTAAATATGACAGAGGATGATGTGGTTGTGGCTTACAGCACCACAAATGCAGAAATCCTCAGCAAAGAACCTGGCTGGAGATAAATTGAAAATGGCTGTTAATTGTGCAGATTCACTGATAGCTTTTGAAATAAGAGGCTCATTGCATTCCGACTGGCCTTTTGAGCAGATTTGGAGATGATGCAGATGTGTCTGAGACTCCTTGAGCAAACCCAGAATCACCGTGAGTGTAACAAGGGGGAAAACATGTTGACTCTATTCCTCCCACTGTCTTTCTGGTTGGTCTTTTTGCTTACAAAGTGATAATTGAAAAGACAACCTCTCTTTTTTTCCCAAGGAGAAAGAGTAGATTGTATTTATAGTCTGAAGAGTACCAGTCATTCATTGTAAATTACTCAGAATAGCTCCCTAAATACATCTCAGATTCTCAGCCAAGCTGGTATATTCATGATTGGTTTTCTCTCCTGAGCATGACACTTTCTCCAATTAGTTCTCTAGAAAATGTTACAGATATTATTTGATGGCTTTTAATAACACTTCTGTAGGAGAAGGATTTGAAATGCCATTGCCTGTAAAAAACCAGCTTGAAAGTTATTATATTTAACACTAGCCTTGTCAAAAGTGTCCTGGACATCTCTGTGCCCATTGGAATGACATCCTGGATTCCAGAGCAGAGCTGTCCAGTAAAGAACAGCTGTCATTGCCATGGATATCACATCTTTTCCAGCATGAAGGACACAGAGCCTCTCAAGTCACCAGCTGAGGGTGGCCTGTTGCCCTCTGCCCCACGTCCCCTCTGTAGTCCTGGCTGGTATCAGCCACAGAGGTTGTTGATAACACATTTGTGGAATGATTTGGGTTGGAGGGGACCTCAGCGGGTTCCCTCCCTGAGGGAGGGTCCAGCCTCCTACTCAGGACAGTGTCAACACTGAATTCAGACCAGATTGCACAGGAGAGCAATTCCATGGGACTGTGAAAAAGCTGCCAGCACTCACTGTCAGTGTAAGAAACATTACTGAGAAGAGTAGCTTGACTTCATTCTGGGGTGGAAAGAGAAATGGGCATTTTCTTCCTCGTTTTACTCAGTGGCTTCACTGTTAGTGTGCAGTCCTAAAGCAGCACTTCATTTTCCTTCACAGCTCTGCGCCCCAAAACCTGCATCTGTGAGAAAGGACTGCAGAGGAGGAAAAGATAACAAGGAAAGTCCTGAATGCATCCAGCCCTAAGTAATTGCAATCCAGATCTCCAAAACATGCATATCCAAATGGAAGATTTTCTATGTCTGCTGCTGCTGAACCTCCTCCTTTTGTGAGAGGCAGTTTTATTTGCTACAGGAAATTTTCTGCAGAAAGAAATCTAAAGAATGATTTCAGTTTCCTGGGGGTTTTTATGGTCATGATCTGTCTGAATTTTTCCCCATATCTCTTAAATGAAAATCCAAGGAGGAAGGAAAATAAAGGGGAGCGTGAGAACCTTTCTGCTGACAACTGTTCTGCCAACTACTGAGAACTTGGGTTAAGCAGGGTGGTCCACAGTTTTTTTAGATTATTTCTAAAGCTTTTATTCTTAAATCCTAGCTGGATGATCACAAAGATCCTTACTAGAAGGTGTTGCTTTATTTCTGATGCCTGTAAATAGTTCTCTGGGAAATGCACTTATTAGAAGAAATACTCTTTAGCTGTCTGTCTCTGGGCATGTTTTGTTGCCAGGGCTGTCTGTGGAGCTGACACTGCTTCTGACACCTAGACAGGTTCCCCTGGGCTTGCAGAAATGTGATGGATGCCTTTAGGAAATGGAGATCAGGAAGTGGGTTTATCAAGGTTTAATAAGTGCATTTCAGCTGTCACCTTTTCATGTTTTGCAGTGAAATAATTATTTCTTTTATCATTTCACTACCGTGGAGAAAGCAAGTGAGGTGTTTTGCCTGGAGTGCCATTGACAGGCACTCTGCACATCCTTCAGAGTCCTCCTGCTACAGAGCAATGTTTTTTCCTCCTATTTTGCCTGAATTTATATGAACAAGGGGGCCACGCCTCTGTGCTGCACTAACCAGATGTTGCCAGCAACAGATCATCACTTCTGAGAAATGGTAAATGTCTTTTAATTAGCAGAAGGTAAGGAGAGAAGTGCATTTTAAAATAAAAAATACCCTGCACATGTAGTCATTTAAATAAAAACTCTAACCAAAAAAATATGCAGCAGGATTTGCTATGCAAATGTACTTTTCCCTGAAGACTTGGTGTTTGTGACAACCTGTAAATCTCTTCCATGGATTCTCCTTTAGAACTTGCTCATTCCAACCCAGGCGAGTCTATGATTCTGTGATTGTTTCCAGAGAGAAATGAACACTGAAGTCAGGATGTGCTTTTACACATAAACCAGAGATACTGATGCAGCTCAATTTAGAATCAAACTCTGCTGCTTCCCTTTCTGCACTGTCAGGAGTGTAATATCTTGTATATTTGCTTATTAAAACTTCACTGCTGTTGCCTGAGCTGAAAGGACACAAGATAACAATGCATTTCCCAGATTTCTGTGTATCAATGGAGCAAAAAAATGTATTTTGTACTAAATACAAACCACTTTACTTTTAAATGTAAAATAGCGTGTGTGTGTACACTGTATTTTGTTTAAGGGCTCTTCCCAAGCTGCACTGACCAAAGAAGCCTCAGTTGTTCTGAGAACTCTCCCCTCGTTTGTTTCTGGTGTAGTTCTACCGAGAAGCAAGTGGAGCTTTTTGCTCCAAATCATAGAACAGGCAACTCCAGATGAAAGAGAGGAGGAGCTGAGAGGAGGGATGTTGGGAGGGCTCGGAGCAGATATGAAAGTCTGTGCTTGGAAGGGGAGAGGGTGTAGCAGGGTTTTCAAGACTTAAGGCACAGTCACAGATTTGTCATGTGGGCAATCTCAAGATGGGATGGGGCCTGTCACATTGTTTGTTCTTCTAAGAAAGTTGCATTGGGTGTGCAGAGAAATGGAATCTGCTGTGTTTCCTGGCACTGAACAGCACCTTTCTTATTGATCTGAAGGGGTCTGAGGGCGAGAGGACTTCCTGTTCTCACCTGTCTTTGTCTGGAGCATCTCAAGTCCCACATGGTGGACTGATGATTTTTCAACCCCAATGCTCCAGGCTTTGGAAATTATTGCAAACTATTTGGTCGAGCTTAGATGGGTCACAGTTCTCTTTGTGTTTCTCTGCCACCAACTCTCCCTCACCTCAGCTGATGACTGCAGCCAGTTTTCAACACCTTTTCTCCCTGGAAATCTGTATCCAGTGCAGCTGGCCTGGCGTCTACCATGAAGTGCAATGGCTTCAACCTTTACCATCCTCTCCCAGCAGCCCTTGTACCCTTTCAAGAGATTCCCCACAATTGCCACACTATGGAAAGACCATGATAGTCTTGAAAATATTTTTAAAAATTGTCAAGTTGTGGAACATCCTCCCCTACAGTGGCTGTGTGTGAAAAAAGACTTTGCCAGCCTGCATCTGGGATGACAAAAACCACCAAGGCACAGCCTAATGGAGTTCTTGGTTCTAGTTAGTCATTCTAGAGAGTAATGTTTAGGAAAGACTTCATTCATCTCTGTGGGGTAGGAGCTGTCAGTGTTTGCCCTCCTAATTGGAGCTGAGATGTAATGACCCTTTATACAACCAAAGATAATTAAGTGTCCTAGTCAGCCCTATACACTCAAACATAGACACTTGACTCATTTCCTCAGTGAATCAGGGTAAAAAAAGGGTTTATTCCATTTTCCACCTTTTTTTTAACTACTCACAAGTACATTCATGTCAGACTGGCATTTACAGGAGGGACAAGAGGAAGAGTAAACACACAATCAAGAAAATCCCCACGGAGCACTTGAGTCAATGTCAGGCACAGTTTCAGCAGGACTAATTCAGCAAGGATGTGCCCAGTAACATCATTTGACATTGTGAAGAGCACAGCAAAGGAAAAGGAAGGATCAATATGAATTCTTGCTGAAGACTTTGATGTAACTTAAGAATCTTTCACACAGTTTCAATATCTGGGCCATGCAAAGACTTTTGTGCCATAGTTGCTCATCTTTACCTGTTGTGATTGGATTTAAAGGGCTTGGATCAAGATAACAGAAATGAGTTTGTTTGTCCCACAGTGACACTGAGAAGGGCAGAGCATAAAGAAATTATCTGTGAGGAAGTACATGCCAGGCTGCCTGCTTTTTGATCTAGAAAAAGATATTTTTGTCAGTCTTCGCAGTGAAATCTGAAATGCCTGGGAAGGCCTGCAACTTCTCAATTTCTGCCTTTTTGTGCTTTAATTCAGGAGCATTTAAACAACAGGGAGAGATGCCTGACCATGGATAAGGGAGCAAGCAGTGATGCAGGGTGTAAAGGACAGCATAGAAGACATGGAAACTTGTGTATTCCTGAGTTAGGGCACCCATCCATGAACCCACAGGAGCTACATCCAGCAGCTAAATTAAACTGAGCCCTGCTCATGGCTTAGGCTGGACTGGGACATGAATTGCACTACAGCATCCAGCTCAGGTGGTGCTGTTCTCTGTTAGATTTCCTGGTCCTGCGGACTTGTACCATGTCCCTGGTGTGTCATTCCCCTGGTGGTGCCCAGCCCTGCCATGTCAGGGATGTGTGCTGGGCTGCTCACATGGACAGTGCCCATGAGTGGGTGTTGTGGGACTGCATGGAGGTCTTGGAACACCCTGAAATGGCCAAAGACAGGACCTGCTGCCAGTGAGACTGTGAGGGGGAGAGCAGTGCTTGAGAGGGGTTGAATGGGGAGTTTTTAAGCTTTCTTAAGTTTCCAGGAAAAGCTCACTTCCCAGGAAGAGCTGAAGTCAGGTAGGAGCTAACATGAAGGGCTGTGTTGACATCTGGGTTTGCCACATGCAAGGGATGAAGTCAGCTTTCCTTTGATTGATTGGGAAGAGAAGCATTCCCCATTCCCTCCTGCTCTCTGCTGTCATCACTGCTGCAGCTCCACACCGTCCTGGGGAATACAGCGAGTGATGGGAATCCAAACCTTGTGTAGGGTGCCTTAGGCTGCCCTCTGTGTTCTGGGGCTGCTGATCCTGGAGGCTGAGCTCCAACAGGAGCTGCTCTTCTGGTAAAAGTCACTGAAGTAGCCAAATCTCTTCCAACATTCTTCAAAAAATGTAAACTCCAGCACACACCACGTGGTGATGGCTTCACCATTGTCCTTCCCCACATACTGCAGGTACTGAACCTGTGCACACTGCAGCATTTGAGGCACCTTCCTGGGCTCCCTTTTTCCACCATGACTATTTTTCAGCTGCATGATTTTGCTTAGGAGGTCAATTTGTCTGCCAAAACCATTCTGAAAGTGCTGCTCAGAGTCACTGTTCTTCACCTTGCTGGTGTGACCAACCTGTTACACTCTCCAGACGTATGTGCTTAGATGTGTTGCAAGATCAGTTTCCTTTCCTATGTTTCCCACGTGAAGGGCACCTGCTCTCTCATCTGGGGTGTCACTCATTCCTGTGTCACAGCACTGTGGCTCCTGTTTGTGTGGGGTCCCTGTTTTTGGGGATGGCAGTGCTGTGTGTCTGGCTGCTGGGCTGTTGTCTGCCCAAAAATGCTACAGGAGAACTGTTCATTTTGGAGGTGTCTCCTCTGAAGAGCAGAAAGGGAAGAGTGTGACACTGGGAGGGTGTTTCCTTCCCTCTGTGGGCTGAGGCCCTGCTGTTCAGAGCACAGGAAGGGACTCCTGGCTCCGTGGCCTCTTTGCCCATTGCTTGTTTGCTGAGAGATGACTTACAGCACATGTGAGACACAAACATCCCTTTATCACACAGCTTGTATCACCCTAATGGAATTCTGTCAGCTGAGGATAAAATGTGGACTAAGAAAGCAATTATAGAGTGAATCTCCAAGCTGCAGGAAGAGCTGAGAGATGGGGACTGAGTGCCCAGCTGAAGTAATTTCTTGTCCAACTGGCCTCTAAATCTTGATGGGAAGAGATCAATTTTCCACCCTTGTCTGACAGCATCAGCTCCCATCACCCTGGCTCACATGGTGAAATGCTGCAGTATTAAGATCTGGGCCCAAAAGGAAACATTTGCAATTGGTGACTTTCTTATTGACCTAGAAATTACTGGAGAAGTGGGAAATCAGGCTGTAGACCTCGTGTCTGACAGCTCTCTGGTGTTGCCTTGCTGAGCTACTGGCTGAAGGAGAGGACTGACCATCCCAGTGAGCAGCAGGGTAGGAGTTTCCCAGCCAGGAATATTGCTTCCAACACCCCGTGAGCCTCCACCCATGGCTCACTGCTTTGGCTCTAATTAGGAGAGGAAAACATCCACTTCATGACCTGTGAGCCACCTTCCCTGGGTGTCCTGGTTATTTCTGGAAGGTCTCAATTATGCAGTGAGACCACAGTGAGATCCTGCCTTTAGCTTTCAGCTCACTCAAGTGTGACTAAAACCAACTTGATTCACAAACTCTCTGTGTTGGTCTCTGTCCTATTGCTCATGGGACTTCCAAAAATGCCAGCATGCACAGATTTTGTGCAGTTTGTGGAGAGAGGATGGGCATATTGGGGAGCTATAAATCCAAGGAAATATATCAGACAGATTCTATTAGCTCATGCTCAACTCTTCCCTCTAAGATATCACAGAAGCTTTGGGGATGGAAAAGACCTCCAAGATCATTGAGTCCAACCTGTGACTGATCACTACCTGGTCAACCAGACCAGATCATTCATAACTCCTCAATTAGAAAAGCAGGCACGTCTCACACCCAACTGTAAAATAAAATATCTGAAAGAATGATGGAGGGAAACAACATAATAAAGAATTACAGGATTTTAGTGGCAGCAGTGTGGCATCTGAGTTAAGGTCCTGCTTGTGCAGGAGGTACATGGAATGGAGCTCAAGGACGATAAAAACACAGAGTGAGGGGATAGGAGCAGGCGTGTTCCTCAGGGAAAATGCTGCCAGAATGTAGGAAGTGAAATGAGCAGTGCTGGTTGGGATTGTGGAATTCATTTCAGAGCTCTGTTGCTTGTTTTCCTCAGATTCTCTGGATCCAACTGGAAAAGGAGCTTCACACTGGTTTTTGACAGAACATGGTGCTGGGCTAAGCATGTGGAGGTGAATGTCAGGGAATGCTAAAAGAACTTAGAAACAGCCAAGTCTCCTTCTCAGCAAAGGAGCATTTGCAACCTGAAAGTCGTCTGGCCCTGGAGGAGCCTGGGGTGGGAGCAGTGGAAGGGGAATTTTGAGTCTCGACACTGCACCTCAGAGCCATCATAAGGGGCAAGAAGAGCCTGGAGCTCAGCTGCTGCCTCCTGAGAATGTGAGCCCAGCTGGGAATTACGGACTGAGCCGGTCTCCAGGCTGTCCCCAGTCAGTGCAGCTGGAGCTAAAACAGCTCTGGGGCAAAGGCTCGGCTGCAGAGCAAGTGTGGTCAGCAGAAGGGAAAGGGAACACAGAGGAAGCTGCCATGGCTGGGAAGGTTTCTCAGGGAAGTGGCTCCTCACCCAGGGTGACCATTGTGCTGGGGGAGGAGGAGGTTCCTGTGGTAAATACAACGAGCCAGGGCAGCTGAGCCCTTTTATCTCGTTCACTGAAAATTCTCTTCTGCCTGACAGCGTGAGGTGGCTGCCAGAACAGAGGTTTCTGTGTGAAACAAGCTGGGGAAAGAACTTTCATCTTGAGCAAGAAAGAGCTTTTATGTCGCATCAGAAAGGTCCAGGGGCCGAGGGAGCCCCAGCACAGCAGGAGGATGCTCTGGCCAGCACAGGGAGCTGGAACATGCTGGGGGTCAGCCCTGTAACACCCCAGTGGGGCTGTTCCTGCCTCTTATTATTCCTGGCTCTGTGCTCCCATTCATCAAAGGTTTTCCTGACTGCTTTCTGCAATTACACACCTCTTGTTTTTAACCTTACAGAAGTCAGACCGGGTTACACAGAGCTTCAATCTGGAAAACCTCTAGGGATGGAGGATGCACAGCCTCTCTGGGCACTCTGTTTTAATTCCTAACTGTCCTAATAGGAAAAAGTTTTTCCTTTGACACATAATAACCTGTACTTCCACCCACGATTAAAGGCCCAGATCAGCATGGATAAGACTTCTGGCATTGCAGATAGGTCATCTCTGTTGTTGTCATTGAGCTGTGTAATAATAAATTCCATCTCTCAACTATAATTTCAGATTTGCAGATTATCAGAAGTCTTATGATCTGCCTCATTCCTGGTATGCTGGAGACACTGCTAAAAATAGAGTAAGTAGCAAAGCTACCTGAAATGGTCTGAGCCTAAACAGTGGTAAAAACTAATTTACAGTGAATGTCAGTTCTGGCTTGTTTCCAAAGGAATGTTTTGGGATGGCTTGCTATATACTGGAAATTGTTTGGTAAGGATTAGTTGGTGAACAGATGAATCAAAGTGACATTTCCATTACCAACAGGAGATCTGTCTGTGGCCAGAATTCATGGGGAAGGATGTGGGATGATAGTATAACTTTTCATTATGTTTAATATTGTCAGAGAAATTAAATAGACACTATTATTCATCTCTTTTGGGTAGTAACGTATCCGAATATTAACACAAAATGGGAGATCTGATCAGAACCCACTGACCTAGCAAGACATTGATGTGTATTTTAATCACTCTCTTTGGGCCACTCAGATAATTTACTCTTCATAATAAATCTGCAAGAAGCTCTGATCTGCATTTCTCAGGGCAGTGCTTGGGAGGCTCAGTGTTCTGTCCTTGTGTGTTTGTCTGAAGGCTTTTGGGATGCCCCAGTGTCACTCTTGTTCCTGGGGGAGCAGCATTAAGGCCCTCAGGACATCTGCACCTTTGTCACCTGCTGGTGGTTTGGGAATAAGGGTCCAGAGATGATTTATGGGGCACTTGTTTCCCTGTCAGACTCCAAGGAGGGGAGAGCTCCATGGGGCACGGCTCCAGCTCAGGGTGGAACAGTAACCACTTACAGAAACAAATGGGTGTGAGAAATGCAGAAGGGCCTTGGCAGGCACTTCCACCTCGAAAAACAAAGATCATAGGTTTATTGTGAAAATATCTGAAGTCAGGTTGAAATGGAGTGGGCCAGAGGCACTGGGTATATAAATGTGTAGAGAACACATCATGAGGAGCAGGCATTCAGGTAGGACTAATGGAGAAGGCATTAACTGTAATTAATGGCACTGCCCAAGCCCTTGTGACTCACAATTCAGGACAGATGATGCCCATAATTGATATAAAGATGCAGACAGTTGCCTAAAACTTGCTGTGCTGTATTTTAAGTCATAAAGCAGAAGAGCTGGCGGACTTGTTTTGCATAATGCATTTGCATTATGCAGGGATATTATTATTAACAGTACGAAGGGGTAACCCATGAGATCATAAAATGCATGGTTCAGTGAGTGACTTTGACTGCAATTATGCATTAGAGATATTAATGAGAAGGCTGACAAATGAATTGGTGATGCATGTAGATCGAACCCCGACAAAGAGCCCTCCAATTACAAAAAGTTTGCCATTTATCTTCTTTATCCACTGATGCAGATGTAAATTAAGTTCTTTTATACTTTTAAAATTGTTGTTGTTGTTAGAAGTTTGGGGGTTTTTGCAATGGTTTCATTTTTGCAGCACAGAGTTTATTATTCAGCTTTTTTTACTGGAATGCTGTCTGATCAGAGGGGTTGGACAAGCTGACGTCCAGAGGCTCTTTCCAGCTGAAATTATTCTGTGATTCCATGAGCAGTATGCATCAGGGCCCTCTGTTTAACTTCACTTACCTGCTGTAGAACCTGCTCTGCCAACTGGAGCCCATCGAGCCACGGCGGGGGGGATATTAATAGGTTGCTTATTTAATGCAATCAATCAGTGCAAACTACAGATTGCCTGAGGCTGGAAAAAGTATTATTGTCCTCACACTTCTGACCAGACAGGGGAAGGCAGCCTGTGCCACAGCTCTGAGGCCTTCAGGATGCAGGCAGGGATGGATGCCTAACAGCCAGCATGTCCCTTGAATGTGACACTAATGGCTCTCGATCTGGGCATGGCTACAAAAGAGCAAATGTAATGCCTGTAGTTAAAAGAAGAAAGGAAAGAAAGTAATTTGGTCGGGTATTGGGTCTTCAAGCTTGAGAATATGTGTTCAAGGTAAAAAAAATAGTTTAATGAAGAGTAGACAGAATGCAACACTGATTTAAAGACTAATTTTTCACTGTGTGTCTGATTGCCTGCCCTGCCTGCCTCCATGTAAGCGGAGGTGATAACATTTTTGGGAGAAGGCTAATCTATGCTAAGGGGCCATGCAGGCAGGATTTGAATCAGTGAGTTGTCCAAGAATGGCTGAATCTCATTAACAGTCACAATAATGGGGCTGTGTAATTGCTTTTCTGTCTGAATACCAGGCAGCAAGACCTAGAGCCTTAAGACAGAGCAAGCTTGTAACAGGGCACGTTCTGGCAAGTACAGGATGTTAAAAATCAACTCCAAAAAACTGCTTTCAGGCCTGTATATTTAAGACACTGTTGTCTTGGTTTGGTTGTGCTGACTCAGTTTTGTACTCTGCAGGGAGAAGGGCTCTTCCTGCAGGTGTGGGCGGCCAGCCCTCACCCTCCTGTTGTGTTAGGAGTGGGTGGATGCAGAAAAAATAGACTGGACACAGAAAAACTCTTTGGGATTGTGGGCAGACAGCTGTACTTCTCTCCCCAGCAAAGCAACGAGGAAAGCTGAGACTCGTGGAAGGATGAAAGGACTCGGTAATGCACGTCAACAAGAGGAAAATGCGTAGCAAATCAGTGGATTTTTCTAACTGAATATAAATCAGGGAAGATGCCTCAAGTACAAGGAAACGGTCACAAAGAGAGTACAGTAACTGAAGGCTGAGACATCTTTGCAGAGCAGAGTTGCCTTCAAGGTGTAAATGCAGCAGAGGGAAATGAAGAATTGAGGCATCTGTAAGGGACAGGAGGTTTGGGCTTGTCCTGCTGCTTTCTTCCTCTTCCCTCGAAGCTGAGCACCCGGGCTGCTGCAGCTGGCAAGGCTCTGGGACAGACTGCAGGGCTCAGGAGGTGCAGGTACCTAATAATTATGTATAGAAGCTCTGGAAAGACTGGCCAGCTGCAGCTGGATGCAAATAACCTGGAAATTCCACTGGAGTAGCTAAAAGCCGAGACCATCAGGGTAAAAGCCCCAGTGCACATCTCCAACGTGGGTGGAGGTGATTCACAGCACAACTGACCCTGCAGAAGGAGAGAAAGGGACCCAGAACTGACACTATTTGACAGAGCCAGCCTTGATGATGTAAAGCTAATAAAAATAATTCATAGACTTGTGCTGGATCTGAGGCATGAGGAGAACAAGGCTAAAAGAAAATCTGAACATATTGTCTGGCCTCGTGAACATGAGAAACCACAGAGCCTGTTCTTCCAGGAACAAATATATTAGGATTTTACAGGCAGGGAGGGCAGGCAATGCAACATATAAAGACTGATATTGCTAAATGTGTTTTTGTCAGTTCAGTGTCCACTGAAGGTTGTGGAAAGCTCCAAAGAGAGACCTCTGAGAGAGCTGGAGGTCTGGTCTGCCATAGAAAAATGAGTGTGGAGCAGTGCCTGTGTGAGTTCTGCGGGCGGAGGATCAGCCTAGTCCCACCCATGGGACTGAAAGGGACATGTTTTCCTACAAGAAGGAGCCATGAAAACAGAACAGGGTGCACGGAGTGTTTGTGTAAGACTCTAACTCCCCTTCCACTGTGCAGAGAGCCTTCCATTTGTTTTGTGATCGCCCACCCTGGGTGATCTGCTCTGAGGGGACACTGCGTCTCCAGTGACTCTGATCATCCTACACAGCCCTGTGCCCACCTGTGGAGGGAGCTGGCTTTTCCCAGTCCCTTTGGGTGCTGTCACTGTCCCAAGGGCACGCACTGTGTACAACCCTGTTATCTCTGGAAGTACCTGGAGGTGTCAGCTGTGGCTGTGGATCTTGGCTGCAGTGTGGTGCTGCACAGAGAGGCTGCATGTGTGCCTGTGTCTGCACAGCATCTTGGAAGTGAAATAAATTGCTAATAACAGGGAGCTTAAACCAGTGTCTTTGTGAGTGCAGCAGAGACCATCCTGCTGAAAGGCAGGTGGGAGCTCTGCCACTAAAGTCAGTGTCCTCATGGAGATGTGCCTGGCAGGTTCAGAGTGCATGGCTATGGCCCTGCCCATTGCCCAAGGTGTCTGGATCTGTGGTGGCACAGGGAATGATCTGCTTTCAGTGTTTTTGTAACTGGATTTTTTCTCCTCCCTGTTATTTTTGCAATAAGCTTTAGGAGTGGCTTACAGCCCAGCAGAGGGGAAGGTGGGCTGAACTCTCAGGTTGCCTCTTGCCCTCCCCGGGGCCTGGCAGGGAGCAACAGGATGGCTGTGTTCTGGGGTTTGGTGTGTTTGTCACACTGAGACCAGGGAAGCGACTCTTCCCAAGAAGTGCCACTGGCTCTGAGAGGGACTGGGCGAACCAGTGGGGCAGGGAAGTGTGGCTGCCACTGGCACTGAGCAATGCAGCACAAGGACATCCCTCCACCCCTCCCCTCTCACCTTTACAGAGCAGGCTGCAAGGCCAGGCCTGTGGGCAGACAAACTCTTCATCCATGGTACGCTGCTGGTTCCCAGGTGGGGAGGAAAGAGCTCCAGGGCCATTTTCCTGCGTGTCCTCCATGACCAGCAGCTTCCTTCCCTGGGGACAGGCTCCATAGCAATGCTCCCATGGAGGGACCCTTGCAAGGGGGCACAGCCTTTCAGCTGGGTTAACACATGTGAGCTGGTCTGTCAGGCCAGTCACCACAGACTGGGAGAGCTGGAGGTCACAGACCTTCACCTGTCTCACTGCTGGCTTGGTGATTTGGGAGCACATGGCAGAGTTTTGTGCCCCAGCCCCTGTTACCTGAAAGGTGAGCCCTGGTTGGGCTCACCACAGCTGCTGGGTTTTTGCCCCTGAAACCAAGGGTTCAGTTGGGCAGAGGAGAGTTTGCAATGCTTAGCTCTCATTCCAGTGCGTGTTCAAGTTACGATGCTGACTGATGTGCAAAGCAATTTTAGACAAATAAATAAAAAAGAATAGGCATTATTTTGTAACAAGTAATGTCATTTAATGAATGATACACTCTAGAAAATAGAAACTACCCAGATGCTGGTTGGTTGGTTGGTCTGTTTGGGGCTGGGAGAAGGCCCTTGCTTGGATGTACAACACCTTCTTGGGGTTCTTTTGTTAGCATTTGTAGTTGCTAGAAACAAGGAAACATCCATAGATTGAAAAAGACACTAAAGGAGCAATTGTTTTCTAAAATGTGGGAAGAGTGCAGGATGCCTTCCCACTCTGTGTCATTGGGCAAGTGGCATGAAGGCTCAGAGCTCACCAACACCTTTACAGACAATCCATACCTAAAAGGGACAGACTCAACTGATGGGTACCACAGTCCAGTCCTCTAAAGTCACCGGAGACCTGGCACTTTGCACAACATCTGTGGGCTGTGGTGTTACTGCACTGCTTTCTGGGTGCTTTTCTGCACGTGTTGTGTCTCTTCCCTCAAGGTCTGGCTGCTAATTCCAGGGAATATGCTTTTCAGAATGTCACAATAGACCATATACAGCTCTGGGTCTATCTTGGGCTTGGGCAGGGAGCGGGAGTTGCAGGCCTGCTCGGTGGCTGGGTGCTGTGGCCAGTAGACATCACTGAAGAGGGCGGTGAGGATCTTGTGGGCAGCCTTGTAAGGGTCGTCCTCAAACTGCACCATGGCCTTGAGCTCCATCAGGGTGTAGCCGTTGTACCTCTTGCTGTCCTCGGCCAGGGGCTGCACCGTCTCACCAATGTGCCTCACCTTCCACTTCAGGCATTTCAGGTCTTCCTTTACATCCTCTAGCTCTTTCTCCATGGCTTGGAATTCCTGTGTGGTTACAAATCTCCTGCCAAGGAAAGAAGTGGCAGAGACAGGGTGGAGTTGAGAGGCTCGGACGAGCAGGGTCAGCCCAGCTTGCCTGGGGTTGGAGCAGGCAGTGGAGGTTTGGGAGGGACATCCCGGCCACGTCGCTGAGCACCATCCCCTGCTCTGCTCTGGCAGGCTCCAAGTGACAGCAGAGCTTCTCTCTGCTGGTGCAAGGGAAAGCTGTGCTGCCTCATTTGGAAGGGAAGGAGGCACCTGCAAACTGTGCCCTGTTGGAGGAGCTGAGGTGGACGACCTGGCCCAGGTCTGTCATTGGGTCAGGAGAGCTAAATGGGTGTATGGGAAATAGGGCATTTTGCTTCCTGGTAAACAGGGTTTAGTGGAAGCACAGGGTAGTTACTGGAAAACAAACACTGGGAACATCTGAATCATAAAGATATTTAACTTTTTTTATGGGGGGGCTCTTAATGATTCTATACCAACATGGCTCATTTGAGGACTTAGACACCTGTGTGGTCTGAATACCTACCTCTCATGAACAGGATCTTCCAGATCTGATTCAAACCCCTTTCCCGTATTCTTTAATTCAGTTTCAGAATAGCCAGGAGCTTGGGAACTCTCTTCAGAAGTCGTTGTTGCTGGAGGCCTTGTGCTTGTCCTGGTTGGGGCCAGTGTGTGATCTGAAGCTGAAGCTCGTATGTTTTGTGCTGTGTGAGGACAGAAGGTAGAGAAGGAAGCTGCACTGATCCCTGGGCTGACTGGAGAGGAGTCAGAGTATTGCTGTGGCTTGGCTGAGCTGGGTGTTAGATTGAGCCTGAGGCTGGCTGGGCAAGATGTTGGAATAGTCCTTGCTCCGAGTGGGCTGGAACACGATATTGCTAAATCTGTATCTCTTTGCTCAAGTGGTTGAGGGTTTGGTGATTCCCCTGGGGTCAATCTAGTGATGGAGGTGATGTCCAGCAGGGTTTGATCCTGAACCATGGAGATCTGGCTGGTTGGTTCTGATGAAAGTGAAGAGCTGCTTGATGTGTCGCTGGAAGAGCTTGACGTAGTGAATGGGAGTATTTTCTGAGCATTATGATCACTCCTGTTCCTCTGCGGGCTAGTGACACTTAGAGTTGGGTGTTGTGAAGCCCTAAAGAAAGACAAACACACACTTTTTCCTCTGGACTGGGCTAAAGGCTTATAAGACAATTTTAGGCCTGTTTTGGGACAATTTTAAGCCTGTTTCCCACACCTGCATTTCCCCATAGGCTGATTTGCTGCTTGTGTTTGTATAAAACCCTCTGCTTCTCATGATCAAGGGCAAAACAGCTGAGAATAAGGCACATAAATTCAGGACCAGCTCCTCCCTGCTGCCAGCTAAGCCCTTGTCACCTATCCTCAGTGTGAGAATCACTGGAACATCCACATTCTCCTTCCCAAAAGTCACACAGCTCTGCGAGAACCAAGGATCTGGTGCTAGGGAAGGGCAGGAAGGGATGAAAGCTACTGGCATAATGACTGTGAGAACACAAAAACCTGGCTGCAGGTGGCCACAGCACCTGTCCCTGACCATCCTGCCTTCCTTCCATGGGCCCTCATGCTTCAGCCTCCTGGGAGCACTGCTTGGGAACTCAGGGGATTAGGGGATGGTTCATTTTTCTTTGTTTGTCAGTACTGATACAATAGAGGAAGATGTTCTACCCCAGTGGCCTGGAACTGTCCTGAAAGGTAGGGAATGCAGCAAGAAATGCCTTGAGCTTGAAGGGGAACACAAAGACAACTGCTGTGCAGATCTCAGGTCAGGATTTCTAACAGCCAAAGGACAAGACAAACTTTTGTACTGATGCCAGGGACCAACTGAGGTTTTTTTGTGCATCTGGTAAATTCTTGTGGTGGAAGACAGCAGCAAATCCTGGTCTGGATGGGATGTATGAGGTCCTGTCCGGTCAGTACCAGTGGCCTGAATTAGCTACACAGTCACTTCTCCACCTCCCTACACCTTTCTCAATGTTGGATGCAATTAAACACCAAATATTTAAGGTTCTAAAGAGCATGTCTCACACCTCTGGGCTTTAATAGGGTTAGTTTGCTATATCACAGCCTAATTATCAGGTTTAAATCAAATTTAAAGGTTTTATAATTGGAAGTGCAGACAGTTACAGAGCTACTGCATAAAAACAGAGCCAAAAAGGAATCATAAAATGGGTTATATAAAGGGCAGGAGAGGAAACAAGCACACACGTGTCACAGGGAGCACCTTGCCTTCTTAACCTGGCTGAACAGGGCTGGAAGGCCAGAACTGCCAACTGGGTATGAGAAAAGCTTTTTCACCCTGAGAGTGTTCAAACAGTGGGATAGAGGCCAGGAGAGGTGTTGGGATCTCCATCCTTGGATATGTTCAAATCTCAACTGGACAATGAATGAAGCAGCCTGATCCAGCCTGGACATTCTGGGAGTACAGGGCTGGAGCCCTCCGGGGTCCCTGTCCACACTGTGTTCTGCTGTGCTTCTGCCTAACTATGAAAAGAATTTTTTTCTCCCCCAGCTCCCCTTTCTCCTCTCACTTTTCTCCCCTCTGGGTCCCACCTCACCATCCTTCTCTACCCCTGGAGGCTCTGGGCTGTCCCTTTTCCCACTGACTGTACAGTATAATGCCTGTTGCAGGAGAATTGCTCATGAATGGAAAGGTTTTTACAGGAAAACCAGAATTATTTGGCTCAAAGGGATTGCTGCCCCTTCCTTGTGTGAGTCAGGGTCAGTAGCTCAGGCTTTGGACCGTGGGAGACAAGAGACAGCCCCACTTTAAGGCAATTAAAACAAAAATGCATTTTTGTTGTTAAAATTACATGTATTTATCCTCAAATATCCCGCAGTGTAAAACTATCTGAACCTGAACTGAGAACAATCCCTACCTCCATTCTAGGGGGATATAGAACATGCACAGTAAGTAAAAGGCTATTTGGGTGCAGATACAGTCTGAAAGACTTCATTTCACATGTTTAGCAGTGTGGGACATGGTTGGCTTTTGTGGGGGGGTGGTGGTTTGGGGAGTTTTTTGCATAAATCCAGGATTAGCTGTAGGAGATGAAGCATTTATTGAAAGATGCAATTTAAATGAGTGACAGAAAGCACTTTTCATAACTAATCCCACTGAAATTTATATAAGAAGCCTTTCAATTCACCTGTGCACTGGAGGAAACAAAAATGTATTATGAACTGTCAGCTTATTTTGCTTCCCTTTTCCACCTCTTAGTTTTCACTGGCTGCCACGCTCCACATGAGACTGCATTTACTTTTATCATCATCCTTATCTCAGAAGCAGAAAAGCTGGTAGCTCAAGAAGCAACGTTAAAGCCAAATGTCAGTTTGGATGTTAGCAGAGGTAAATAAGGACAGAACAGAGACCTTAGCTTTGGAATTTCCCAGTGGGCAAGGCTTTGCCTGAAGACAGGAACGAAATTCCCACTGCTGTCAGTGCAGCAAGGCTGCATCACCGACCCGTAACCATGGTGCTTCATCAGAGGGGATTTCTCCCCACCTGTTTTTTTATTTGGTGAATCACTATGAACTGAATCAATTACAGGAAGAATTGCAAGAACTGGAGTTGGAATCAACGCTGACATGAAATAGGCAGCTGATTGCAGCTGTCAGGTACCTCCACAAGGAGAAACCTTGGCTCAGCTTTGAGCGACACTTCGAATGCGTCAAGCCCTTGTTGTCTGCCGCCTCCCAGCCTGTGCTGCTCAGCATATAAAGCACATTCCCCGTTGTCACAGTGACCTTGGCTGCCGTCTGTGCCTTGCCCTCTCCAGCTGAGCTGGTGCTACAGACTTTTTTGGAGACATTTGAAAGTTGCCTGCACATCCAGCACCACTTTGCTTCCGTGGTGCTCGCGACCACCAGAAAAAAACCCCAGTGGACAGTCTTTTTTTATTAATCATTTCCACCATGCTTTAAACCTAGAGTTCTTCTGATTAACTTGTCTGAATAGAAAAAAAATTACACTGTGCTTTAGAGTGAAGCACCGAGGGGCTGGTTGCATAAATCTCACTGTAGACAGCCGGGGTGGGAGGATGGTAGAGGAGCTGTGGGATGGGCCCAGGAGAAATGCCTACAGGGTGATGACATGAGAATAAAACTAATTTTTTCAAGGCCTCCTCTTTGTCAGGTGACCCTTCTGAAATGCCCACGCTGCCAAAACAGTGACATATTATTTCTTTAACACTGAATTAATTTGGAATAATCTTTCAGTTTTCTACAAGAGCAGCCGGTGTCCTGAACCCTGGGTTTATCTGCCTCAAATAACACCAAGGCTTTTAGCCACAGACAGTAAGAATTTGCTGTTTCCTGCTCAGCTCTTGCTCTTCTGCACTATTTATCTCTTCTTTAGCTTTGCCACCACACCTGTCCCCTCTTGTCCTTTGTGATATTTTTCCTGCCTCTCTCTTGCCCCTTGTTTTACATTTACCATCTGTACCTCTCCCACCTACCCTGTGGGATCCAGGCTCCTCATATTAATGCCTCATGGTGGGACAACTCTGGAGGAAAGGATGGAAGTGGCATGGACATACAGATGTCTGAAATCAGGGACTATTGCTGCCTGGAGCCTAATAACAATGAACATTTCTTGCTAATAAATAACTGTGCAACAACAACAAAAATATCCTGATGTGAAACTTCTCCTTCTGTATTTCTGTGCAGTGGCTACACACAGCTGGAGCATTGAGATCTCCCAGCCCTGCACTTCTGAAAGAAAAAGTTGAAACCTCCAAGGTCAAAAATGACAGCAAATAGACTCTACAAGTGTCTGGAAATGCTAAATTTGGTATGCCTGGGGGTATCAGATGTATAGGGGCCAGTGCCATATGTTTGCACAGGAAGGCAGCCTGGGGAGAGCAGAGGATGCCAAGTTGTAGTTAGAGCTCCCTGGTGCTGTTCTCAGGCCAGCTCAGGTAAGTTTAAACCCTGCTAAAGGGGTTTAAAGTTAATAAAATAATTTTCTTTTTAACCCTGTTAAAAGAAAGTTAGAGTTTAGTGATGGACATTAAATGGTTTAATGTAGAATTATCAAGACTGAATAATTGCATTGTCCTGATTGAGACTCCTCTGGAATTGAGCGTCTGATGGAATTTATAATTTAAGGCCACTTCTCAAAAGAGAGCTCAGTCTTGCCAACAGAGGAACCTCATATCCTGCCCTGGCATAAGGCCCTTTGTGCTCCCTGTGCTCCCACAGTGCTGTTGGGCTGCTCAAAAACCTTCAACATTCTCTCTTCCCAAATCACCTGGCCAGGTAGTGTTTGTCTTCCACAATCACTCAGTCTTGTTCTCCTCTTTAAATCTTTTGCTCTTTCACTCCCCAGCGACACTCCCCCAAATCCTTTCCTCTCAACAAGGACAGATGCCCTGTTTTGTCTTCGTGGGAGGACAGAAAGATTCACGATGCCCGAGGATGAGCCAATATTCCTTATCTGCCGTTTGGTTCCGATTAGAACTTCCTCAGAGCGCTCCTGGGCGAGGGCAGCTGGCAGGTCCTGCAGGGAACGAGGTGCTGGCTGAGGTGAGCAGCAGGAACAGCTCCAGGTGATGCCTCCCAGTGTCCTGCTGGGACCACACCTGTGGGAAGTGTCCACAAAGTGCTCCCAGTGACCTGCTGGCATTTCCTCTGCTGGTGGCACGTGGCTGCTGGGTTGGTCTGTTCCAGCTGAAGTGTCGCCTCCTTCCGCCCCACCCGTGGGGTCACTGTGGCCTTGGTGGCTGCTCTGCCTTTAGCCAAGCCCTTCTCAGGCCGTTCTCTCGCCGTTCTCAATCCTCTGCTGGCCAGAGGCCCCTGGCACGGGGAATGTGACAAGGACTGAGAGTGTGGGACCCTGGAACCAGCATCAAGGAGAATCCTGGGGTCAGGCACAGGCCAGTTATGTCTTGGTCGACTTGCTCGAGGAAGGAGAGGTTCATGTGAGCGTTGTGAGGCTTTGTGCCATCCCAAGCAGCAGTAACTAATGGTTTTTCCCCCCTAATAAGCATGGATAATGAGCATTTTGCAGCTTCTGTTGGATTTGTAAGTAAACTCTGAACTGAGAGCACAGCTTCACTCCTGTCACTTCATCAATATTGATCTGATTTCATTAAAGAAGGTAATGGATGTGAGGCTGAGCCTGATGGAATATTGAGGAACGGCCACTGTTCTTTAACCTGACTCTGGGCTTCTCTTTTGTGGTTTGCTTTCTCAGCACTGTTAGCACTCTGTGGGGTGAGCTCTGTGTCCTTTAAAATTGAAACACCTGGGACAGGGCTGGGCATAGACCAGCGTAGCCTATTCCTTAGAACACCTATTGTCAAGACTTATTATTTGTTCTCTGAAACAAAGACCTGGGGACAGGCTTCAATAATAAAATAAGCACGTTTGAGCACCTGCCAGGAGCTTGGCAGGTGAGGAATTTTCTCGGGAAACATGACCCAGATCAATTTTGTACCAATAGACATTTTCAGGCCTGTGAGAGTGAAGGATGTGGATCTGCCTGTGGAAAGGTCCATGACTGACACGACATTTTCAAGGAGCAGGAGTTACCAAGTGAGCTGATGACAAACCAAGCTGGAGAGCAGTGCCAGCACTATCATGCCTGTGGGGACACCACCTGCAGTGACATGGGACTGGAGAGCTGTTCCAGCAGGTCTGGTGAGGGAGCAGAACCCTCAGGGGTTGGGGTTACAGACACCAAGCTTCCATGAGTGTGTGGCTGAGATGTGCATCTCAGCAAGACAGAGGCAGCAAAATGCCATGAGGTTTCCAAATTTTAACAGCGCAGAGCCAGCAAGTCACTCTCCCAAGGCTCCCTCCTGCTGAATGAAGGATCACTTGCTTTCTTTCCAAGGAAATAGATGCATGAAACTGCACACATCTTTCCTGGAGAGTAAAGAAAAAGTATAGTATTCAGAGCAGGGCAGGAGCCGTGCTCCAATACTGCTCTGTACATCGAACCACTGACTCCCATAGCTTAAAGCAAGAGCTTTTGCAAACACTGAATAAAAGCACAGCAATTTCCAGAGAAAATGCAAAAAATGGCATTAATTATACTAATGTTATTGTCTACCAAAGCTGCTTTCAATCATTTTTATATTCAATAGCATGCATCATCATGAATTGGTGATAAATATAGATGAAAAAAGGTAGTGATAATGAAAGTTATACAGGTGTAAATTAGAGCATATTTTTAAACTACTATGAAGTTACAGCTTCTTGAGATAACACAAAATTATAGGATATGTGCACATCCTAAATTGAATCCTGGAGAATTCTGTACTGTTCTTATGCTGGTTGATTATCTCTTGGGCAATGCTGGCTGGGAAAGCAACAAACCTCTATTTCCATAGCTCCCTACTCCAAACCTCATCCTGAGCCCCGGGGAGCCAGCGTGGTGACAGTACAAGCCATTGTGTGCCAGACACATTCGAGCCATGGTCACTTACTATTTGGGGAGCAGCTATGGAGGCACTGTAACCTCAGATCCCCAGCCTCAGCCCTCTCCTCCTCAGTCCTGGAAAAGAGAATATACAAGTAGCACCTTTAACAGAAACAAAGGCTGCTCCCAAATGTACACAAATGGAAGGGTCAAAACCAATAAGAGTCCAACATACCTGGGCTCCTCCATCTATAGCCAGGCCCACCATGGAGATCGTAATGGGCTCAGGAAGGACTTGGTTCCCCTGGCTTTGCCCCTCTTGGGGAAAGCTCATGTAAAGAGGCCAAGGGGAATAGAAATGAGGGGCTCAGGGCTGCATCTCTCCACTCTTTTCCTCTTCAGGATGGATCTAAGCACCGGGGACCATCAGCATTGTACAGTAGGTGTGTGTTGGAAGTGAGGATGGTGCTACTGCTGCACCATTTGAGTGCCAGTCCACGGGATTTCCCAGGAGAAGCAGCTCTGTGGATAAAGCTTCCTGTGTTGCAGAGTGAAGTACAGAACAAACCCAAGGCAGGAGGTTGCACTGGTCCCTGTGCACTGATGAAAGGGGAATAGGAAGACTGGAAATATCGGGATCTGTGTGAACAGGTACTGACTCTGCCAAAGGAGGGACATCAGGTCAGTGACTGAAACCCTGGTCAGACACCTGGGTGACCAAGGAGGAAATCAGAGCAAAGGGCTGGCACGTCTTTGGAAGGCGTGGGTCTGATCTGCACATGTGGCACAAGCACAATGGACTTAGAGGAAGCAAGCTGTGAGTATGATACATTACAGAAATGTGCAAAAAAGGAAAAAATAGCATGTGAATGATGATTTGAAAAGTCCTGGTTCTCACAGTGTTGGGAATAGTCCTGATTTATTAGCTCTGCAATAGCTTTGGTCCTGCTGTCTGTTTCAAATTGCTCCTAGCACTTAAAACCACATTTTCTGTCCCTGCAGAGACGTTTTGTCTGCACTGCTATCGATGGCAGTTTGAACTCAGCTCACTCCAGAATTTCACCAGTAGCATCTGCCTGCTTATGTTGGTGTTGCAGATCAGAGGAAGGGCCCAGTCAGCAAGAAAAATGTTGTGAAATCAGCTGCAGTGGCACAATGGCTGTTGATGGACAGCTGCAAACACTGTGCTACAGATGGGTGAGCTGGGGGAGGCTGAATCTTCCAGATTTACTTGCTAAATATGTTGGTTTAACAGCTCCTGGTAAGTGAGATTTGCTTCCCAGGGGCACGAAGCTGGATAGCAGAGTGGGGACAGGGCTGTGCTGATCTCTGGGGTTCCCTGAGTGATAATCCCTGACCCCTCTCTGCAGTGGCCTCAGCTCCAGTGGGACTCTGCACCCCTGGCCAGGCCTGGATGCACGTCCAAAAGCTGCTCTTGTCCTCACTAAAAGAGGGCTGGGGGTGATTCCAGTTTCCTCACATCACCTCACAAACTTTTCATTCCTTGCCTGAGGCAGTGATGAGCTCTCCACGAGGATCTCACTTGGATTTGATTTCCACCCTTTCAGGCCTCCTATCCCTCACCTCAGGCTTCGGTCCTCACGAGCCTTCACGCCAAGCCTGGACATTCCCTTGTCCTCCCTGAAGCTATTCCTGTCCTTGTCCTTGTCCTCCCTGAAGCTCTTCCTGTCCTTGTCCCCTTGCCCAGGGGCAGGGGCTCCCTCTGCCCCCCCAGCACTTCCTGCCCTGCCCCCAGCAAAGCAAAGGAGCAGAGAGAAAAGTTTTCATTCTTTACCTGAAAGCAAAATCTGCCAGAATCCTGTGTTATAAATACATATTATAATATTGGCTTTCTGCAAATATTAAAGTGAATGCTACATATATAAGGTTAAAGTAGCTTTACGATAAAGGGTTTTTGTGACAATAACTAATGCCTTTATTTCTGTTATTAATAGTAGTAAAATGGCTGATATAGTTATCTTGTGGTAATTGAGCAGTCTGTTTGGTTAGATAACATCCAATGAACGTAAGATGAAGACCCCTACTACTGACTTGCCAACTATCAGCAACTACAGTCTGCAGAAGCCATCCCAAAGCCCAGCCTGGAGGTGATATAAAAACTGACCAAAACCACAGCCACGAAATGCACAGGCTCTAAAAAGGCAGACCCAAGGAGGGGCCATGCTAAACAGTTCCTGGAACATGTAAACTAGTTTGGGGAAAGTTTGAATCTGTGTAATTGTCTATGAATATGAATTAGGCTGATGCACTAGTAATGGTATGTAAAGGGTGTCTCTGCAATAGCAGGTGTGCTCTTGGCTGAGAGCCAAGGGTACCCAGCGCTGTAAATTTTGCTTTATTGTTTTTGTCCCTTACTGTCTTTTTATTAAAACTCCTAAATTCTCACAGGAGAGTGAACCTCGTTGTTCACACCTGGGAGAAGGGAAAGGTGTGTTGGGGAGGGTGGCTGAAAGGATTTTTTTAATATATGAAAAAGAGAAAGCAAGAAACGGAGAACAAACTTGGGAAAGGCAGTGAGTGTGGGTGAGCTGGCTGTGCTGGCCCTTGCCTGGATGTGATGACAGCGTTGGTGGAGCCAGTTGGTCTCAATGAGCAGAATTCTTGTGAATGCGTCTTAATTATTACACAGCCGTAGGGACAAAGCTGCTAAAGCAGCAGGGGAGAGCTAAAGCTGCTAAAATAGCAGCTACCAAACAGCTGGGCAGGGGAAGAGGAGAAGGTCTGTCACCATTCCTTCAGCTGGTTGTCACAGAGATTATCAGACTGTGGGACAGAACAAAGAATCCCTGTCCCTTTGGCTTTTCTGGAGGGATCCTCAGAGCAGGAAGGAAGCAGAAGGGCAGGGAGGGTTCCTCCTCTGCTGGCTGGGGTAAAGTAGGCAAAAGGGGCTGTGCTCGTGACCAAATGGGGCAAGAGTACTCATGTGAGACAGCAGAAAGAGAAACTGGGAGGGATGTAAGAGAGATACTTGTGAACTGACACACAATTAACTAAAAACCTGAAAAAGATGAGCAAAAGTTATAGACAAATATTCATTTAGAAGGAAAACAAGAAAAAAGGGAAGGAAAAACTTACAGGACAAAGACTGAAAGCTGACTTTGCAGATAATTCTGGTAATTTTATAGAACACTTAAAGCATGAATAATACCTCCAAGCCTGTGTAATTGACCTATTTTTCTTAGAGTTACCCTGAGGGCTATTATACCAATTATATCTGAAGAGCTCTAGCATCTTTTGATTTTATGGTGTGAACTACAGAGTCTGTTTTGTCTGGACTTTTCCGAGTATCCCAGGCCTGGATAGGAAATAATTGTATGTAACACCATGAATCTTGGATTTTTCAGCATCTGCTTAAATGTTTGCCCAGTGACAGGAGCAGTGAGATGCTTGGCTGGTGACAGACAAACCTTGGGGTGCAGGGAGGCAGAGGATTGGGGTGTGCTCCAGAGTGACTGACAGGGCTGGATAACCCGGTGTGCTGGCTAAGGTGCAGTCACAGCAGGCTGTGGAGCAGAATTTGGAGAGTACACAGATATTTATGTGGTTTTAAAGGTCTTCCCTATGTTCTTCAGAGCAGAGGCTGCCCTTGGGATGAGGAGACCGAAGTGAAGGAGCAGCAGGGACCCAGAGGGCGAGGCTGCTGTGCAAGGGGAGCTGCTGGAGGTGGGATCAGCCCAGCAAACCATGGGATGATGTGGCTTATCCCCTGCACCTCCTGCACTGCCAGGGACAGGAGCACAGCTGTTGAGCTGGGAGCTCTCAAGGGACTATTTCAGCTCTTACCTCTACATTTCTAGCAAATCTTCTGCTGTTATACATAGTTACATGCAATTAAAAATAAGTGCAATACAATGATATATTTGAGAAAGCACATGCAAGATTAGCAGCATTTTACTGCTAGGACTTTTCCTAAAAGAAATTTCTTCCCTGGGAACAGAGGCCTGTAGAATAATATTCTGACGAAAAAGTTTTATCATGCAAAATGGGGCTGACACTTTCCTTCCCTGGGTCCCAGATGGTAAATGGAGCTGTTGGGAATAATGATAAATCTTTAATTTTCAGCAGACATATAGGAAAGTGCCTGTTGCACAGGGTGTGTCCAGCACAGAGGTTGGATATGTGTGGCCAGGGCGTGCTGGGTGTGCACTGAGGCAAAGGAACCAGCAAAAAGGGTAAAGATATGTGCAAAGTAGCTGTAAGGAAGAAAGGCTGCAGGGTTTTATTCATGAGGTATGAAAAGGAACATGGAGGTGGAGGAGTAGGAGGGAATGTGAAGTATCCCTGGGTATGTGCACAGGAAGGAAAGAGGGTTTATTTTATTTTCTATTTGTGCAAAGTCAGATGGGAGCTCGGGGAAGTTGTGTGGGACTGAGGCCACCCACAGCGGGCAGCACCAGGGTGTTGCTAATGGACAGTGCCTGGACTCCCTGCAGCCAGAGCATCCCCAGGTCACAGCAGGGAAGCTGAGCATGAAGATGATCACTTCAAAAATTAAAAATTTTGTATATTGCTGCACAGCTTTACATCTCCAGAATGATCCCATGGTAACACTGTCTTCCTCTTATGTATTCAGATACAATAATTAAAATAATGTGATATAAAAAAAGAAAGTCGTAATCATGAAGTTTGGGAACACCACCTGCTTGAGCTGTGTGTGCCAAGTGTGTGTGGAAGGGCGGGGAGGAGGTGACCAAGGAGGGAATTGTTGGGGGTGGGATTGTGTCATGTTGTGAGGGCAAGAGGAGCCCAAAGCAAACCCACGGTACCCATGTGAGACAAAGAGGTCACTGTCCTCTGGGCCATCCATGTATTTTGCTATTTACTGTTTCAGAAAGGGCTGTAGAGGTACTTGAACAAGTTTCTTTAGCATTTCCCAGTCTAACTCAAGATGCTGTTCCTTTTCATTCTGCTGGGCTCCTATCTGCAATTCTCACTTCAATAATTTGTCTGGTTTCCTTCCCCGAGTGCTGATTTACCCTGTGGCACACTCTGACCCCTTCCTCTTCACTGTGTCTTGGGCTTTCTTTTCTCCCATAGAGAATTTTTTAGAATTCACTGTCATGTCCAAATGCAAAATCAGGAAAATCATGGGTTTTTGCCTCATTTCTCTTTTCCTTCCAGACTGTCTGAAAGGTAGAATGAAAACTTGGGCCTTAGCAGAGGGATAACTGTAGCAACAGAATAACAAACAAGATAACTAAGGAAAAACAATAATCATGGAAGCTCTCTAGTTCTGCCCTCTCTGGAGAGCTCCTCACTCTGCTCCTGAAACGCTGATCATTTCAAAACTTCTGTCCCTTCAGAACTTCCCGACCACTCTCTTCCACCACAGAGAAACTGCCCCACTGGTCTGACAAACAGCACTGCATACTGCTTGTATTTTCTGCCCCCAAAATATCCTTATAGCACTTCAGCTCATAGACTTTTGATGAGGACTTTCTGTACTTCTCAGCTCCTCATCCTGTGAAGGTACATCCCCTGGGGAGCCCATCCCTGCTGTGTGAGCCCAGGATCTGTGTGTTCTTCACAATCCCCAGCTTTAAACAAAGCCTCAGCTTTCGCACCAAAAATAAGGGCAGCAGGTTCCTGGAGCAGCCACAGGGGCCAGCTACTGGGCAGAGGGACAGGGCATCTCTGGGCCTTGGGGCCCACCAGAACTCCAGTGCAGCTGTGACCCAGCGGCAGCGTGGGTGGCACTGTGGGTGGCACTGTGTGGGTGGCACCGTGTGGGTGGCACCGTGTGGGTGGCACTGTGGGTGGCACTGTGGGTGGCACTGTGTGGGTGGCACTGTGTGGGTGGCACCGTGTGGGTGGCACCGTGTGGGTGGCACTGTGGGTGGCACTGTGGGTGGCACTGTGTGGGCGGCACTGCATGGGTGGCACCGTGTGGGTGGCACTGTGTGGGTGGCACCGTGTGGGTGGCACCGTGTGGGTGGCACTGCGTGGGTGCTCCTGCAGTGCAGTGTCCCTGCTCTATTTGTGTGGATTTGCTCCAGAGGATGGGTCATGCCAAGAAGCCAGGGATGGATTGTAAGCATGTGGCCACGGGTGGTGGCAGCCCCAAAGTTGGCCTGGTGGTGGCTGGAAAATGCCTCAGCAGCTGTTGGGATTATTGGGAGGTGCCTGTTGCACGTGCTGAGAAGGGATGGATGTCACATTTGGTACACTCCCACAGTTTTATTTTCTAGAGAGGGAAAATCAATTTACATTGGCAGCACAGCTTTTTGTGAATTGGGTTCATATTGTAAGGACTTCTAATGAGCACAGACTGGGACATGAAAAAATTTAAGAACAACCACATCAAGGAGGACCTTTTGCATTTGCCTTTCACACACACATTCTCCAGTCTCAGAGACTTCACCCACTGAAGTGGGTGAGAGCCTGGATTTTCTGAAACCAGCAGAGTCCACAGAAACCTCCCCTGATCAAGTGACTGACTGCACTGACCTTTCTCTGAAGTACTTGATGGCTTCCTGGTCTAGGAAGTTCTGCTCTTCTCGAAAGCCCTGCTCAAAGATTTTGCGCTTGTGTCTGAACTCAATGACAGTCTTAGTGTAGGAGTTGAGGGTGGTGACGGAAGCTGCCATGCAGCAGGTGAAAGAGCCCCACGCCAGGCTGTGGAGAGAAAAACCAGCAGACAGAGTGGGGTTAAGAGAGCAGCTCATACTCTCTTATAAATATATTATTTTAAATATATATTTCGGACACACACACGCACAGGATGGGACCAGGCAGGGAAGGTGGAGGGGACAAACCTGTTCTTCTCATCTTGCCTCGAAAGAGCTGTGGCTCGTGCTCAGGCAGGCAGGAGGCTGGGCTGGGGGCTGGGGGCTGGTTCATCCCATGGAGAACCATGTGCTGAGGTGAACACTTGGTGCACTCGGACACCAAACACCTCCTGATTTCCCTCTGAACTGCTTCAGAGCCTTGCAGATGAGCCCTAAAATCATACACTCCTGGAAGGAGTAATGCCCCAGAGAGACTTTTGGAGCAGTTTTCCAGCATCCATGGGACACTGGCTGCCCAGTGCTGGCATGGTTTCTAATCTGCTTTTCATGCCTTCATCTGACTACTGTATTTCCTTCTTTCCTGGTTCATGGACACTTCTGGCACTTCTGGCACTTCTGGTCTCTTAAAGCCTGACCAGAATAGAAGACAACACTTCCATTCTGTGGAGTCACCCAACCTGGGGTTCTCCTGACTGATCCCCCATAGTGTGAAGGCAGTGCCAGCCAACCTTGGCCAGGCAGGGGCAGGACGCCTGCAAATACCAACCAGGAGCACAGAGAGGCAGAGGGAGAAGGAAAGTGGAAGAAAAAAAGAAGACTGGCCCAATGCCAAGCTGGGAAAAGAGCGAGTGTTGTCCTGGGTGTCCTGGCAAGCAGGGTCAGCTGGGAGCTGCTCTGTTCCCTGCTTGTGGACAGGGCTTTCCCCCAGGTCCTTCTACCCTCCCTGACCTCAAATTCAGATGGGGCTGGTGAGGGACTCATGGCCCCAAGAAATTGATACGCTTTTTGAGCATGAAATGAGGCTGCAAAAAAAGGCCCTGAATTCCTCCTTTTGTCTGCAGAGCTTCTCTGCATTCCAGCTCTTCGTGGCTTCACACTCAGCCCATCAACTCTGGCTAGAAATAGTTCATAGTGGCTCCCTCATTAAGTTGGATTAACTTCATCATCTGTGATGGTGACACACTTTACCTGCTCCTTTTTTGCACGTTTTCTATAACAAATTGATCTGAATTATGCAGAGCAGAAAGAATCCAGCCCCAGTAGCATTATCTTGTAAGTACTCATTGTCAACACAGCCCTCAGCATGAGCTATTTTCCCATTCTGCAGAGGACCTGCCGACAAGGAAGCAGTTTCTCATTTCAAATTAGACAAAACTTGAAAAAGAGCACATATTCATGGGCTGAAAAATCTGGGGAAAAAATGGCTCAAGTAAACAGAAATGGCTCATTTAAGTAGTTTCAAAATTCAGCTTATAACAAGTCCTGCAGGGACTCCTGAGGCAATGAGATGTGTGGAGGCAGCTCTTTCCTTGTCAATTTTGAACCTGTTTGCCAGATGCAAACAAATGAGAAAAAATGTGGTGACCCCTGGAGTGACAAAATGTCCTGAAGTTTCCCATGGTTGGGAGGAGAAGTGGGAAGAGAACTCGTGCTAGGTGTGAGTGTCCAGGCACAGCATCTTCCTGGCCTGGCATGAATCTTCCTCCCACGTGGAGTGTGTGGAACAGCTCCAGCAGCTGCAAACATTTCCAGCTGGGCTCAAACAGTATCCAGGAAGAAGCCAGCTAAATCCACATGCATCACTCTGCCTGCGAGGTGCCTGGGGAATGACATCTGAGGGAGAATTTCTCTTGGATGTTTCTGATGGTTTCTAATCATGAAACCAGAAGTGCTGAAAGGTTCAGAGAAGGAAATACAGAATGAAGACTCTCAGTGTCTGGCATTTGGGAAATCACATTAATTAGGCAATTAGGAGAGATGTGCTTTAGTTCTTATGGACCTCAGTTAAATGTTATTTATTTTGAACTGTAAACAGTGGTTGTCCTACCTTTAAGAGTTACATCTGCCTTAGGTGAAGACCTCTTTAGCAGCAGTGCTGTTAATGGTCCGTGCCAGATGTGGTGGGTCTGTACCCCTAGAGCTGCCTGTAGCTGAGCTCAGGGCTGGGCTCTCAGGCTCCTCCATGGCTCAAACAGCTCAGGCTTTTTATGTTTATTTTCTTCAGAGAGTCTGAACTTAAACATCTACTGATCCTCAGAGGCACTGGCATCCCCTGCCTGGAGAATCCCCTGGAGCACTCCTGACTCGTGCCAGAGAGCAGAACAACCTCCAGACTTTGCCAATGCCTTGGGAATGGGGTAGGATAACAGAGGCCAACCCTGAGACATCTGAGCAGATCATAGGCAGCCCTTCCTCACTTTGGGGAGGGGTCTTTTTATCATTCCCTTTCAATAGAGGCGAAGTTGAGCCACAGAAAACTTAGTTTTCCCACTGGCACTTGGGAAAGGGATGGCAGCCTGGATCCCCAAGATGCTCTGTCTCTTGGCCATGGGGACAGTGTTCTCTGGCCCCACCTGTCCGTGCTGTTTCAGTTCTCTGGGCTCTGTTCTGTGGCTGGGGGCTGCAGTGGCACATTCATAGCAGTCTGAAAATCAAGGTGGTGATTACACTGCTGGGTCAGGGGTTCTCAAAGCTCATGTTTCAGGACACCACTAGAACACAGATGGAGCAGGAAATAATTCCTACATGTGTGGTTTTCCACCAGGCTGGCTGGGCATTTGTAATTAACCCTTTTTAAAGAAGACGTTCAAGTCTGGGTGGTGCCAGGGAAGGTTGTCGCTCTCTGGTCTGTACAGCAGTGGTGGTTCAGTGTTAGCTGAGCCTTGTTTTTGCTTTCAGACCTTCCTTTTCCAGGTCTGCTTCTCATCACTGGTCTGGCATGAGGGACCCCACGGCCCTCCTCAGGCTGCTGAGCACCGCTGCAAGCTGAAAGTGCTGCTGCTGCTCACCCCTGTCCCAGCTGAGCCAGTGTTTGCTCCGTGCCCTACCTCCTGCGTGGATAAACGTGCTGCCTTGGAAGCATCAGGGAAGAGAGGGAGGGAGGGTGACTGCTCAATGCAAGGAGCTTTGTGACTGCAGTAGCTGGAGAGGAGCTCAGCTCCCACAGTGGCTGTGTGGAGTGAGGCTGAAGTTTCACCCCAGGAATACGGGGAGAGGGGATGCTGCTCCCACATATTTCCCTGCTTGTGGGTGTCTCCAGAGTCCTCCATAGCAAGAACTAACCCAGGGACAGTCCTGGTCCTTGAACCAAAGCCCACTGTGCCCTCCCTGGCTGTGGTTGCCCAGGGAGAGCTGGGGCAGAGGCTGCTCTGGGACAGGGCTGGCGTCTGGACATCATCTCCCATGGAACTCCCACCTCCATCTCCCATGGAACTCCCACCTCCATCTCCCATGGGACACAGCTCCCAGCCCCATCTCCCATGGAACACCAGCTCCCAGCCCCATCTCCCATGGGACACAGCTCCCAGCCCCATCTCCCATGGAACCCCACCTCCATCTCCCATGGGACACCAGCTCCATCTCCCATGGGACACGGCTCCCAGCCCCATCTCCCATGGAACACCAGCTCCATCTCCAGGGGACACAGCTCCCAGCAGGGAGTGTGGGTGGGATGAATGGGCCAGGGAGAGTTCAGGATGCCCTGAGGGATGCTGGTGCCCACTCTGAGCCATGGGGGCTCTTGGCTTGCACAAGATGAAGGAGAATAATCTAATGAGTGTTTATCATGCAGGACATTTAACAACATTCCGAAGTTTGAGGCTTACAGTAAATTACAAAATAGATTACTGAAGACAAATATGCCTTATTATTTAAATATATTGAAAATTATACAATTATTGTGATGGAGTTGTTATAAATATTAATGTAAATATTATAAATATGTGAATGCAATGTATTTATAAGTTCATCATCACATGCAACAAATATTCATTACTGAGATGCAAAATAAGCTGTATTTTAAATATAATGTGATTTGTATTTTGTAACGTTGCTAAAATGGTTGTAACTCCTATGAAACACAGTATAAAGAGATGTGAAGGAAAGACTAATAATTCCCTGCAGTGCTGTGCATAAGAAGTATTTGTATTTATTTACTGGTGTTAGCAAAGATTGTTGTCTTTGTTTTGAGATGGAAAGAAAATAATGTGCTATATTTAGAAATGACAAGAAGAAAGTATTTTCCCTATCCATCCAAAGAGGCTGATGCCTCTGGAGGAATGGGGATGCTGTTTGCAGGTATTTTTATTCTCTACAGCCTCCCGCTCTTGTTAAGCTTGCAAGCAATATAACACAGTTGCTGTGTCTTGGCCAAATTACTTTTATGTGATTTTAGAAGATAAATGGGAAAGGTTAAAAAAAAAGAGCCATGTCCATTTTCCCAAGCCTTCTCCCTGTGATCCATAGAGAAGTCTCATTGTGCCACGAGCACTGCACCTTCCTCTGCAGTTGTGCTAAAATCTGCACCCTAAGGTTCAACTCAGACATTAATTAAAAACAAGGAGGGGAAAAAAACTCTAAAAGTCTCAGAAATGCCATGGCAATTACGTTCCTAAATTGAACTTTAATGAGAGTGCTCAATCTATGTTGGTAATTGTAGGTGCTGTTTATTTACAAATGCTCTGTACCTGCTGACAGCACAGCTGCTGCTGCAGAGCCACCCATCACTGTCCCCCACACCTCAAACTCTGCACGGCCCTGGGGGCTCGTTCTCCTGCAAGCTTGGCAGCTGGAAATCCACAGGCGTATCCCTGGCAACTGGAGGTGATATGTGCAACCTCCCAACAGGGGGGTAGAACAACTCCAAAGAGGAAAGAGAGGAACTGGTGGTGACACTTACCAGAAGGACCATCCATAGTCCCAGGAATGTGGTCGCCAGTCCTCTGGCCCAAGGCTGACTGTCACTTGGAAAACTTGAGTGTACATCATGTGTGCCACCATCCCCAAGAGACCTGGGAAGCAGGGATTAGAACAGGAATTTTTCTGCCAATGTTTTTTATCATTCTTGAGGGAGCTACTGCTGGAAGTACTTTGAGAGCTCCAAAAAAGTCTTTGTTGTACTTTTATGCCTCCTGTTCTACTGTGGAGGAGGGAGCTGCATGGGCAGAGGAAAGATGGGACTGAGAGCTCATTATTTTGCATCATACTGAATTCTCAATTAAAAGAGGAGTTGAAGAAACATAATCGTTGGAGAAAATGTTGCACAATGAGCATCCCCACCAACCCTGCTGCTGCAAACCAGGGGTGTGCCACCCACAGCCACCTCACAGCCCATCACAGACAGGCCTCAGGTGAGAATGAGGAGAGGGGCTTCTGCTGGCAATGCAGACTCAATGTGTTCATGCCACACAACCATATTTTGTCCCAGCAGTTGCTAAGATTTATTAATTTGAACACTCATAGAACACTTGGAAGTTGCACAAGGAAACTAAGTGAGCTTGGTTCTCCTGATGATGTGTGGTGAGAGGACACCACTGGGCTACTTTTGATGGTGCAGGGCTGTTGATGCTTTTGTGACGCTGTTATTGCTCACCTGCAACTGGGTGGGGATTAGAAGACAAGTTAGAGCCTTCAGGCTTTGTGATGTTAAAGAACAAGGCTGCAGTAAATCACAGGGTGGCCTGAGTGGCTCTGCCTTTAGCTGGTCAGTCTGGTCCTTCAGTTTGAACAGAAAAAGACACCTGAACTTTATATTTAAACATCGGTGTGAGGAAAATCAAACCCCACTTTTCAAGCAGTGGTGGTCAGGAGCTGCTCTGAGGCTTGGAGAATTTTCTAGCTACAATAATTTGGGATGTTCCTGCTGTAGCACCTGGGCAATGCAGGGTGATGATCCCCAATGAACTCAGGAAAGTGCGGGTTCAGGATAAAGAGGTGGGGCTGGATCACTATATCCCAAATAGTTCTTGGACCTACAGAGGGGCAAAAGCCTCTTGTGCTGCAGTGGCAGTTCGAGGCATGTGGAAACACCAATATTCTGCCCCGTGGGTACAGTGAGGTCTGTGTTTTACACTCTGCACCATTCATTCACCGTTCTCTCTGACCATTTACTTCTTCCTATGGTTGCCTTTCCTGTAAGTGGAAGATCCAGATTTCCCTCCCCCAGCCATACCCAATTTTTGGCTCTTCTTTCCTTCTTTCAGAACCTAAAACACTCTTAATCTCCCTAGACATGTGGATATTCAGGGCAGTTCTGGGCGAGGGAAGCTGGGGAATGTTTGTGTTGTGGGCATTTTAAGCAGGACCTTCAGCAAGACAAATGTCAGATTTGATACAAACAAACTGCAGAGGCTGAGAGGAGACGTGGTACAGGGAGCTGGGGTGATCTGCTCACCTGCGTCATGTTGGAGTGACACACTGCAAAGAAAGGAGGTGGAAAGAGCAATTCACTCCGGGAGAAATGAGATTTGGGCAAGGTGGGTGGCCTAATGGGAGCACAGGAAAGTGCTGCACACCTTGCTCATTTCTTCTTGTATTTAATTTCCAGAATGCACCAGGCGCTTGCTGAACTTCTTGAATCAGTGGATTTTTCTTCAGCTGACAGTTGTGCCTTGATCTTAGCTTGGTGTTTGCTGTTTCTGTATGTCCTTTCAGTAATTTTTCAACCCCAATAAAATACTACAGCGTGCCCGGAGACCTGTCATAGTCTGAGAGCCAGCAGGAGGTTTGCCACAGCCAGGAGAGCCTCAGCAGGGCTGAGCTGCTCGGTTCTGCCGTGCAAACCTTGCACAGGGTCTCAGCCACGCTCAGCCCTGTGGCTGTGTGGGAGGCGGAGGTGACAGATCCAGGTGAGGAGGAGGTCACCAGCAAACCCTGGAAAGGTGGTGTTCTTTGCTTTATCTGCCTAATGGCAGGGAGAGACGGGGCTGGATCTGCACCTGGCAGGGCTGTTGGTGTTGTTGTGCCACATCCAAGCTAAAGCAGAATCATGCAAATCTTTTGTTGTGCTAGTTCACTGACTTTTGGTTTGGTCTATTTTACCTGTGCCTTACCAGGTTCTCCACGAGGGCACCCCCTGGTCCTTTTTGCTGTACATTTAATGAGCTAAAAGGAGCTGCCTGGAACACAAA
Organism: Platysteira castanea; assembly: GCA_013397175.1. Lineage (NCBI taxonomy): Eukaryota > Metazoa > Chordata > Aves > Passeriformes > Platysteira > Platysteira castanea. The sequence continues at coordinate 444,596 of VYXC01002893.1, forward strand.
TCAGCAAATGCTCCATGCACAGGATCAGCTTTTCCCCCAGCTGGCTGCTTGAGGCTGGGCAGGGAGGGCAAAACGCCTGTACCCATCCAGGGCCCCGGGCAAGAGGTGTTTGCAGAGGGGAGATCCTGGTGCTGTGCTGTGCTGGGCTGGGTGGCAGGGCAGAAACACTGACCATTTACAGCTGCCTTGAGATCGTGAGCCCTGCAGGACCAGAGCTCTTTGGAGGTGTCAGTAATGGGAGAGATTAAGGAACTTTGCAAAGCTGGAGATTAAGAAAATTTGGAAAAGACAATGTATTTTAAAGCATTTTCCAATATTTTTTTACTAGAGATGCTATTTGTGGAATATATGACATTCGTTAAAATTTTTTATTTTAAGTATTACATGAGACACATATATAAATTTTTTTGTTTGTGTCAGGTTAAGAGGGATACCAAAATTGTGATGTTGTGGGGTATTTTTTAATAGCTCATAGGAGATTGAGGAACACCAATAAGTGATAACACTGTCAGCATATTTTTTTCCTAACCTTCAGATACTGAGCTATGAGAATGTGGGGATCTCACTGCACTTTTATGAGGGAACTCAAGCATGAATTTAATGAGAAGTGTTATGCTACAATGGAAAGTTCCTTTCATTACCTAATTTCTATTAAGCTATGTCATTATAAATATGCTAAGCTAAAATAAATATAGTTTTCTTCTTTCCTCTGATATCCCCATCATTGAAAATAAGAGCTAGCAGTGTGCTGGGGTTTGGGGTTTTATCTTTGTTTCAATTCCTCTATCTATCTTTTTTTCCCTGTGAAATTTTGAAGTTTATATTTGGACTATCTTGGCAATGTACTTAGAAAGAGGGAAGGCCAAAATAAAAATAGACAGCTGTGTAGGAAAGAAAACTTCATTATTACAAAACTTTAAAACTGCAGTTAATGGTGAAGGGAGAGAGGAACAGCAGGGAAGTAATTGATTGGATGCTGAAGAATTCCACATAGTTTTATTTTGAAAATGGAACTTTTTTTTTAAGTTCCAAATTATATACAAAGCAGAAAAATATGCTTTGGCAGTTCTTATTAGATTTTTTTTGTCGCTCGGCTCCACTTCTAACTTTTTTTTGTTATTATTTCACAATTTGCAGCTATCCCTGAGGATACAAACTCCTTCCCAGAGTGTACACTGCCTGTTGTAATGTCTTCCAGCCTGAAACTCAGCAGACTAAAATGCACTTCTCTTGCAGAAGCTCTTTGTGCCAGAGAAGCCCATGCAGGAGTGCTCACACGAGCACTCTTGCTGCTTGTATAAATGCTGGGAAGTAGGGATCCTAGCCAGAAAAGACCTCACAGATCTGAAGGGGACCTCCTCAAGTTCAGGTGATGAGGGGCCCTAAATGCAGACTGAGCACGAGAACAGCCCCAAGCTGTTGTTCTGAGAGAGGAACCTGTCCCAGATCAGCCCCAGGGCTGCTCCTCACTGCCATAATTAGAACTCTTTTCATTCCCAATTTTATTAATTAACAAGATGAGGTCCTTTCTTTGGTTTTCCAGCCTTCATCTACTTTCAGGATTAATGCAGAAGAAAAGAATATTCAGCATTACATGTTTTTTATCTTCTTCTGGAAAATGAGTGTGATGATGCTGCAAATGGAGCTGAGGCTGGAGCTGTGGTAATGGCTGTGCAGGCTGGGGAAGGATAATTACTGCATTGCTGCTGTGAAATCAGGAACGAGGATATTCACTTCTCCGTGGAAGGAGGCAAATTTATCATGCAGTCTTTGTGCCAAAGGAACAAAAAATTACAGTGAAAAATTGCGATAACAAAATGGGGATAAGAGAGTCTTGGAGCCTCTGCTTTTTTATTCTCTCAGAGTTGTAGAATTTTGCTTTGAGGTGGTGAAAGGGGAAGGGGAGGTTCATACCTGAAAGCACAGTGAAGACAGCAGCAAAGGCATTTAACTTGAGCCCATCTATGACACTGCTTGAATGAAAGAGCTCAAGGCACATGAGGCTGAACCCGACGACCAACAGCATGATGTACAACACCTCAGACACCACTGAGAGCCACAGCACACCTGAGGGCAAAGAGACACAACCAGTCATCACCTGGGGAATATTTTCAAGAAGTTAAAGTTGGCAAAAATTAATTAGGAAATCAGGAATATCTAGGACTAACTGTGTATTAAGAATTTTTTGTAAAGTTGGTTGGTTTTTAAGGTTGCCAATTGTAATCTGGTTTTTTTTAATGTTTATCACACTCACTGTATATTGGGAAAATTTCTTTACTGAAAGAGTTATTAAGCACAGTCTGCCCCGGGAAGTGTTGGTGTCACCATCCCTGCAAGTGTTCAGAAAACAAATAAAGGTGGCACTTCCCAATGTGGTTTAGTGGGCATGGGGGCATTTGGTTAAAGATTGGGCTTGATGATCTTGACGGCCTTTTCCAACATTAATGACTCTGTGATTCAGAGAGTTTAAACTCAGCAAACAACGGCCCAGACTCTGAAAAATACAAAAAGTGGTTGAATGAAGACGTGAAGAGTGACAGGGTGGTAAAGGCACTGCAGAAAGAACAAGCTGTGGTGTGTTCTTGTTCAGCTTGGCTGAAGAACTTCTGTGGGTACGTGTGAGGACCTCTTGGCTCCTCTGAGCAAAGGCACAGCTCACAGAATTCATTTCCCCACCCTGTGCCACAGTTCAGATGAGCACCACCCAGCACACACAGAGGGGATGGCATGGATACCTGACCATCTGTGTGCTGCTGGGAGCTGGACAGGCTTGGACGCCTCTTTTCCCACAAAGAAGATGTTTCCAGCCCAGGTTTTAACACTCTTGTCACAGTATAGCGTTGCGGGCTGTTGTGAGGAACTGGAGTCCTGCAGGATGGGTGTTCTCACTCGGGGTGTTTGTGCCCCTGGGACTGACACAGAAACTGCCACAGTTACAGCAGGGTGGGCAGAGATGTTTATAACATGCTCAGATGAGGAGCTGCAGATGCAAAACTCGGCCTGGCTGGTGTTTCCTCGGCCCCTGGAGAGGACCCTGAGAGTCAGGGCCCTGACTGAGCTCTGCAGGACTCAGGGGCAGTGCCCCAGGGACTGACTCACCACCAGGAGATGGCACGCTTGGGAATTCCAGCACAAAACCTCCAGCAGGGTCTGCTGAGGCTTTGAAAGTCACTAAGCCATGGGGTAAATTGGAGAGGATGGGAGCAGATGGTAAGCCCGAGTCCCTGTTCAATTTCCAATTGCTGTTTCAGCATGAGAATCTGCTCGAATTCTCCAGTACATTTGCTAACCTGATTGCTAGAGAATTCACCTGGAAACAATGAGCAGTGATGGAAAATTTCAGCCTAAGCAGTTGAAACATGGAAAGTTAAGCGTCTGAAGACAATGGCTTATATTAGAAAATGTTAGCTGTAACCATAGAGACTGCTACAGGCTTCACTTATATTAATACTTTCTCTCCTCACTGTGAGAGCACATGTGTGATAAAGCTTACAGTCCAGCTTATCAAATCAGATATGCAGTCTCTCTTTTATCAAATATTTGAGTGTCCTCTCAGACACCCCTTTTGCCTGGGAATTCATCTTTATAATTACATCTAATTAATATGAGCTACTCATTGTTGCCACTGTAGCTGACCTTTTGAGTTCTTAAACCATACAACAGAGATAGCAATAAATAAAGCTTTTAATTGCTCACAGTGGCTGTGTGTGCACGAATGCATCTATCAACAGCAAACAGCTGCTTATCTCACTCCTCTTAGTCAATTTGGTATCAGGCAACTGGCACACTCTTCCAAAAAGGAATGCAAGTGAGAGAGAGCAGGGGTGTTGTTCTGAGATACAGCAGGCTTTAGAAGGGATTTTACCTCATTTTCTCAAACTATCAGTTTCTACGATGGAAAGATTTGAGTTTGGAAGAATTAGATGACACAAACCTGACCCACACACTGAGGCAGCAGAGAGCCCTAACTAATGAGCTGTAATCCATTTAGCCCACACTTGAAATATTGATGTACAACACACCTTCCCAGGTGTTGATTGCCCTGATTCGACCCTTGTGGGCACGCACTGGTGGTCTGTGCACACCAGGGCAGAGCTCTAACAGCGTCTGCAGCTCACAGCTGTGGTGTGGCTCCACCTCTGCTCCCCTGGGGGAACAACTGGGCTCAAGGAGTTGCAGCCCATGGGGTAACATCAGGCTGGTGCTGCTCAGTTTTAGGGCCAATTCCCTGGATGTTTTTATCAATGACCTGGATGCCCTTAAGGAAGTTTGCTTCTTGTGATCCTAAATTAGGACGACACCCTGAGTCCCTTGAGACACAGAGGTGTTAACTGATTTGAGTCACCAACCACAGGAAACCTGACAAGGGCAGGTGCTGGGTTCTGCTCCTGGGACAGGGTAATCCTGTGTGTACCTATAGAGAGGGGGAAAAGAAGCTGGAGAGCACCCCGCAGGAGGTGTCTGGGGGGTTGTTTGATGGTTTTGGGGGTTCAGGTGATGCACTCATCTCTATATATGCACACTCTGCCTATTGCCCACATATGGAGCAGTCTCTGGAGCTGGTGCTGCAGCACCAGGACAGTGAGCTTGGAAGGAGCAGGGAGCTGGGGAGGTGCACGTGTCCCCGGGGGAGCATCTGGGTTAGTGTGTCCATTGCAAGGGGACACGTTCAGAGAGACAGGAGGGCTCTGGGAGCTGAGCCTGGAGGGCCTGGGGGCCCAGCTGCTGTCCTTTACCTTCCTGAGGAAGGAAAAAGGAACTGGAGGAAGGAACAACTGATGGTGTGGCTGGTGTCACAGGGAGTGCTTTGACTTCTCTTCCACAGGGCTGGGATGAGAGTGGTTTTGCCAGCAGGATAACCTTGCAAAGAATGGTGGAAAGCTCAATAAGACCTGAGTTTTGCTCTCCTGGAAAAAATTTTTCTGATGAGACACAAAGGCTGGGTGAGTTTGCTGTGGGAGGCATAGTCAATTACTACTTTTTGGGAGGCCCCTGTTCATATCTACAAAGGAAGTCTTTTCTTATTTCATGGTGTAACTGAATACCTGCTTTGTGCCTTTTTTTAGTGCATCTGATGTGGGGAAAGGCAAGTCCCACATGCAGTGTTGGCACTTCTGTCCTGTCCTGCCTGCTCTGGGTTTGAATTCCATCTGAAATAATAACACACAGTAAATGCAACCTGTGTCTAAATTCTGTATTTTCCTGTGCTTGCCTGAAGCAGAACAGTTGCTTCAGGTTATTAATTCAGGAGACAGAGTCTTTCTGTTCTGTGCTGATGGTGAAGTGATCTCCCACTGCTCCTCTCTCAACACGAGATTCATGAGGCAGTCACTTGGCATCATCTCCACTCACAATCTCTTACAGCCTCCTTCCTGCAAAGTAGAGAGCTCCTTCTTTTGAGGGGACCTCAGTCATTCCAGGTGACAGGGAAGAAGCTCTCCAGGGGATTTTTCTCTTTTCCAATCTTCTCTGCTGTCATCTTTCCTGTTCCCTTACTCCCCTGCAGCCTGTGTCCTCTGCCCCAGTCGTCTGTCTGGCCTAACTCAGCTTTCATGGAAAATCTTTCCTTCAGAAGAGTCAGTAGTTGGTTCCCTTGGAGAGTTCCACTTGCATGGCCTGTAACCGAGGATCTGTATTCTCATAAATCAACAGTTTCCTCTCATCTTTTGGTCTTCATCCTGTCTGTACATTTTCCTCGCCTATTCAACAAACCCACAGCTGCCCGTGCAGAGAAGGGGCTGGGAAGGAGCTCAGCTAGGATGTGCCACTGTGCCAAGGCCAGTCCAACGTGAGACCTCCCAGGAAAGGAGTCTTCGACTTCAAAGCAAAACTAAACCCAAAGTTGTTTCAGTCTCCCTCCCTCACACACTCTCACAAGGGTGGGTGTGTGCAAGGAGCCCATCCAGCATGCAAGCACGAAGACACAAGGTATTCAGCCAATCTTTCCAGGATTCCCTGCAATGATGCAGAGTATGCCAGCTCTCAAAGTCCTTCTCATGTCTGCTGGGCTTTTTTTAGGTGTGAAAAACGTGCTGGGTTTGCACGTTCCTTTCTGTCCTGGCCAGGAGCTGACAGGGACCTGCCTTGCTATCCTGTCACATCTCTGTGGGCACATCAGCTTGTTGTCCTTTATCTCCCATCCTGGTGTCGGAGAAGCTGCAGGGAGGTGGGCATTGCCATCTGAATGACCACTGACATCAGTACCATCACCATCTCCTCTTCTAACACACCTTTTCCTGTCATTTTTGTCCCTGGTGTTTCTCCACCAGCCAGTCTGTCACCTCCTCAGCAGTGCTGCTGACAATGACACAAATACTTCTGTGCACTGTGGGACAATTTTGACCTTTGCTCCCACCCCACAGACATTCTGTATGTCCCAGGTGGGATTGCTTTCAACCCGAGACTGTGAGGCTTTTCCTGGAGGAAAAGGAGTCATCAGCTTCAGGTGAAGCAAAATCCCTAAAAGTACAGCACCTGGGCTCAGCTGCTAACCCAGAATTTGAGATTAAAAAGCTGGGACTCACTAAAAGATTTCACATAAATCAACTTGTATCATAGGGCCCCTCCATCAAGAGGAATCATATCACATCGTGCCATAACCAGGGCATTAGAGAATTTTGTGTCTGAGCTTTGTTATTTCCTCATCCATGTGTGAGAGACTCTCTTCTCTGTGGAGTTCGTGGTGAGAAGCACCACTGCCACCTCCTCCATCTCGTAGTCCCTGCAGCAGCATTGTTACATGCCAAGGAAATTAATTTTCCAGCCCTCCCCAGTGAAGTGAACATACCCTTCATTATGACTGAGAGGAGAACTGTTACCCACAAGATCACTGGGGTTTTAGGCACTCAAGTACTTCATGAACCATCTGGCAAGATCAGTTGCTTGCCTTTCTGTCAGGCAGCAGAGAGCAGAGAGCATTTTGAAAGAAGATCCACAGATGTGAGTGGATATCTGCAAAAGCTGATGGTCGAGTTGAGTGCATCTGCCTGAACCAACATGTTAGAAAAAAGATGTCACAGACAGTCTTGAATGGATGAAACAAATGTAACATTTTTTTTCTGACAGTGAGATAAAGAATCTTCACCTCAGCCTGAAAAGAGTCTCACGAAGTTCTTCATAGAACCTGAAATGGTTTCAGGTCAGCCCTGGCCACCGAGGAAGGTCCTGTAAGGGGATGTGCTGTCACTTCCCACCACGGAGCACTGCCTCAGGGAGCTCCAGTGCTGAGCTCCCTTTGAAACAGCAATTCTGATAAAAATCATGGGAATCCTGCTTAGAAGAACTTAAGGCATTCACTGAGTTCCTGATTAAGGAACCCAAAGATCAGCGTTGTTAATGACTTCCAGGAGCTTTGAGTTGAATTTGACTGCTTGATAACCAATGTTCATTCCTTGTTCAAATCCACTGTCATTTCCTCACACGAAACAGCAACAGCTGCTGACTCCACCTTTTCCATGAGAGAGCTTTGGTCAGCTGAGGCACGTCAAGGCTGACGTGCTCTTCTGTGCTCTTTCCCTACAACATGCCAGGATGATCCTTGTGTTGCATTATTAAACCGATTCCCAGGCTCGTTAGCAATTTGGAGTGAAACACCAAGAACTTGGAGAACATCTGAATGGGATTGTGTGCAGGATGATAAACAAGCATTTGCTGCTGTTTCTGGAACACCGAAGTTCCATAATTTCAGTTACTGTTGAGTTTTCGTGATTAATGCAGCCAACAAACCAGTTCTGGAGAGTTTAAATTACATCTATACCTCCTACCATCGACAGTGACATGCAGCCATGGAGCTTGATGCATACTTGTCAAATCAGAACACTTGGGTTTTGGTGCCAGCTCACTATGCCAACGGGATCTGATGCCAGATTTTGAGGTCCTACCTCCAGGTGAAATAATGAAATCCTCTTCTGGATGCTCCTTCAGGCTGGTCAGATCACGAAAATGACTGTCAAAGATCCAGTGCTGGTGCATGTTCTCAAGGAAACACTGAAGAGGTGGCCAACAAAGGAATTACTGGGCAAGTTCAAAGCATTTTGAATCCATAAACATGAGCTGTTTGCTCTTGAAGGATTTCTTCAGGGAAAAGAACATTGCTATTCCTGAAGGATGTTGCTGAGTCATGTTAACCATGTTATACCCAGCGAAGGCAGGGACTGTGTGCCTGGAAATGTCTGCATTTTGGAGAGTGCCTTGGGAATTATCCAGCATAAAGAAACACATAAATGAATGTATTACCTGCCGTGCTGTGTGACACTGCCTGCTTAAAGCCCAGCCTTCCTGCCCAAGAAGAAATGGTCCAGAATCTGTATTGATTTCTGAGGGCCCTTTCAGACAGAAAATTAGCTCCCTAACTGGGGCAAGCTCATATTCAGAATGCTTCAGTAGGAATTCCTTCTCCTTAGGAACACCGACTGTCTCAGCTTTTGCTCCCTGGGGATCTGTGGCTGCTGCATCCGGGCCCTTCCCAGAGCAGAGAGACATGGGGTCAGGGTCAGGGTCCCCTCATGGGGGTCAGGGTCTGACCAAAGCAGCCTCATCTGAGCTTTCACCCCCTGCCACGCTGTGATCAGGCTGGATAATGCTGCTGGCAGCCAGAGAGCTCCTGGGGAGGTTTAGGGTTCCTTATAACTCAGTGTCACATGTCTGCCCTGGGAGCCAGGCTCTGTCTGAGCTATGGGGAGATACCAGCTCCAGTCAATCCTCTGCCAGTTCAACCCTGATCTGTCTGAGAAAGTCTGATTCAGGCAAGCAGAAACTTCCAGGGTGTTTCTGCATCACAGTTCATCATGTGACAAAACCCCCTTCTATCTGCCCAAAGCAGTAGAGCTGAGCAATGTGTGCTCCTAAATAACCACTGAAATCCTTGTGCCTGACTAAGATGAAATCCAGAGCACAGCGCTTGAAGAACAAGCCAGTGCTTCACTGTTGAGCAGCTGAGGAGACATCAGTGTCCAAGCAATGCTGTCCTGGAGAGTGTGGAACCTTCTCACATCCCCACTGGCATCTGCTAACCCAGACTCTGCTGCTACCTGAGTGTTCCTCTCACCCTGTGGTTCACAGTTGTTGTCCCCAAGATCTCTGAACTGCCAAAAAACGTAGGAAAACCACAAGAGGCTGTGACAAGTCAGCTAGCCAGGTGTGACCCCATGTGGGAGGAAAAGAACCATGTCTCAGGGCAAGCCCTGGTTCTGGGTAGTGTGAAATTGCCTGGAGGAAGCCCTGGTGCAGGTGTTCTTTCTTCTTTGTGCAAAAGCATTTAATTCTCCTCCTTGGTCTCCATTCACGCTGCAGCAGCTGGGGGGAATTGCTACCCTTGTTCATGTTAGCAGCAACAAAATGTTCTGCTCATGTGTCTTCTGCTCTGTTTTTGCTGTCTTGTGTTTCTTGACTCGTTGCTCTGCTTTTTCACACTTAGTGACTTTGTTGGAACTGATACCTGGATCTCACTTAAATCTCTCCTCTTCACAAGAGAAAAGAGAGAAAAAAATGGGCAAATGGGTACACGCTGAGAAGTGTTGTGCACATGGCTTTGGAAGAGCAGCAAGGCCAGCTTAATGTAAATCTCACTCTCTCTTCCAGCGCCATTTGGATGGGTTTGGCCATTTGCTCTTCTCTGCTACTCCAATACTGGGAATTACCAGCCAGAAAGATTGGAATGATCAATAAAAAATGGTGAAAGGAATAAACCCTGAGAGCGTTGTTGTGGCTGGCAGCAGGACTGAGTGCTGCTGGTTAATGCGTCACATCAGAGCAGACCATCTGCCCGCTCCTCCTGTGCTGCAGAGTGAAACCCTGTGAGGAGCACACCACACAGCCATCAGAGACAAAGCAGGCTCCATGACCTTAAATGCCACCTGAGGTACCTAAAGATACCTGTTTTAGTAAACCAAAATAGGCACCAAGGATAGAAAAAGGGCTGGCACCCAGACAAGAGACTGCGCTGTGAAGAACAGGAGAAACCAGATAATAAATACTTGGCAGTGCTGAGGGGAGAGAGGAAAAGCCATGTTTTATTTTGTTTAGCTTTAGCTCTTCATTAGTTTCTTTATTTTGAAAGGTGAGGTGGAGCTGTGACTCATAAAATTATTCTCCTCTCTGTGATGATGTGTTTTCTACGACTTTTGATGGTTCTGGCATCGAGGAGATTGAATCCTGTGTAGAACACTGAGCAGACTGTGGGATATATTTGTATCCAGATTCTCTTTTTCCTGGTGTAGTAATAGTATAATGAGTAGAACAATAGAGTGGAAAAGATGATGGAAAATACTCTAAAGGAGGACTATCCCATGTGCCTTACTAAACATATTTGGGCTCAATATTTCCCTTTGAGAATCTACAGAGCAGTCCCTGTGATGTACTTCCACTCTCAGCACTGGGCTGAGAAATGAATGATGTTAAGACCAATGTTCCCCATGTCTTTGGCATCCCCAGTGTGAAAAACAAGACTGTTTCTTCCTTTAGAAATTAGGAATTTAGCTTGAATTCTGATGGTAAGAATGGATTCATCTTTGTATGTCTAATTGCCTTTTAAAACTAACTTCAGTGATTCATAATAGATGTGTAAGAAAACACAGATAAATGCAAGTAGCACGTTTTCCCTGCATACTTAATCATACCTCTCCTATGACAAGGGCACAGGTACTTGTCTGTGTGGGTATGGATTTACTCTATTGCACATATACAAAGAATAATGCAGTAGGAAGCATTCAAGAAGAATATAGAGATTGTTTTGGAAAGTGTACAGTTCTTGTGGGAGACCCAGTTACATTTCTTTTTACTGATGCAGGTCTCTAAGTGCTCCTCTTAGAAAACTGATCCTCTGTTTTTCTTCTTGGGAACATCTATCCAGTACATAAAAAAGGAGGCTTGTTTTCTAACTTGGCTGTTACAAGTCTCGTTTGTCTCTTTTCCAGCCTAAAATCTGCTCTGCGTTGTCCTTCTCATACAAACAAGTATTTCCCTATTTTTGACCATAAATGTCACTCTTCTCTCTCTGTCTTTAAATTTTATTGTATGTTCTTTGAGCTGGGGCTGGCAGGGGAGGGATGAGAAGTGCTCACAGGGAGCTGCAGGTGGGTACATTGTGAGTAACTGAGGTGGCATGGTGACTTTTTTGTTTTGTTCTTTATTTCCTGCGATGATCTTAATATTTCTTCTTCATCTTAATCTCTGCAGAGCTATGAATTAATGTTTTCACAGAAGTGTCTGTCATTGCTCCAAGAACTCTATCCTGAGGGGAAAAGCTGATTCAGAACCCATCAGTGTATATGTAAAAGTAGGATGACTCTTCCTGCTCCCTACTTTGCATTTATCTGCACTGATCATTATCTGCCATTTGCTCTCAGTCACTCACTGACTGAGAAGGGTTTGTGCCTAGTCCACAGGCCTGCAGCATATCTTGTGGTTTTAAGGTTTTCAAGCTTCAGTTGTCCTTTTAGCTGAGCATTTTAATGTATTTTAATCAGCTCTTGCTTTCGTTGGGTTCCCTTCTTCACAACTTCTGAAAACATTACTTCCTTCAGAAGGCTGCAGAATCTGCTAGTCACCCATAAAAGGGATCTTTTACCAATATTTTGAATCAAGTGCAAGGATAAGGCAAGGGTAACAAGTTTCCCACTAATTTCTCCATGCTTATATCCATATTTTGTCTCTGTATCATGCATAATATTTCTTGGTCTGTGCATGGGGTTTTAGAGTCAGCTCCTGCTGTTTTGTTTTCTGTCCTTACACCTTCTCTGCTCTCCAGTTTAACCCTGCTATTTCTGAAGCTGTCCCAAGGGGTTATCACTAATATAATTCTGCGTTTTTTATCTGAACATAGAATCCATCCACAGAGGTTGTGTTGCTCATTAATGACATTACCTTGTTATTCTGATTCAGCTTTAGTACATGACATCTGCTTTGTCTTTCAGTGTAATCAGCACCAAGACATTATTGTCCCTCTAATTATCTTCCTCCCCTCAAATTTCTGGTACACCTATTATATCAGGATCCATAAAATAGGCATCTAGTTTTTTCTCTTCTCATTAATTGTTGTTGGAGTGCTGGTTTAGAAGCAAGTACAGAATTGGCTAAGCTTTCTCTTTTTCCTGTTCTGTCTTTAGGTGAGTCTTGATTTGTTTACTTACTGTTTGTCATGTGCTACTTTAGCTCTGCCAGCCACGTTTTAGGCAATACAGAATTTTTATTGCTTCATGTCTCCAGGATGCACCATCACAAGCTGCGTAGAGGATGTGCAGGAGGCATCTCCTACCTCTGCCAGGACAGTCTCTAATTTAAAAAGCCTCCGTGTAAGATTTTGGACTGTTTAATGTTCACTAGCCATGAGCATTTTCCTTCTGCAGGGTTTTGCCTTGCCTCAACCTCTGTGGTCTCTGAAAAGCCTTGTTCATTTTATGCATGTGAGTTCAGCAATGGGTAGGAAGCAGTGCAACACAGGCAGTGCTGATGGCTTGCTGCCTTGCCACTCCTTATGGGAATTATTCCACAAAGGCAGGTGCTGCAGAGCACTGAAGTAACCCAGACCAGGCTGTACTACACCTGTGAAGTTTGCCCTGGGAATCCTGTCCTGTGTTTGCATGGCCATCCCAAAGGTTTAAGCCAGCACTAGCATTTGAGCCTGTTCCTGAGCAGCTTCCCCACAGGGCTCCTCAGGCCAGAGACCCTCATTTCCATGCTGTGGGCACTCCAGGTGCTTTGAAAGTCACAGCCTCCATGAGCAGCATCCCAAAAACTGCTGGGGGCACCACATTTCCTGGAAAGCCTTGCTCTTCTCTAGCAAAATGCTTCCAGCACCAGCGCTGCTTCCAGCTGATTTCCCCTGCAGGAGGATTTGGGCTGGGCTCACCCTCGGGCTCTCCCCAGGGCTGGTAGCAGGCAGGGATGCATTTAGAGAAGGACACAGGAGCTGGAATCTCCACACAGCCCCAGGCAGGGGGAGGAACACCCCTGGACGTGTCATGAAGCCATTTACCAGATCATTTGATGGGACCTTCTGCTCTCCATTGTGGTGTCATGGTTTCCAGATGTAATTCATAGTTCTTGGTTTCTTCTTTTTGAATGTATCCTCCAGGGCCTCTTGGAAGTTCTCTGGGGCACAGATTTGAAACCATGAGAAAGGATGGCAGAAGGTGCCATGGGAGGAGGAGTGTGGTGGGGAGTGTCCCACGCTCAGTGCTCTGGTGGGGCACCACAGCAGGGACAGAAGTGTCCCTTACTGCAGAAGTCACCCTTTTCTTCCTCAGGCAGCAAAACATTCAGCAGGAACGAATTTTAAGTTCCATGGAGAATATCCCAGAAGAAATTGAGAACTGAAATATCAGGTCCAGCCCACTTTGACAGCTCCCTTCCAACTCCTTTTGGAAATATTTGCTGTCTTACTGCTCACGTCTGTACTGAAAATTAGAGCATATTTCATGGGCCCCAACATCTGCTCTGTGAGAGCCCATTAAAAGTCTTGGCCACTGTAACCAGATATTGCTCTATCATTTTTATCAATAGCAAATGTAAACTGTCATAGGAAATTTTTTTTTTTCTAGTTAATATCTACCATCACGAAGTTGATTTTGTTAAGCAGATTTGGCACTAAGAACCAGCAACAGCTAATAAATTCAATGTTAGGCTTATGAGGTTCTGACAGATTGCTGGCAGCTGCCTTAAATGCAGGGAAAAGCTCTCCTAGTGTGGGTTGGAAATGCTTATTTATACCATACTGTGGGTCTGTTTGCCCCAAATTTTGCTACCTCCTTTTTGTAGATGTCATTGGTAAAATATATGAAAAGGTACAATAACTGACCAGAGATATGGTTTCCAGCTACGCTGGAGATCAGCACTCATGCATAAAAAGAAGGAGTTCAGTCATAAACTATTAGGTTTTTACTGTAAGAATTCTCGTTTACGAATGCAAGGTTTGAGGTAAGGATGTGACTAGACCTCATCATAGATGGTTTTATTTACTGCCAGTTTTTATGATCTTTTTTTTTTCTATATTCAGAAGGCTTTAAATAATCTGGACGAGTTTAATGCCACCTTGCTGTTAACTGGTGGTGGACTCAAGCAAAGATGGGCTGCACAACTACACCAAATTTGTTCTTAACCTGCTTTGAAAGTGAAAGATGATGTGCTCAGAAGCAGGCACAGGCTTCAAGAGCCTGTATTAACTTAGAAGTTGGTGAGACAGGGTTCCTGTTTGGATCAGGGAAAACTAACTAAAAGGAAAACTCTGGGAAACCTGAGTGCTCAGCTGCAGTAATGGAGCTTGTATTGCAAAGACATTTCAGATAAACAAAATTACTGAGACATTTCAGATAAACAACTGCTTTTTGGTGGTAAGTGATGCTAAGAGCATGTACAGAAACTGAATAAGTTGCAGTCTCATTGTGAAGGTAAATTTAGTCCAAAATTTCCCAGTTACACAATTGCCTGTGGAAACCACAGTTTGAACTGAACTCAAATATACTATTCACTGTATTTCATCCTTTCTCATTTCCATGGACTGGCTGGAACTGAGTAATTGATAAGCCTCTGACCATTAAAGTCAGTGTCGAGTGAGGGGATGAAGAAATTAAAGGAATGGGGAGTTCTTTCTAAGTGGAAAAGAGCAGATTAAGTCAAGACAATAAACAATTCTTCAGTGAAAGTAAATTGGGCATCAATTTTGTCTTCATATGTGATGAAAGTAGCTCTGGAGAGTACAAGACTGAGGGTGAAATTTCCAGATTCACCATGTTGTGGTGTCCAACTTGATCTACAGTTGTAGAATTTGTCCTGGTTTTGTTTATGAGTCTGATGATCAGCATTTTGCATCAGTGACAAAGCATTCCCCTCTCTTTCTGTCAGTTTGCCTTACAACTCTATGGAAAGTCTTGTGAAATAGATATAGTTTTCTTTATAACACTACACAGAAAGAGCCTTCCTTCTTCAAAAAAGAAAACCAGAATAGTCTAGAAATATGCACTGACATCATGCAGCAACGCTAAAATTCTCCTGGAAAAAAAGAGTGCTGACAGCATTTCACACAACCAAAAGAAATCCTAAAAGTAAAGCACTAAATGCTGTTTTGGAAAGTGTGTGGGTGATGCCACCAAGCATTATGCACCATAATGAAGTTCCACAGAAAGTGGATAAAGCAGGAAACCACCCCACTGCTTTTCTAGCAGGCACATTGTGCTTGCTCTGCCCTGACTGCTGGAGGGGCCACGCTGTTGCCCTGGTTTTTGCTAAAGCTTTCTGTTTTAACCTTGGAGTCAAATTCTTTCTCACGCAGTTTCATGTAAATAATAGCCAATGTTTACTTAACGGTATTTTCTGTTTTTCATTCCTTTTGTGATAAGAGAACTTTAATGAGCATCTTTTTTCTCCAGTGGGATTGAGAAGGAAGTAACATGTCCTCCAATCCCTTGTGCAGTTGAAAATTGTATAAAACGTAACATATGTAAATAATAAAGGGTCTTTCCCCTCCTTTCTGCTAAAGCTGGCAGGTGTGAAAGTGTCTTTATTGTGTTTTCCCAGACACACCACGCTGTGCCCACAGCCCTTGGGATGG
Source organism: Platysteira castanea (assembly GCA_013397175.1). NCBI lineage: Eukaryota > Metazoa > Chordata > Aves > Passeriformes > Platysteira > Platysteira castanea. The sequence goes on from VYXC01002893.1 coordinate 460,140, forward strand.
GAAGGGCAGGGACCCTCCTGCACCCTTTTAACTGTCCAGTCTAGCTCCTCTCTTGTGCCTCTCCTTCAGGATGCAGTCCTACTCCCATCCTCGTACAGAACTTTCCAGAACTTTGATATCCCTTCTGCTGTTCTGGGAGCTGCACTAAAAAGCACAAAATTCCCCTCTGTATTACAGAAAAGTGCAGCTCTTAGATGTGTGCAGCACTCAGTCTGTACAGGAGGCTCTCTGCCCTGCTCCTGAGTCCTTTCATGCTGTTGTTTTTTGGTGGCTGCAGAGTGTTGAGCTGGTGGTTTCGTAAGAGCCTTTGTGCCCCAAGGTCCCATTTGTGTGTGAGATTTAACTCGGAGCCCATTAGCGACTCTAATCCCAGGCTTGTCCTTCCCTTATGTGCATGATTTATTTGGTTTTGCTTACAAAGGATTTCACAGAGGCTCTGTGACTGTTTCCCTCCCTGCAATAGCCCCCTGCTTTATTAGCAGTAATTGACTTTCTTCCTGTATTCCAGTGGATCAGCAATTCGGGCAAATTAAGGAAAATTGTTCCTTATGTCACTTACTTCTGCTCCATCAAGTCCTAGGAAGGCACCCTGTGCCCAAGAGGTTTTGGGATTGTCTCAAGTGAGCTGATAAAATATATGGGGCATCTTGTCAGCTGTGGGCAGCTGGGACCAGGATGGGCTGAGTTCATTTTAACTGTACCCTACTCTTTTTTTTCCTTGTGGATTTTTGAAACATGGCATAAATTGTTCCTGAAAATGAAAGAAACCTCAATAATTAATTAAACTCCAATACCAGGGTGAGGAAAATGTTTGCAGCCTGCTTCTGTGCACTTAAATATATAACTTTCCACAAGGGAAAACTAACCAAAGAAGCATCTCGATGATTCCCTCTCACAAAGAGATATTTGGTGCTGCGACTGTATTTCTCTGACCCTAATGTCTTCGTGGCCTGAGGAGACCATGCAACGTTTCCTTCCTCACTAGAGGAAGAAGGGAAATGTCTGTCTTACAATATAAATCTTTATTTTCTTGAAAAAAGTCATCTGAATTAAGATCAAATAAATGACAGACCTGCACAAAGTGAGCAAACAGCTGTCACAAACCCTTGGTATTTGTTTCAGCTGGCAGTGTGCAACATGGATGACGTGTAGGTCCCTGTGTGCTGAGGGGGTTATGCTTCCCCTGGCACTCAGGTACGACAAGACAAAACACGGATGTATTTTGTAAAATGGGAAGAAGCCTTGGCTGTATGGTCTTACCTTTTTCAGAAGCTGGGGCAAGGTCAATAAAACTTCGACATTTTTCACCTTCAAAAGAAAAGGATTGTTTTAGGAGACAAAAGTTGGTCGGTGTTGCTCTGCTTTCTCTTTCTGACTGGGGTTCCTGCCCTCTCTCCCAGCCCAGTCTCTACAGGACCTCGGGATTTTCTCACACCGGGGTCAGACATTTCCCTGTGCCTCCATCCTGCCCAAACCCGCTGGACCCCAAACCCGCTGTGCTCAGCAGCTAGACTCCCCTGACTGCAGTCCCTTGATCAGGAGTACGGGTTACAAAGAGTGAGGAAAATCCTTCTTTCCTGGCTGAGTCCCTGCTGGGTCAGTGATGCTCTTTCCCAAGGCCAGGGACAGTGCTGGACTCCAGCTAGAGTGTCACAAACACTTCACAGTGGTGGCACTGGGATGGCACAGGGCCCTTTCACCCACACTTTTCCCTTCCTTCTCATCACCAGACAATGCCTGTGCTCCACCCAGTGTGACCAAACCTGCCCGTGCTGTGGGACACTGCCAGGGGCACAGAGGTCTCCATAGACATATGTGACATGTGTGACTAAGACAGACAGAACCTGAAGCACAAAGAAGCTAAGCAAATGCATAAATATTTTTAAAAATGGCTAAAAAGCAGGCAAATGCCTTGCTCTGAACATCACAGCCTGTGCCACTCCCTGTGCTCCACTGTAAGTTAAACTCTCTCTGTTTAGGATCCCACCTCCAGCTTTACAGGAATTCCTGAGAAGCTTCTGAGCAGGAAATGTATTTTAGGGTGGACGCTTTGACCTTTGTTTTTACTTCTTCAGGTAACCAAAGATGATAAAATAATTCCTCTTCCCTAGATCCATCCATCCACCAAGTGTATGTGTTCCTTTTGATGTGATGTGCTCCAGGTTGTCCTGGCATGTCTGACAGAGGTCATGGAATAGAGTCCATTTTACTCTTTATTGATGCAAAGGCAGCTACAGGACTAGGCTGGAGTTTTTCATTAGCTTTGCTCATTTTTAATTGCAAAGTTCAAAAGACTAACTTAGGAAAGCTGAGCCATTAAAAAAGACTAAACAGTGAAATGCCACAGTAGTGGTGAAGTCAGTGTGTATTTTTTCCTTATTTGTAATTCAGTATATGTAAAAACCAATATAAAGTGTTCATCTTTCTAATGTCTTTGCGGGCAAGAAAGAAATAAACGTAATCATTCAAAATGATAGCTGTGCTGACATAAAAAACTATTATTTTAATGTTATTATTACTTCTTTTAATTTATTTTTGCAATTTTAAAGCTATGCTCAATACACTGAGGTGATGTGTACGTAGCACATAGTCTACGTATAAGCAGCTATAAAAGAAAAAGTTCACTTGACTTTGAAATGCACATTTTGATATGTTCAGGGGAAGATTTTCTACTCTCTGAATCCAGAGGATGGCCAAGAGAAGGAAGTGATACTTGGCTAATCAAAGCACCACCTCTGTTCCCAAATGGGTCGGCAGAGCAGGCTGCATCTAAGCACAAGGAATGTTGGGTGAGTGAGTGAGTGAGTGAGTTTTGGGGCAGACAGCTGGAAAGGTAACTGAAGGTTCACAGAAATTACCACCCCTGCACATTTCCTGTTCAGAGCAGGGCCATGACTTTTCCTGCCCAAATTCTGAAATGCTTCAAGGATGGTGATACTCATCCCTTAGGGACTCCAGGAGGGAGTTTCCTCCCACTCTGGTCCACTTCTGGAGAAGTGTTTCCTTATACCCAGTGCAAACTTCTGTCACTGCTCTGGCATCAGTGTACTTTCCTTTCTCTGTTTGTAGGGATATGAACAAGCCCAGCTCCTCCAAGTTCTTTACTTTAGGCTCCTGACCAATAAATCTACATCAATAAGCAGACTGTGAAAGATACTAAAGTGTAAGTAGAAAAAATTCTCATCCAGAGCCTCTGAGTTTTAGGGCATGAGGTTTTTCAGGAATTTTACTGACATAAAATCAAGAGAATATAGGGAGAGTGACCTCTAGATTTGGACTTGATATAAGCAGATTAAGCAGGATTTTTCATTCTCACCATATGGATCTGTGGTTTGGATCTGGGTTTGTTGGTTTTTTTTTGGGGGGGGGGTTGTTTTATTTTGTTGTGGGGTTTTTTTTCAGATGTAAGTTATTACTTTTATCACAGTTTTATTTTAACCTGACTTCAAGCTAACTGGCTCGCTCTGATCATCACGCACTTGTGTTACAGTGAATCCAAAGCCCTGTTACTGGAAACCTTTAACAAATACCTGACTTCCAAATGTTATCCCGAAGCAGGCACAGGGGAATAGTCTTTGTTACTACAAAAACTGCACAGGCTGCTCTGAGAGCTAGTGGTGCCTTTCAGACACCTGGCAAGGGACAGAGTTTCTCTGAGTTACCAGAATGTTTGGCTGTATGTGCCTTATCTGCAGGACACTGGGGAGGGTGGTCACAGGCACCTCAGCCTCCCTCAAATTCAGCTTGCCCAGAACACCATCTCTCCCTGTGGTGAGGCCTCCAGCTTAAATAATATGGACAGAAAATGCTCTAGTGTCCAGAAAAAGTCCTTTAGGAGCCACAGCAAAAAGAATGTCTTTTAAAGAAGAGCCTGAATGTCACCTCTCTATCGCTGGCTGATTGTGCCTGGCTTGCTGCTGAAGGTCATGCACAAGCAGCTCCTGACACTTCCCTTTGTTGTTCCTGCTGCTGGAGCACTGGAAAACCCTCTTCTGTTTCCAGTGGTAACCACTGGTGTTATTTGTAACCCACAGCCACACTTCCATATGCAGCCATGCATCTCACTGAAAACTGAAGATGTCAGCAGTGCTTTCACTGTTCCTCTTAGGATTTATTCTAAGTTATTTTTGGATATCTTGTATAACTGATCTCTTAAACCTTCTTAAGTTTAATTTTAGACTTGGCAGAGTTTATCCTGCTGTACTGTCCTTTTCCAGATGCATCTTGTCCTCCTAACCAGGTTCCTGGAGAGTCTTCAGAGAATACAGAAAAGGCTGTTCAGAGAAGCAACAAGAAGAGCCTTTAGGATTCACCCCCTGGGAGTCCTGCCATCACCCATTTGTGGCTGTGATCCTGACAGAGAGGAAAGCCGAGGAGTGACTTCTCCTGCACTTCACTCACACAGAAAGAAGAGGTGGGACCTGGCTTGGATTCTCAGCACTTCTGCTCAGGAGCGGTGGCCATGAGCAGTGCACGTGAGGCTCTGTGGAGCTCAGCAGTGCCAGGGAGCTGCTGCAGGCTGAAGAGAGAGGAGTGACCAACCCCTAAACAGCCTTTAGCAAAGCACTTGGTACCAGCTTCTTCTGTGGCTTCCCAAGGGTGAGGTGGAAACATTACCTGTGCAAGTCCTTGCAAATGCACTCCCTCCCAATCAGAGTGACTCTGCATGGGCTCAGCTGCGCCTCTGCTGGGCTTCCCAAGAGAGGGATATAGGGATCTGCAGGACTGGGAACTAGAAAGAGTCCAAAATTTATCTGTGGCTAATTAATCCTAATTAATTAATCTAATTCTTTATACGTGCATGTCTATGAGTATTTGTAACTTGCGGGGGAATTTCAAACTGGAGCAGCCAGAGCGTGGGAGGAGACACATCTGGAAAGACTGAGCTGGTGGGTGGGAAGAGTCTTGAGGTTGTATGGGTAAAACACGTAGAGCCTGTGAAAATATCTGAAGGACCCCCAGAGTGATGTACCCATGCATCTGCAGAGGCAAGGGGTGGGGGTGTTTCAGCAGACTCTGCAGACACGGACAGGCAGACGAGGAAGAGGAGCGACTTTGGTGCTGGGGGTGATGTTTCTGTGGGTGCTGATGAAGGCACAGCTCTCTCCGAGGGCCTGTGTCCTCAGAGATGTCAGTGTCAGGCTGGCACAAGTGTGTGTGGGAATACTTGCCCAGACTGGATGGCGAGGGCCCAGCATCAAACAAATGAAAGAAAAGGAATTCCCTGGGCCTTAAAGTCCCCAGGCTTCGCTTCCTAGAATCATGCTCAGCATCCTCTCAGACAGGCTCTCTGGGACTTCTCACATCTTGTGGCTTTGCAGCTCAGGAAGATCCCTCAGCTCTGCAGGGTGAATGCTCTCCAGCTCTATGACAGTTTCTACTCAAGAAAGCTCAGCTTTGGGGTGCGGTGTGGTCTTAGGAAACAGTTAGAGGAAGGTGTGGATTTGATCACTGCATCAGTGCCAGGGACACAGAGGAAGTTGTGGCAGTGTTAGGACATGATCTCCAAGTCTTTCTTCCGGCATAAGGCCCACACTCCTTCTCCTCCTTGTTGCTCAGAACATGCTGGGAAGTCCTGAGCTCCGGACTTTTCCAAGCTTGTGGCACTTACTCATCATGAAAACTGCCTCCCTTCTGCAACATCAAACCATTTGAGAAAGAAGTAGAAGGTGGTACAGGGCAGCCTTTTGGGCAGAGCTGTGCTCAGGGGCGGGGGATGAGCTGCTGAGGGCAGGGCTGAGGCAGGGAGGGGAGGAGGCACTGCCGGCGAGAGGTGCACAGGGTGGAGGGGTCACCCATGGGTTTTCTCCCTCCAGGTAGGTGGGTGAGTCCTCAGACACTTCTCTTTCCCTAGGAAATGGAGCTGCTCCACTGAAGGGTCAGTGTCAGACACTCTTTGGGCAGCTGGGACTCTGCTGCAGGCAAAACCACTCCCCTTCCTAAAGCAGAGTTCAGACAGCCGAACCTCTCTAGCCTGAGCAGTAATTTGAAAACACAAGTACCCCAAGTTCAATCCTGCCAGAAAATGGAGAGAAACGTGTCCCATAGAACCATCAGGTCACAAGATTTGCTGGCTCCAGGGCCCTGGGCTGCCTTCCTTGCCTGTGTGCTGCCCTGCACATCTTGTGGGTACATCGCACATGCCTGGCTGTGGCTTCCAGCACGGAATTCCTCTCTGGGCTCATGGAATTCCTTTCTGGGCTCATGGAATTAGAGAGCTACACAGGGCAGCTGAAAAGCAGGTCTAGGTGCACATAAATTGGGTCGAACGCCAGCACACAGATGTTCACCCAAGCCCTATGTGCCCTCTGCCTTTAAGCCTTTGTGAGACCCATGTTCTATTCCTTCTTCCACCTAAAAGGTATGGTTTGTTTACTCCTGTCCTTAGGACCTCACATAGGCCAAGAACCTGTTGGTTTAGACTTGAAATCAGGAAGAGGGCAGAAAAACATCAAAAAAAGCTTCATCTTCAAGGCAATATTCTGTTTCTAACATGGCTGTTGTCATAGCAAAGAGCAGAAGTTGATGTTCTGCATCCTACTTATTGGTCTTGCATTCCCGAGTTCTTTCCTCTCTGAGTCAAGGGTAAATGCCTCATTAATAATGTGAGCAGAAAAATAAAAACAACCCTGAAAAATCCCACTTTGTATGTCTTGCAATGACATGGCTTGAAGATATTAAATAAATTGAATTAAAAGAAACCTGGTAGTTCTGGCTGAACTCTGTTATAACTGCTTTTCATCTCACGAAAAAAAAAAAAGAAAAAGCTGTCTGTATCCACTTACTCTGCATAAAATTGTATGAGTTCAAAAGTGCAGTTATGATGGAAATTTAAATTATTACATTTCTTTTAAACAACACTCCCTTTTAGTAATACCCTGGCTCCCAGCCTACGAGAGACAAGGTCCCTTTTTTCCCACCAGGCCCTAACAAGTCTTTATCTCTCCAGTTATATCTGGAGTCACGTGATTCTGATGAGATCCCACATCATCTACTGGGAGTAAAATAATTGTATCTGTCTAAAAAAAGATAAAATCTTCAAGAGATCCCAGCCTAGACAAGGCTGAGGACTCCAACACAACTTCAGTGAAAAAAAGTACTACATGAGAAAAAATACAGGTTAATGGGCTCACTCAAACTGAGTCGTATCAAGGTAATTACCAACTGAAATATTCAAACTTTGATTAAAGCGGTCTCAGAGCACTTAATTGACTTTGTTTTCCTAATGAAAAATTGTGTGTTAATCTGTAAAAATCAGCATTTTCCAGTTGACCCTGTTGATTTTGCTGGAGTGCTATTTTCTTGTGGAAAATAAACAAATTCACACTGAATTGCACAAAAATATGCCTTTAACTATGCAGACAATTATTTTTCTTCCCCTGACAGCTGCCATTCATTGCTGCTGCCCATCACCGTTTCTGCTACTTGTAAATCTCTTGAGAGTTTGCCCAATTTCTCAGTGACAACTCACGTTCTGTACAGCCTTTGGGATGGTTTTTGAACCTGAATGCTGCACTGCTGGTCTCCCTCAGCAAGCCCAATCCCTTCAAACTTCCTACGTTTCCAAAGTGGAAAAATTTTAAGCTTCCTGCTTTTATCATTTCAGGCGTGCACTTTTCCTCAGTTTGCATATTCTTAAAAGAATGTTGCTAATTTTGTCAGAGAGGTCCCATTCACACCGTGGGGTTCCCTCTTTGCTGGCTGGAGCACGGAGGGGCTGTGCAGGGCAGGGAGTGTGGGCAGAGCTGGGAATGCTGTCGCTGCTGCCTGGGACTATGCCATGGCAACTGCTTTTTTCCAGGCTGCAACTCCCCCTGATATGAAAAATCTTACACAGCATCTAAAAGCAAACGTCTCCACAGGATGCTCTCAAATCTTGTCTGACTGAAACGCAGCCAAGTCACACGACTCAGCTAATTATCTTGGTGAGACCTGAAGGATGTGTACACACAACTGGCGTTTGGAGAGCTGGAAAATAATTCGAGTTTCCAAGTGATTGTGAAAACTGGGGGAGCAGCAGTGCTGATAGAGGCTTTCAATGATTTTAATGTCAAATTAGAGCTGACTTCATTGAACCGAGGAGCTCGGAGTTGCTTTAAGCATTTGAAGCCATAGAACGGGGAGGGTTTAACCTGCTTATCCCAGAAGTGACCATCTGCCACACTGCACTGACCCTGAGCCAATGTAAATATGTCAAAAAACTCCTAGATATTGGCAATCCAGGATCCTTGAGACACCCAGAAAACTGGCAAAGACAAAAACCAATGCTCTTCACAGAGGATGTAGCTGCTGCATGTCCTTCACTGCATGAAGTCTTGCCTGCTCCTGTCCTCATGTGCCTGCCCTGGTTACTCTTTGGGTTGAGATATCATGTTTTTCTAGGCAGGCACCCCTGACTTGTGGTATGGAAATGGGTAACTTTAACCTTTTCTTCATGACTTTTAAAGGAAGTGAACTGCAGCACGCTGGAAATGAACATCCAGTTTTTGAAATCAAGCGAAAAAAGTTGTGCTTGCATTTCCTCTTCTGAACCTTATTTCAAGCATGTACATAATAACTTTGAAACAAATTCTCATTTGTGTTTTCTTGCCTGACTGGATGATGCACAGTGAAATCAGGCTGTATGATGTGGTTTTTTTGGCCTCTCCAAATCTAGTGAGTCCAAGCATGATTTTCCGTATTGTAAGCATGATGTGAGTCCTTTTCCCCACCAAATGTAGCCAAAAGGAAGGTGGAACACATGAAAGTGGATTTTGTTTGCCTCTGACTATTCTACAAGCCATGGCATTCCATGGTAATTACATCTGCTTCTTGTTTCTTACTGGCTTCTGTATTCCTTTCTAAGCTAGATCAGCAAGGGTTTATATTGCCTGTTGGTTTAGCAACAAGAACACTGATATTACATCGATTTGTGACTAGCAGAGGGTCCTGCTAGAAGCAGCCCTATTCCCTGCTATCTTGGTTTCAGCTGGGATAGAGTCAGTTTTCTTCCTATTAGCAGGCACAGGGCTGTATTTTGGGTTTAGGATGAGAATAATGTTCATAACACAGTGGTGGTTGGGTTGTTGCTGAGCAGGGCTTACCCAAATCAAGGACTTTGCAGTGTCTCATGCTCTGCCACTGAGGATGTGCCCGGAATGCCAGGAGGGAGCATGGCCAGGACAGCTGACCCGAGCTGGCCAGTGGGATATCCCAGACCATAGAATGTTGTGGTCAGTTTGTAAACTGGGGAGAGTTTTCTGGAAGGTGCCAATTGCTGCTTTGGCTTGGGCTGGGGCAGCACTGAGCAGCTGCATTGTGCAACACTTTTTGGGGGGGTTAGTCCTCTCTCTCCCCTTTTCTCTGTTTTTATTAGTGTTTGTGGTTGTATTTTACTTTATTGCAATTATTAAGCTGTTCTTATCTCAACCCACTGGTGTTAACCTTTTTCTGACTCTCCTCCCCACTCCGCAGGGGCAAGAGGGACCGAGGAGGTGAGCAGTATTTAGTTCTCAGCTGGGGTTAAACCACAACAACCTGTACACCCCAGTTTTGAGATCTGTCAGTCAGCCAGTTCTCCTAATTCCACATAAGGAAAGTTTTAACATCAGGATTGGGTCTGGTGTAATTTAAAAACCACGGGGATACTACAATGATTAATCTTCCATCCCTTATAATTTCCCTAGCCCTGAATGCATCTGTTCATATTTTGTGCTTACCCTGGGGTAAAGGCATCTCAGTTCTCTTTGAAATCTGGGACCTCTGTGTTAATCTTCCAGCACTTTGAAGTTTATTCCATTTACAAGGAACTACCAGAACTCCTCAGATGTTTCCTTTAAGGCTACTTCGTTAAATGTCTGAGAATAGACACATCCAAACACTCGTGAGGAAGAGTAACATTTCTAATAAGGAGTAGTTAGCTGCCTGGCCCATTACTTTGCTCCGTTATGAGGCTTAGCCTGCAGAGACTTTATGTCCACATTCCATGGATGATAGATGTTCACACAGCTAGTCTGCCCAGCAGGATCAGGAGGACCTAAAATCCGCATCTCCCAGAGCACTGCAGATACAAACTATCCCTAATATCCTATAAAAACCTGAATGTCTGCAATAAAGCAATCACGAACCACAGAAATCACAGCTATCCTATACCACAGGAAGAGAGCAGGAGTCCTCGTCAGGAACACGAATAAATCTGTAAAAACCTATGGCCAGGTCTATCTCATCCTGAAAGCAAAATCCCAGGCATTTGTTAGGAGGAGTTCACAAGTCCTTTTCTGCAATGGATCCTTCCCATGCTGTAAAGGAAGGCAAAAATTTGTTACTCTCCTTGTTATCTCGCCTGAGGGAGATTTCCCTTCTGATCCCAAATTAGATCATCAGTTTAATGTTCAGTGCATGAGCAGCCATACCAATTAGATCCTGAGAAGCTGTACTAATGCCAGCAGTGGCAGAGCAGCCTCCTTACACACTGCCTCCGCCTGGAACCAAATCCTGCTGCTTTAGAGAAGGCATTAAATCCTCCAGAAAACGTGATGGGCACCGAGTGAGCAGCTCTTTTTTTTCTTGGCTCCCACTGGTGCCCAGCAGCTGCCCCGGAGCAGGGATGTCATGGAGCAGGCACCGCCTGAGCCAGGGAGGCAAGGGGGCTCCCCCCAGACCTCCTTAAAGCACTCACAGATCCATTATGCAGGACTCACTCCAATTTCCTCGGGCTAGAAATGTTCCTCTTCTCTCCTGCAGTTCTTCCTGTGACTTTGAAGTCTCCATTTCAACCTATGGGCTTCCTTTGCTCACACTGCCCTCTGTGGAGGTGAGGTCCAGACACACTGTCCAGGACCCTGTCCTTGGATTGGCACTTTTTTTCCTCAGTTATGAGTTACTTAAGTCATATTATTTTCTTTATCGCTTTATGTGTAAGGTATCACTACATCCCCTCTAGCTCTTCAATCTGTTATAGTACAGAACGCCAGCTTTCTTTTCTTGGAGAAGATTCTCTTTTCCTTAACTACCTTGGAAATCTCATTCTGCACCTGTTTCACCTTCCCCTTTTCCTTACCACACTTAAGCACCATGGCATTTACAAAAGACACTGGTGTCGCCTGTGCTGCTGATTTTTCCCTAGAATAAACTTTTCTTTGTGCCACAGCATCTGGTAGCTCCCAGCCACCCCACGGACAAATACTGGCCCCCAACTTGGTTCTTATCTTCCCCCTGTAATTGGTGCCCACCTGTGACCTCACAGAGCTTTGGGCCTTGGCATTTGGTGCTTTTAACCTTCTTCACAGTGTAATGCTGTTCTTATAACTCTATCAGGCCAGCTGACGTTTTCAATTATGCAGAAAAATCTCTCTTCCATAATGCCAATGTTCCCAGATTTTGTGTGGCAGCACACGTAAGAAGCACATTCAAAGCAGGATTATTCTCTTCAAATTAAGACTGCTGTGTTGGGAATGGTGATGTCTTAGATTCCCTTTTGGCCAGTGAGGCAAACACGTAATCCCTGGGTGCAGTTCACCCACAGGAGGAGCAGTGTGATCTCCCAAGGAGTGCTCCCTACTCTCTGCTGTGATGATGATGGTGATCAGTTTGGGCACAGACACCTTTACTTACTGATGGCCATGGGCTGGCTCTAGGATTCATCTCGCCTTCATTTTTTTTAGGTGACACAAATTGTATCCCTAGGGGTTTTTTTTCACAGATTATTAATCCCAGCAATAACAGACTCTGTCCCAAAACCAAATTTGAGGACAACTAGGAATATCTGGTCTCCATTTGGATAATTCTCCCTTTTGTATTACATGCCACAGTATCCTTGTAATTTTTAGTCAGTTTATAATCCATTTATACCCATGATAATCAACACAATAAAGTAAATCTGCAACACAGCTTGATGCAAAAGGTCTTCCTGCTGCACTGCCTTTGTGTTGTCTCCAGGGACAGATATTTAGAGAAGAAGGAAGGGGTGGGCATAAGGTGATTCTGCTCCTGTTCTCCCTTTGTCACACCAGTACTGCAGCAGTTTGGGGACTTCCCATCTGGGATTGCTCTGAAATCATCCTGTCAGTAACAGGAATGGAGATTTCCTCTCTGGATCCATACAATTCCCAGTTTTGGCCTTCTCAGCCTTCTCTGGCAGAGAGCTCTGCAAGAAGGAGTACTTATTTTTGTCTGTTGTGCCTTTTTGTTCTTAAACTGTCGAAGCAGCCAATGATGGGTGTTGTCTGAGCTCTGTCACTTGATCCCCACCACCACCACCTCTCTGTGCACTGGGCCTTCCTTCCAGCCTGGGGCTCAGGCTCAGGCTGTTCAGTGCTGCCCTGGGTGGGAGCCTGCCTGCCTCTCTCTGCGTGTTCTTATCGTCCTCCCCACTCTCTGCAGCTCTTCGGGAAAAAATGTTCAATGGGACATTCCATCAAATGCTTTTTTGCAAATCCACGGAGACTGGATCTAACCATTACCCTTGTCTGAGGAATGATTCATCTTGGTAAAATATTTACCTTTAATAAACTCATACCTTTGATAAAACCTATTTGTTGCCATACAATGAGTGCTTTCTCATTGTCCCAAAACTGTCCCAAGATTCCTGGGTCAGGTGGCTTGTACAATTTTTTCCACTATTTTTAAGTACGGTGATATACAGATTCCTGCTTTTAAACCTGCATTTTCATGTACCAATTATTTCAACATCCTCAGATGGAGATTATCCTGGGCCCCTGGGTTCAGTTCCTCTAGTACTGGAAATTTTATCTTTAATGTAGAGCTCTACTTCTGCCATTCGTTTCACCACTCTTTCCTTCCTAACAATTTATAGCCAGCAATTTTTTACATTCCAGTCATGCGAATAAACCTGCCAGTTTTCTGTCATGCCAATTATATTGTATTTTTCATAATCCAGCAAGAATTCCCAAGTCCTCTTGCTTTTAATTATATACTCATAAGGTACCTCTCCTCAGTCCCTCTCTGGCCAGCCACCTGTGCTGAATCACTGTGATGTGTGATTGTCACAGGGGGCAGGGGGACAAAGCTGTTACAGAGCCACTCTGGAGCTGTGAAAGTCTCTGGCAAGTTCTGGGCTTTATATATCACAGATTTACTCATTTCTGCAGGAAAAAACCCTCTCCTTCTGGGGCTCCTCTTCAAGGTGCATTCAATGCCCATTATTCTGGCCCATTTTGACACACCCTTACATCCCATCTAAATTCTGCTCTACCATTTACTCCTTCAGGAGTGCTGAAGAGTAGGTAGTGTAGAGCCCACAGAGAGCTACAGATCCCTTGCCCTCCAAAAAAGTCAATCCAAACCCACAAAACAAGCCATATGTACCCATTCCTGGTCTCCCAATTTCTAGGGGAGAATGGTGAACATCCTTGTTTATTTAAGGGGACAGTAATCTTAAAAGGAACTGGGCAGCTGCTCTTCCCCTCTGACTGCGGATGTCAATACTGAGCTTGTCTCTTCATTGGCAACTAAAGCAAGGTCTGAGTTGATGTTTTGTTTTTCTATTAACAGCAAAGCAAACACACTATTGAGCAAAACTGGCTGACTTGGTATTGCTGCCCAGCTCTCAAACCCCCCTATTAGGATATGATATGCCACCTTGCCTACTGCGAGTGTTAATTTTCTCATGGCATGTGTGTTCTTGGGCCATGTAATCCTCCAGCTGGCTCACCACTGCTCCTGTCAGGGGACCCCTTGTGTGGTACCTCGTGAAGTGCCCAAGCACAGACCTAGATCGTGGGTGTACAACAAGATACATGCTCAAAGTCACATTTTAAAAGAAATTCAATGCTCATGAGCTTGGCTCTGAGACATCTGGCTATGGCCAAGGATGGCCCAGGAGTTCACAGCTCAGGAGCCCCCACGTGCAGCCTGAAGGCATAACAGGACCCATGGCCAGCACAGTCTGCAGAGCTTTATCTTCATCCCCTTCCAAGGTTGGGTGTGTTGCTCCTACAGAAGGCACCTCCTCCTGTGTGGGATCCAAAGCGCTGAACCCACTCTGGAAGGAGAACCTTGTCCTCCTTCTGGTCATTGGGGTACAGCACACTTTCAAGTCAGAAATTGTGCTAAATAATTACAGGACTTCCCCAGCAATGGAATATAAATGCTTTAGTCCCTCTATTCCGAGAAGGGATCCACAATTACATTTCTCAGGTACTGAATGCTTTCTGAATTCTTGAGCTGTCCTAGACCTGCTGGTTAAAAATAAACTTTAGAGTCACAAATTATTTCAGAAATAATCACAACATTCAATCTCTGTTAGACTTGTCAGTGGAAACCAGAAACTGGCACCAAGAAGCAGGCATGCTCTGCTGGGCTCTGCACAAAGTGGATGGCATGCTGCTTAAACTTCGGCCTCTGGAATCTAAATGCAAAGGAGAGGACACTAAAAAATGTGTTTGCTTGCTGCCCTAATGTCATTTTAAGGTGTGACAGAGTCCCAGCCCCTCCAAGCCAGCTGGGAGCCCTGGAATCCTGTTCCTGCAGCATCACCCTGTTGGGAGCTGGTCTTGTTGTGATCTGCTGTGTGGCAGCTGCACCAGTGCAGGGAGCAGAAAGTTTTGACCCTGTGGCTGGAGGAGAGAGAAATCAAAAGCCTGGTGGCTGGAGGAAGAAGGTGGCACATAGCTGTGAAAGTTTGGAGGGTCTGGAGAGTTTTGGCAGTACCATGATCACAGAGAGAGTTACTGGTATGAACATGTGGCTGGTGGGATGCAGCACAGAGTGACAGAGGAGCCTGTGTGGGAAGGGAGCCACAGGGATTATCAAAGTCCAGCTCCTGGCCCTGCAGAGACACCCCAACAATCCCATCCTGAGGTGGGCCTGAGGGTGTTGTGCAGATGCTCCTGGAGCTCTGGCAGTCTCAGGACCGGGACCAGTTCCCTGGGCAGCCTGCTCCAGTGCCCAAATACCTCTAAGGGAAGAACCTTTTCCCAATATACAACCTAAGCCTCCCCCGACACAACTTCAGGCCATTCCCTGGGGCCCTATTACTGTCACGACAGAAGAGATTAGTGCCTGACCCTCCTCTTCCACCTCAGGAAGAAGTTGTAGGCTGTGATGAGGTTTCCTCTCATGTTGCTTAAATTCAGGCATCAATGAGTCAGGGAGGAATCAAGGATGGGGTGGGAGCTGTGGGAATGGTGCTGCTCATGTCTCTGGCCATATGTTCTGCTAAGGAAGTGTGAGGCTGGGAGTGACTGTGGAAGGGACTTTGCCCGGAGCAAGGCTGCTGCAGTCACTTCAGCGTGCTGCTGGAAAACTTTAAGAAAGATGCTGCTGGCAGTGTACAGTGCGTTTGAGCTGGGGATTTTGGCTAATTTAATACACTACTATTTCACAGTATTAATACAACGCTATTTACGTTTACATGACTATGTGACCTGTGATGCTTGCAGGACTGGGTGTGCCGAGGATGGGGGGATGAGCTTCTGGGATGGATTCCTCACAGATCTCTGGAGTGGGGGCTGTATGTTTGAGCACAGTCCCTGTGCTGCTGGGGTGGGGCTGGCTGGTGCCCTGCAGCTCAGATGAAATGCTCATCAGTCAGGCTGCAAAAGGCCATGACAACCCTTTGACAGTCTGGTATTACCAATCCATCAGTCTGAGTGAAGGGTTGTTGGGTATTTTATGTTGGCACTATTAAGGACAAATTGAGACCCGTGTCCATGATATTGCTCCTGTCTTTACCGTAAGAAGATATGGTAGACCTGAAAAAGGCAGCTGGCTGTCCAAGCCAGTACATCTCTGTACCTGCCTGGGTGATTTCCAAAGGTTGGTCACTCGCAGTCTGCTCACTGAAGAGTACTTTCCCCCAGGTTAGTGTTCAAATAAGAGGAAACACTCATAGAGCTGCTGTGAGGGTGTGGGGAGGGAGAAGCAACTCCTTCTGTCTTGTTTTCACCAGAACTTTTTAAAGCTGGCTTTCATTTCTCTCCTGAAATCACCCACTACAGCACAGCTTTGTTTACCCGGTACAGAATAGATCACTGTGTTTCTCTTGTCCCACAAATAACTCACTTTTCTGAGTGGGCTAGAGTAAGACAGTTACAACTTATCTAACACATAAATCTTGACTGGGAAAGATTTCAGCATCTGCCAGAATTATGGGCATCTTTGGTTGTGCCAGCCCCCGCTAAGATGTTCAGAAAGCCGGAGAGTCTTAGGCTGCTCACTCGGGCTGCTGTGGCCTAAGTTGGTTCCCAAATCAGTAAGACAAATAATCTTTTTTTCTGTGTTTTTCTTTCTAACATCAGTAGTGGTGCTTTGGTGCTCTCATTTCAGCCTGGAGCTGTTGCAGTCCAAAGGTTGGAGTTCATGAACTTTCTTTTTTTTAATATTAAAATGAGTTTTAATGAGCAATTAATTCTGCAAGTACTCTCCTCAAAAACACCAGGGAGAATACACAAGCCCTTGAGATGAAACAGGCGAAGAGCACTTCCCCAAGTTTGCCTCAATTAATGGTAAATTCTCACAGAGAATTCTACCAGGACCCCATGAACTTCCCTTAACCAGAGGGGCTGTGTTTTTGGAGATACAACACATCCATGGTTGACTGTTCCTCTCTCCCAGCAGTGAAGAACCAACTCTCCAGTGTGCTCCTTGGGTGATGGGAGGATGGGATGGGAACAGCCCAAAGAAAAACAAGTATCCATAATCCATCATCTCATACTCTGTCACATAGGAAACTTTATTTTTCAGTCACATAATCTAGAAAAGGGCTCTTTCAAAACCAGAGTGTGGCTGTTAGCTCAAGGAGACATCTCTGGGAGCAGGGTCCATCAGTTTGCATCTACTGAGACTTAAATGGGTCCCAGGGCAGCTGCCTGCCAGCCACTCACCAGTGTTTTATTTCTTGGGAAGTGCCAGGCTACAGCAGAGGAAATGAATACACTGATAACCTGTAGAGATGTCTTTTTGAGTGGCTCCCAGCAAGTAAATTGCAAAGCAAGGAACAGAAAAGAGCTTTCTTCTGCCCAGTTGTGCCCTTTAACTGCATTTCTCTAATCAATAATCATACTCCAGGGCAGGCTCGCGGGTGGTCATTTACTTAAGGCATTGCAGAGAAGAGGCAAGGCTGGGCTACCGCTGGTAAAAACAGTGACCTTTTTGCTCCCCCTGCCATTTAGCCCGCTGTCCCAGGGGCGATTGCCGTCAGATGTCAGAACCTCCTCAGCAACTACGGCCGCTGCCTTCCGAGGGCTCCAAGGAGCAGCTGCCAAGGAAGCGCTGCCCAGCCCGCGGCTGCAGTGCCCGGGAGGGTGGCACACGCTGCTGCTCAGGGGCTCAGCTGGCTGGAGAGCTCAGACCCTGCAGCAGCCAGCAGGTAAACAAGAAAATCCTTGCTCTCCCAGGAAACAGGTTGCTTTTCAACAAAGAACTGTTAAAATCCTGCTTCTCTCTGCAGGGCGAGTCTGATCTAAGATACAGCACAGAACGGCTTGCCCGCTGATTATCACACCGAGGCAAACACAAAGCGACACAGCCTGGAAGGAAGTTGTTTTGTACTTACCAGCAGCATTAATATTTTCCTCACAGGAGTACCAGATCCCAGTGTGGAAATACCTGAAAAGGAAGCGGTCATCTCCCGTCTCCCAGCTGTAATGAACCACATTTTGGTTCGTCTCATTTGCAGTCTCATTCCCGCCGTAATTGAGGCAGTTTGTCTTCTTCTCTTTCCCACAGCTCGGCTTGGGGACCCTCTGTGTGCCCTCACACCAGTGGGTCGTGATAAAAGCTGTTGTAGAGAAGAGGAGAGCCATCAGATTCAGACTCACTGCTAGCAGGGCTCTGCATCTTCGATTTGTCTTCATGGTAAATCCGCCCTCCCTCCCCCTCCTGCTGAGAGAAGAAGTCAAAGGGGTTTGTTTTATTTGGGAGGGGGGTTTCAAAGCCTCTCACGATTCAGAATCCAGTTGTCCAGGCATCAAAACTCTCAGCTTCTTCTAATCTGCCGCTGAAGGGGTGAAGGAAGCTCTGCAGCCACACTCCCATTCTTCCCCTTCACTTGGAGCCCTGTCTTTGCACGTTAGAGCAGCAGCTGCCGGCGCGGCAGCGGGGCCGATCTCTCGCAGCCGCGGAGCTTCAGCGCGCAGAGGGGACCGGAGCGGCTCTGCCTCCCGAGGAGCACCAAAGGCGAGTGAACATCTGCTCGGCTACCACACATCATCCTCCCGAGGGGCTCCGCAGCCTCCTCCGCTGGGAGACACCTGCAGGCTGCCAGAATCGCTGTCCCCTGCTCCCGTAGGATGGGCAGGAGCGGCTCAGCGTGCGGCAGGGGGAGGCAGGGAAAGCTTCCAGCCGCTGCCACCGTCCCCGTCACCGCTCGGAGCCCACTGCAGCACGCCGGGCTGTGGGGAGGCGTCACAGCTCGGTCCCGAGGAGAATGTTATTATTTCGTGGAACTGGGAAAGGCATTTCTCGTATACAGAGGTTTCGTCCAGGAGGAGGAGGGACAGAGTGCTACTTTAGCATTTCTGCTCTGAGCCAGAGAATAGTAAATCCAGGGGTTGAGTCTGCTTTTGGGATAATGGTGTAAATCTCTTACTTCAAGGGCTTGCTCTGGCAGCCCCAGAGGAATTTAGATTTGAAAGTGTATAATGTGTGAAAATCACATCTTTCACAACACCAAGCGGAACCCTTTTCCCAGGCTTTTATTCCCAGACACAACGCTTGCAGATGTTTTGGTTGAAGTGGGTCTGGAGGAAATTTTGTACGTCCCGGTTTGTGCAGACAGACAGAACTATTAGAGCAAACTCTGGGTTTTACTCACCAGATGGCAATTCCGAGAGC
Source organism: Platysteira castanea (assembly GCA_013397175.1). NCBI lineage: Eukaryota > Metazoa > Chordata > Aves > Passeriformes > Platysteira > Platysteira castanea. Next base: position 478,914 of record VYXC01002893.1, read on the forward strand.
AGAGAGAACTTAATAATTAATATCCCATTTCCGAAAAGAAGTGTATTGTCCTCTCATGATGTTCAGCTGGCTCGCAGAGTCTGCACATTGCTCACAGCTCTTGGGTGAACACTGAGTGCCACGAGGAGCAGGGCACATGGTGGTGGTGGAGGTACAACCCATGAGCCCCCGTGTCCAGCACTGAAGTTGGCCACACTTTTCACAGAGTAGTTCTGTTCCTTGGTAGATGAACACAATTTTCTGTGGTGAAGAAGCTCTTTGTGCCTTCTGGGTGGTATTTCCTTCCAGCCTAGTTGGGACACCCTGGAAGGGCCATGGGGGTGCTGCTGGCCTCTCAGAGCAGTCCAGCAGTGGGTTTCCAGCAAGCCATGGAAATCTCCATGGAGTCAAGCAGGCTCATACTGACAGACAGGAAAGTGCTCACGGATCCTACAGGCAAAGCTTGTGCTGTGCTTTGCTGCCTGCAGGCATGACATGTGGGAGCAGTTCCTCCAGCTCCTTGAGGAAAGCCAGGAAGGATGAGGAGAAGTTTCTCCTTAAGGCTTCCAGGACCTGTTCCTGCCTTCTTGGTGCCCCCTCACAGATACCCACAGGAGTTGTTATGCCTTTTTTTGGTGCCTGTCCTCAATGTCTGAGCCCAACTGTTGATGAGATTTTCCACTATTTCTACACTCACTTGGCTTTCGTCATTTTTTGTTATAACTAAACTTAAAAATTAACTTTTAACTTGGAAAGCTAATAGAAAACTTTTGTGAGAAAACTCACAGGCCTCTGTGAGAACAATTGTGATGGCAGCTCTCCAGATTTGGTAAAATAACTTTGTACTGCAGACCTTCCCTCCTAAGAGCCTTTGCCTTGCCTACCCTTGCCTGTGCCTGGTGAGTGCCCCCACCTAAGTGCCAAATTTCTCCCTGTGGTCTGCACTAGCAGGGTGCCTCTCCTTGACCACCTGTTGCTATTGCTTAGCACTTTTCCCTGTTCCAGCCTTTTCAGCATTGCATCTTGCAAGCCAAATAATCAGCATACTTTCCCTGGTTTTAATTGGGTGCAAGAAATAGAGGTGATAGCTACTCAGAGGACCACAGGATTATTATTTCAGTTATTTTCATGTTGCAGGACATTTACTCAGCAATGCGTTTGTGGGGTTCTTGTGTTTCTCAGGGTTATCCACTTGCTAAGAGGAATAAACAAAACACTTGAAACTTTGACAGAAAGCCTTCACAAGAAAGCTAGTGCTGTTCTTCAGGACTGTCTTTCAAGTGGCTGCCAGCATCTGAATCATCACACTTCTCCAAATGTGAATACAGGTCTTTACAGCTCTTTTCTCACAAATTTTCTCTACCTGTTGCCCTGTGGGTTCTGTTTTCTGGCCTGCAGCACCAACGCCTGCTCATTCTGCTCCTCTGTGTGCCCATCGCCCTGAGAGGTGAGCATCCAAGACTTTTGTCATCTGGGATAATTTTGTCTAAATACTTCTTACATTTTGTTTTTACTCCTAAACCTAACAGATATTTCTATGTTTGTTCCTCCTCATCTTCTTCATTCTTGTTTTTCAAGCTGGCAGAGCTGTTGATAACACACATGTTGGCAGTAAATTAAAAAGTCAAAATAAAGCAGGAGTATGGTTTCTTTTCTGCTACAGAGCTTTTAGAATATTACGCATTTAAAAACACTGAGCACAAAGTAAAGTATGCTCAGTTAGAGAATTTTTTAATATGAATAATATTCTTTTTCCTAAAGGAAATCAGGGAGTTTTTTATATTTGGACTCCTCTAGGAGCTGGGATTACTTGAAAAGACAGAAACTGTTCTATGTTATACCCATGCTGTAATACCCCAACGACTTCTCTTTATATAATCTCTGTTTATCAGATTTGTTGTGCGCAAAAATGGAAATATCACACATATCCTGCAGAAGGCATTTCAGGGGCCTGGATTTAGTAGTATTTCTGTGGTATTATCTTTAGTGATAATGTAGGAGGGTTTGAATGCTATAGTGAAGTAGTTTTCAGGTTGTGGCTACAAAAATCCTAAAAACATTTTCGTGGTAATAACTTTTCTCTGATATTGTGAGACAAACTGCCTTCACAGGTTATAGACAACCGGTGCAAAAAGAATTTGACCCAGAGGACTTAAAATAATGACAGCTTTTGCAAAAGGAATCTTTCAATCAGGCTCTATTTTTCACTAGTGCAAAACAGAGGCACCTGCTTTTGGGTCTTCTAGTGCTAATGGGGACATGGTGAGCTCATTCTGGCTGCTTATTTGGAACCAGCAGCTTCAAATGCATGGGGTTATATGCTACATATAAATCTACATTTTAACCCCCCCATAGCTTTTATTTAAATTCTTATTCTTATTGGTCTGTCCTCCTGGGCTTCCTCATGTGTTTATTTTGTCTTTTTTAGCTCTCGCTGGACTGGATTTCCCAGCTCCTCCTGCCACTTTGGACTGGACCCCTCCTGGCAGCTCCTCTTTGCTTTTCCTCAGAACCACAGAACTCACTCGCTCAATTCATTTTCTTGCAAATGGTTCAATATCTCCATTTCTAGTTGGAATTTTCCTCCTTTGGCATGGAGCTTTGCATAGATCATCTTTGTCTTGGTTTCTTACCTTGGTAAACATGAATTATTGGTGTGCCCCAATATAACTCCCCTGTCTCCTCTCTTTCCAGCAAAATGGGAAGTTTCTCCTTACTTCAGTCACGTAAAAGCTTTTATTTTTATATTTGAAGAAGGGAGTTGGGAAGGAAATACTCTCCATATTTCATCCAGATTGTGATATCCAACTATGAATAGTTTGTGTTCTCTCCACTTCAGACTCAGTCTCCCTTTTCCCGTTTTCACCCCGGTTTTTACATTTTTCTCGGAGTTCTGACCCAAAGCAGTCTGTGCTCAACAGTGATGCATGGCACTCTCAGCCTACAAGCTGGGCTTAAAAGTCCTGTTCTTCTAAGAGATGCTGCCGAGGGGCAATCCTGATTTTCTTACAGAAATTAAGCCCTCAGCAAACAGGCAGTCCCATGGGGTCCATGTGAAGGTGGCCTGAATATTGATACAACAGGAAATTTTGGTCTTCAGTTTAACTTGTGACTTGGAGTGTGTCTGTCATGTACTTTGCTTGTGGGCATTTAGGCAAGGACAAGAAGATTGCTCAGGAAATTCCCACTGTTCCTAAACCAACCAGGCAAAAAATGGTTTCTGACAGCACTGTAGCAAAGCCCTTTAGTAATCACGACAGAAATGAAAGTGATAAAATAAACTATTGCTTCTCTCATAAAAATTTCCTTGGTCCAGTGTCACTGGGCAGTGGACAAGACATCCCTGAGTGCCCTATCCAGAGGAGCTGCTCTGGATGCTGGGATCAGTTGTCAGCGTGGTTCATCATGGTTGGGACAAGGGGGCTGTGCCACTCAGACCACAGGCACCCTCTCTGCAGCCCCTGACTGCCCCAAACAGCATCAGATTAAACAACACTGCTCTTTGTGTAAAAACTGGCTGCCATTGGGATGCCAGCAGATTTGTACTTATCTGCTATCTGCGTTTAATTCTTCCAGCAGCTGGTGGAGAGGAAGGGACATGAAAAGAAATGACAGGTCTGAATCATGTCTTGATTTGTGTCTGGGAGAGCTGGCTGGCTAAGTTGCCTGAAGAGGCAGTCCAAAAGGTCAGGACTGAGCAAGCAACATATTCCCAAGGCAGTTCCCAACAAGCTATTTATATGTTTCGACTTATGGTGAGAGTGAATGAAGGGTAATGCTATCTTACTTCTGATCCTGAATTACAGATTTTTCTGTTTTAGAGGTATGAGAATTATTTCCTCACAATTGACAGTTGGATTGGATTAAGATGAAAGTTTAATTAATATTTAGTACTCTTTGTTAAGACTGACTTTGATGTGTCAGAGTTATTAGAAGAAGCTAAAGGCCCACTGAAGAAGAACTCTAAAAGCAGAACCCACTTCACTCTCTATTGCTTTAATTAAAGAAGCATTTTTGCACATCAAATCCTTAATGGCAGCTTGTGAGTCTTTCCATATTCCTGGGCACCACGGCCTGCCATAAAAGCAACCCCAGAGAAAAAAGTGGCCGCAACAAACAGAGCAGTGCTGAGAAATGTCAAAGGGTTGATTACCCAAAAATCCTCTTTTATAACCCAGGCATCTGATTTCCATATTCATAAAAGTTATATGTTGTCATATCCCACTGTGCTTTGGAAGTGATTAATCCACTAACTACAGATTAATTAATTTATATTTCTTCCTTGTTGTGTTTTTTAAGACATTTTCCTTTCTGTTATCAATATACTTTGAGGGACAGAAGTTAGAACATTTAAATATCTGTAGTTTTTAATTTCTGCCTGGCAAAGGAATAAACGCTATGCATTTGGTGTCATTTATATGAAGAATAATATTGCTTATTTTTATGCTCATGCATTTTTTCCCCATAATTAGGATTCATCATGTGTCCGGGCTTTTTAAGTGGTAGATTATGATTTGCAGTGGGATTTTAGTTCAAAAAGGAGTGACCGGGGAGCTTTGTTGGAGCAAGCTCTGTACCTGGAAGTTCATGTTTCTGTATATTCTCTGCAGAAACTGGACCCTGTGCAAAATGCACTTGCAAAAATAAACTTTATCAGAGCAGAGTAAGGGAGGGTGCTTATGTGCAGGGATGGCATTTTGATGGGGCCACGCAGACTTGCAGAAAAATGAGTGCACACTGGGTGTAATAAGCCAAGGGATTAAAAGCCCACTGGGTGTTATATTCTAAGCCAAGGGATCAAAAGCCCTTGGGGTGTGCCCATGATCTCATCAGTGTGGTGATGCTGAGGGTCAGGGCAAGGTCTGGTTGCCACAGGAAGCCGGGATGGTCAGCTTGGCTTTGGAACCCGAGTGTAACAAGACCCTGCATTCCGTCTACAGTGAGAGAGAAGGGCAAATTTATGCAGCCAGCAGGTTTTAAACTTTTCAGTACCAAACCTCTATTTGAGCAGAAATCTCTCCCGCAGGAGTACAGCAGAAGACAAAGCAACAAAACTAAACATCAAGAGATCGATGCTAAAAGTAAAACAGAGTGGCAAAGATGTCTCTCCAGAGCAAAAGCAGGTAATTGGGAAACTGTTCCAAAAGGAAGAGAAAAGGTCAACCCGCGGATGACAGGCTGGTGCACAGGAAGCTTCTGCCTGGCTGGGGACAGCATTTCACAGTGTATTGGAGGAAAAGTGAATGCGTATGCAAAAATGTCTAAGAAAATGCTAAGCTGCCTGAGAAAGCCTGGGTAAGACTATCCCAAAATGACAGAGAGTGTCATGGGGAGAAATATCCTCCAAACTGTGGGGCTTTTGAGGCAACAGCAAACCCAGCAGAGTGTTGGGAACAATGTCAAATTTCACAATGAAGCTGTAGCAGATGGCAGAAGAGGGAGTCAAGGCCAGGACTTGGCAGAAAGATGGAAAATGTTACACATCGACTTGTCTGGAGAGAAGGAGGGAGGAGATATATGAACCACCTGGAGGACAAGCAGGACACTCGGCAGAATGAAAGCACAGTGGAGAGCAGAGAGAGGTGGTACAGGGGAAGGCTGGTTTGGAGACCACAGTATGATTAAAAAGTATAAAGCTGCAGCTGGCTGGTATCACAGACCCCTGTCACAAGTCTGCATGAACACGGTGGCCTCAGCAAAGAGGCAACATGAGATTGCAGTTCCTCAAAGGAAAAATGTTATGAATCTTCTGGGAACTTGTATGGAAATGAAGCTACAGGAGGAAAAAGTTCAGCAGTATCATACTGACTGCTCAGCTTGGCAGCTGGGATTTTATTTCCAGCTTCACAGCGGGTCATGAATATTTCTTCTTGCCAAGCCTTTCCTTGACTGGGTTTTGAATGGGGAAAAGTCCTTTCTATTCTTGGTATTTAGCAAGGTCTCAGGTAGGGAAAACTCTACTTCTCCACTTGACCTCTAAGGCTGTGTGCTTCTTTGAAGAAATCTTTTTTGTCCACCATGCTCTGCTGGTAGTGCCTAACCACTCAGGTTTCATGAATCCCTGCTCTTTGTGTGTATAAATACAACACCCCAAAGAGAGACTGCATGATTTGTTACAGATCTAGAGTACTCAGTTAAAATAGTTCTGCCAAATGTGAATTGTTTGACAGGTAGAATGTATTGAGTTAAACCTCGGCTCAGTCTTTAAATAGGCCTCATGTTCTTCATCCAGATGACTGCTCAAAAAAGGAATAATATAAAAATTTTTTTAAATCTGATATTGATCTGTGCCCAGACCCTCCTCAAGTCAACCCTTAAAACCATTAAATGTAAGCACACCAGCAGAGCTCAGGCTGGCCCTGTCCTCATGCCTCTGGTTTCTTCCAGCACAGAAGATATGTGAATCAAGTGGAATCTGCTGCCCCACCTCGCCGGGTGCTGGGGCTGTGGGGTGAGCAGGGTGTCTGTGGTAGGACCACTGTCTGCACAGGGACAGCATGGCCTTGGTTCTCAGCAGAGGTCTGAGTTGATCCCAAGCAAATCATGGACATTGGAACCCTCAGATGGGGCCATTTCTGCAGTAACAGCTAAATTATAGCCCATGCCCTGCAGGAAACCAAAGAGAACGAGGAGCTGCTGAGGCTTCTTGGACCTGTGGAATGGACGAGCAAGAGGACAATTTCCTGCATGGGGACAGCTCTGTGAGGTGTTTAGAAATCAAGATGCTGAACTCATCTGAATCAATTCATTTTAATTAAGGATCAATGTGAGGCACAAGAGCTCCCTCAACCAGCTACACTACCACGGCCTCTGTGATGTGGAGCTGCCCTTGAAAAGTTCAAGCTCTGGGCAAACCTGTGTACAAGGATGTTTGACAGAGCCCCTGGCCCTGCAAGGAACAGAAGTTCTGGGCTGTCTGTCCTGCCCAAACACACCGCAGTTCACTGCCTGGTGCCAAAATCACTCACTGGTTGCCTCCCATTGCTGCTCTAGGTTGGTTTAGGGAGGCTGAGACCTGCTGGGGACTTGTCATATCAGCCCGTGAGTATGTCCTTTTCCTCTTTGCTGTCAGATAAGCTCTGAGCCCAGCATCACCCATGGGTGCTTTTAACCAGGCATTTCCCAGTTAATTATCAGCAAACTAATAATAAACGCTAATTCTTCCATGTTCAGAAGTGCATAGATTTTCCTACTCAGTAATTTGTTCAATATTCAGCAATAGCAATCTTACAATTCAACACCAAAGCACTGCACTCCAGCATTGTCCAGACAGATGCTAATGAGACGGGAATAAATCAGGCAAGTAGGCTGCAACACTGAAATGAGCTGCTGGCCAGGAGGCAGGACGAGCATTGCCTCGACAGGACACACAGCAACGGAGACTCCTGAGTCACTTCTGCTTTTCCATGGTGCTTTGTTGCCACCCGGTGGCCTCACACACGGTTGCAAGAATGAAACTGGAAAAGGTACATTCGCTGAGATGTCTTATATTTCATTAAAACCTCTGAACGCTTTTTAAAAAGCTTCTTAGATCACTATCTTTTCATGCCCTGCTGACACAAGTCTCTGCTTAACAGGTGTTAAGTTACCTTTTTCCAATGTGACGGCCATAATTGCAATGTACACAACACTTGTGTTTTATTTGTGTTTAGAAGGAATTTCTCTTGTCTTTTGCAGTTTTCTTCCTTAAGAGGACAAGATCCGTGGAGGATAATGGTATTGTCAGGTCTGGAATGGTCACTAAATAGTAATGCTATGGTGCTTGATCCATACAGCCTGATACTCCTGTTTGCCAAGATAAGCACTGAGTTTGCCCAGCACTCTGGCTCCTCTAACAGGAACACGTCTGCCTTGTATGAAATAATCAGTGTCCTGCTTCAGGCATGCTGTTGAACCACAGGCATGCCCAGCAGGCACCCTGGACAATCTTGATGACAATTCACTAAAGTTTTTTTCTCTTTTCCCAATTCTTTTACTATTTCTGGAGCCTACCTTTCTGTGTGTTTTTCCCAACCTTTCTCCACTCCAGTCCTCTCTCATTTAAGTAGTTCGCCCTTAATTTCCTTCTCCCTGGCAGTCTAGTTTTTTCCTTCATGAATAAAGAGCTGTTGCATTTTTGACATCCTCACTAGGTGATATTGGAACTATTAATTGTCAGTGATGCTGCTGGTCCTGCAAAGCTCAGCTCCCCACGAGGATCTCAGTGTTCCCTGCAGCCACTTTGGAAATCTGGCTGTTTCCCACATCACACCTTCCAAAACACTGGTGAAAACCAAGCATCCTCCATGGTGTTGTCTGCAAGTTTCAGTGGCACCAGCACTGTGGCCTATCACATGAGCAGATTATGATGCTTCATCTCCTCACTGCCAACACCCTTTTCAAAGAACGCAACCTCATTTCAGAATCTGCATTTTCCCTCTCATCATTCCAGCTAGTTTAGCCATGTAAGAAGCTCTTACTGAGGTAAAAACACTGCTGCTGAAACAATTTGGAACTAAGGGACTGGGCTGTCTGTGTGTTGCTCTGGTGACATCCTGGTGGCTGAAGGATGAGCTCTGCCTTGGAGCAGTGATGGGGCTGAAAAAGGGAGGGTGAGTCACCTGATGTCTGCTCCTGGGTGAGGATATGAAGAGGAAGGACAGGAAGCAGCAGCTGTCACTTTTACTTGCTTTTGACGTAGATGGATGAAGAGATTACAAAAAGGCTGTGTCTTTTCTGGGGTGCTCTGAAGTGTTTTTTGAATCCACAGCTGGAGAACTTCTTATGAGGGCTTCACAGTCATCATCAGGTCACATTGCTCAGCTTCTTCTCTGCCACGCAAGATCAGCTGGGTGGGGGGCTCTGATTCTTTCTGGAAAACAGATATACTCACTGAAACACCTTCAGGCTGATGAGATAGTCTGCTTGTTCTTTTCCCTTAAAGAGTTCCTCTCATCCTTCTTGCCACAGCTGCCCAGAGAACCCACAGCCACAGAAGCTGCTAACCTGCAGGTTCACTTGAAATAGACATTTAAACATGTTCCCAAGTAGCTTTTGAATGGTTTCTCTTCAGCAAGTTGCTGAGAAGCTCAGGGGTGGGGACATGAAGCAGAGTTGACAGTGGCACAGCTGTTGGGTTCAGGGAGCAGCTGCTCACGCAGGGTCAGTCCCTGCCTCCCAAACCATGTCCCCAGAACCACCAGAAGCATCTTCCCGGTTCAGGGCTTCGGCCCAAAGGCAGTGACAGCTGTGCAGAAAGTTCAAGGCTGCATGATCTCTGCAGCTCAGCGCCTCACACTGGAATGGTCAAGGCTTCCTGGGAATCTGCTTTTTCTGCCTGCCCCATGCTCCTGTGAATACCCAGCACACCAAAAATCAATAAAGCAGAGAAAAAAGTTACCAGTGTATCTGGCAGGAGAGCAACAGGGCAGCAGGAATATTGGAAGATTTTACTTATTTTCCAGGCAAGGAAAGGCAGGTTAAAGCTGCCACAGCAAAGCCAGCAGAGGAGGTGAAGGCAGTAACCAGCCACACGGACGTGTCCCCTGGAAATGACAGAAACAGCCAAACTTCTCAGACACACCTTAGGGAGCAAGCACTCCCTGCGGCCAGCCTGAACCCCGTGTAGCTGCTCTTCCACTCACCCTGGTGAGACACCTCCCTGGAAAACTCCAGTGCCCGTGTAGGGGCCTGCACTGCTGACTCTTCCTGTTTTATCTCTCCCAAGGGAAAAACGGGCAGCACATCTGCAAACAAGGCAGGAGATTCGGGGTGGAAACAAAAGGAAGAGCTTTGGGCATGGCTGCAGCAGGGGAGCAGGAGGGGAGGCTGGCTCTAACCCTGTGCCCTCACACATTTTGTTGGGCTGAAGCTGCTGCTCCTGTTGATGGTCTCGACGTGTGTCTGAGCTTTCACAAAATACTCAGCTCCTGCCCCCGTGGTATCCAGGTGAACCACGGAACTCATGTCTCTCATCACCTTCTGCTGCACCTGCCACAGGCTCAGAAAGAAAATATCAGAACACAGGGCAAGCACCTAACATAAAACAGCAGCCCTACCACTGCTGCCTTAAAGACCCTTCAACACACACTTCTGAGATAATATTAGTATAAGAGGTGATATATAGATTGATTTTATTGAAGGCCTCCAGGGGCAGATATAGAAAACGCCCAGAAAAGCCCACCACACACAGGGTAAATACAGATTTATAAGTTTAGTAAATTAACAAAATTGACAAAAAGCACCATTTAGGAGCATAAGTGGTGATACAGCTTCCCACCCAGTTCAAGCCCTTTCTAAATCCTCCCATCTCAGAAGGAATTGATGAAAATGTGTCTGGAAGAGCTGTTTTTCTGCCTTGGTTCCCAGGGAGAACCAAGATAAGGTAAGGGCTTTGGATTATGTTTTGTCTTTCTGCATATCAAGGTAGGGGAAAGTACTGGGAAAACTAGTTACCAATGCAATAATAGACTACAGAGCTCCAAATAGATGTGTAAAGAATATAGAGAGTATAGAAAAAATTCAAAAAACCCTCCAGCATCCCCATGAAGTTTGCCCAGAGGGAGAAGGAGGGAGCAGCAGGAGGTGTCAGTGGGGCCTGTGTGAACAGGAAAAAGAAAAACAAAAGCAGCAAACAAGAAGACACAGAGGAGTGCAGAATGAGCCCACACATATCTGGAAGGGCAAGAGGGGATGGAAGGAAGAAGCTGTAAGCCAGAGAGTCATACAGATGATGCTAGGCCACAACACTAGAGCAGAACCTGCTGCCTTGGTAGGGGAGGACTGTCTGAGGTCCTGACTGACCGGCGTTTTTTCTGGGTGTAACGGGTGCTAAAATCATGCGTGTGCCAAAACAACGCTGTGATAGTGATGCCATAATGATTTGTTGCTTTTTATACATTCCTCTCATATTCCCCTTCATATACACTTTTATGCAGCTTTTATGTATCCCAAACGCTTTTAGCCCACATACTTGTAATTCCCTAAGTTTGATAACTAGCTTAAACCCAAAGTTCTGTTAAGCCAAGAGACCAAACATCTTGGCTTCGTCATAGAGAGGGTGTCAGAGCCCCAAATCCCAGGTCCTCTCCAGAACACATTCTGTAAACTAAGATAGACCCATGCAGGGGGGACAATCCTGAACGGGGGGCTTCTCTTGAGCCTCCCATTGGGGAATCCATGATAAATATGCTAATATGGAAGGTCTATAACTGTATAAGCAAATCATCAAGGAGGGGCTTTTCCGTGCATTCTCCAGTGTGCATTTCCCAACGTGCATTCCGTGCATCGGTCTGGGCAGGGCATTCCTGCGGGATACTCCTGCCTGGATCTAAGGATCCTTAATAAACACTGAGGTAAAATACCTTTTTCCTCTCTAACCGTGTCTGGCTTTTAATTCTAAGCCCAGGAAAAGGCATCAATAGGGTTGTGAGAGCAGATGCAAAGTGCTCAGAGAGGAGATGGACTGGGCTATGAAGGCTGAGCGATTTTGGCGCGTGCAAATGTAACACATTTCAGCAAAGCTTTAAAAGCATATGACCAGCAGGACATTATTTTATGGCCACAAGTAAGTTTGCATTCACTGCTAGCAAAATGAATTTGCTGTTTCCAGTCTCCACAGCCATAGGAGGATGGGTAACAGCTACCCAACTGCTTCTCTTTCTGTGCTGCAGATGCAAAGTGCATCTGGATGCCTGATTAGCCTCCGGCTGCATACACATAAAACCCAAACAAGCCATGAGGGCAAGTCCTTCCCACCATCAATATACCTTTCTCCACAGAAAGATGACATAGAGGGCCATTAGATTGAAAAGATTTAAAGGAAAAAATTTTGCTCTTGCAAAAGCATCAAATGGGACCTTTCAAATGTAACAATAATTTTAAAAAGTAATAAGAGTCCCAGGATAAAACTCGTATTGACCAGCAATACTAATGTTTGCAACAGTCTAGTTGATAGACAGCATTCTGAAATTTGGAATTAATGTTTAGGTGATTGAGATCATATACTGAAGAGCTGATATTTTATTCATAAAACACAATCAGATACAAACTTACTGATTGCTTTTAAAGAGCCAGAAAGCCCATAGACAAGGTTGACCTCATTTACTTGGATCCCACAGTGAGCCGTTCTGCTCTTGATGCCTCCTTGTGGACTGAAGTCTTTTGGATTAATAAATTGCTAACTGAGATTTGAGAGTCACAAGAAGTCATGGTGGGGACTCACATTTTAGCAGAGGTTCTCAGGAAGAAAAATGAAAACTGATACATTCTAGTGGTACTAAAAACCTGCTTCAAAATATTAAATGTGACAGAAAGTTATCAGGACTAGCAGAAGGGTAAATCAACAAATGGAACACAGATAAATGTGGAATTATGCTTGTGTGAATTTTTTCCTACATTTTCACAGCATCCTCCAGCAGAAACAGGAACTTGGGATTCAGGTTTCATGGGTTAGTCAGCTCTGTGGTAGTCACATTAACAATTGCTGGAGAGACAAGGGAGTGGGAAGACTTGTTTTGTTTTATAGTGCTAACAGAAAGCGTTTTTGCACCTTGGACTGTGCAGGTTTCTCCCTGCCCACCCTGGTAAAGACAAAAGTAGCTCTGAAGGCTTCCACAGGGAGCAGGTAAGTAGTCTGGGAAACCTTGGCCTGGAAAAAGATACAGAATATAAAAAATAAGGTGGCAGCGGAAGTGAATAGGGAATAATTGTTCTCTCTCATCCCCAAATCAAGTTTTGATGACAACAGCACAGCAGTTAAGCTGCAGAATTCCTCATTGCAGGAAGTCATACAAGCTAGAGGTTTACATAGACTGAAAGCCAGAACAGATAAATAGATAGAACAAAAATCCATCAAGGACTGCTAATGTTGCAATTTTTGGCTCAGAATACAGAAAAGTTTGTCAGCACCTCAGTGTGACACCTGAATCACGGTCGGAGGAAACCAGATGATGTTCAGAGAGAGAAGTCAGCACAAACACCTTTGGTTCCTGACTACTGGTTTCTATCTAGAGTTGAGGCATATGAGAGGATTCCATTTCCCAGAGAAGGAAATGTGGAAAGGACAAGCTTCTCCGTGAGGAACCCACAGCAACCCACTGGTATGTGCAGGGTAAGGCAGCACAAACCCACTCCAGGCAGGTCCTTCAGCCCCACAGCAGGAGCTCGGAGTGGCAAATGGTTTTCTCTGGGCTATGTCTGTACATTCCCTTTGGGCACTCTCTGTTCCTGCCTAGACCTGGGGGTCAGTGTGGCAGCCCAGAATACTCCTCGGACCGTCCAGGGGGGTCTGGAGCCCTGCCAGACAGTTTCGGAACTCAAGACAAAAGCACAGAANGAGAGATAAGAAACAATAAACAACCTGAACACGAATCCGCAGGAGTGTCCGATCTCTTGGCTCGGGGTTGGGACTTTTAAGATCAAGAAACAGCCATAAAAAACCCAGAGGAAAACAATAGGTCAGACTCACCTTGCTCTCCTGGCCCTTCTTCCAGCAGAGCAGGAGGAACTGGAAGGCAGTTCCCATGTCTGCCACCTCCAGCAGTAAATGCTGTCTGTCTGTCACGACCCTCAGCAGAGGAGGGGTCAAGGGAGCTGCCAACAAAGAGACCACCATTATCACCCAGAGACTGCCCTCAGTTCGCCCCTTCACCCAGTGAGGAGAGGAAGAGAAGCTGCCGTCACCACTGGAATAACAATCTGCAAGAACAGCTGGTTGCTTCAGTGGGGCAGAAACTTCTGTCTGGTCTTCCTTTTATGTCTAAATACAGTAGCAGACTTTGAGCAGGAGAAGGACAGCAATTGGCATTGCAAACAGGAGTTTGGCAAGAGCTGAGCTGCATGGAATTTGAAAGGCTTTAAATTTGCAGCAGTGGGGGAGATTTCTGGCCTGAGGGTCCCACTTGAAGCAGAAGCAGCTGGGCCAAAGTCAAGCTGGAACAGCAGATCAGGTCAGTTCTTGTGCTCTTGGGCATGATTTTAGCACTGACACACAGAACAGGACCTGAGAAACCACTGCTTTTCATGAGAATTTTGGCAGTTACTCAAAGGTGAGGGAAAAAAATATTATGAGCCTCAGGATAATTCACATGAATCCTGATTTCTTTTACTATTTTTTACTACGGTTTTAGATAGACTTGGGCTGATGATTTTCTGTGACTTCAGGTTTTGCAAATGTATGCAAGTAAATCTTTAGGTGATTTGCTTCCTGCTTGCTTTGATATTCAAAGCTTTGTTTTATCTGAGAGCCTGCTGGGAGGAATATTAGCGGAATAATGAGAATCAATGAATCACAGATGAAACTATGCACTGTACATTTATGAACTGCGAAGTTCAAGGCAGTACAGAGATCATATTTGCACTACTTCTCTGCACCATTTTTCACACTTATCTATGCCATTTTTTACCACTTTGCTGTAGCTGAAACCAATTTCAACCTCTTTGCTTTCAAGAAAGGGAAGAGAGTGATGCTTAATGCCATATAGAAGTGATATTCTTAATAGAATTTTCTCTTACATCCAGTGACTTGCCACTAACACTGAGCAATATTAAAACATAAAATCCAAACATGCACTTGATGAGTGTGCCACAAACGGGAGGCCTGGAAATCTACTTTTTACTTTTAAATGAAAACCTGAAAAAAAAGGTGAACATCTCCTTAGCACCGTATTTCGAAATTTTAAAAAAACTGATATGATTTGGAGGTTACAAGCACATATTGTGCTAATGTATTAACAAAAGGACATTTCAAGACACAACTGTTAAACAGGAGCATTTTTATTTAGCTCTCTGCTGGCACACTGAATACCAACTAACTATTGAAATTTTGATAAATGGAGAAGGAAGACTGACTAGATTGTTGGTTTTAGAAGCTCTTTTCCAGGTGTTTTCCATATGTTACCACATTTGATGTGCTTCTACACCCGTGGCTTTGACCCTGGGGCTGTGCAGTCTGGAAGTGCCACGGGCTGTGCTGCTGCCCTGACTCTCTGTGGGCCTTGCACAGAACCTGTGGGCTGTGTTTGAACCCTTGAGCTCCTCTCAGACTCAGGACCACGTTTCCGGAGAGGTGTGAAAGCAGGGACAAGGCAAAGCGAGCGGTAAAAATGCATAACTTGGAGTGGTTTTTCTTTCTCTTTTCATACATCTGTCATAGTCACATTGAATCACAGTTCAAGCTGCGCATGTGATGAGATGATGAGATGGGGCTCCAGCTCCCTCCGAACTGTCACAGCTTGGTCAGAAGACTGTTTTGGGGTCCCTAAAACAGAGGACCAAGCTGCTGAATGCTTCACTGAACTATGAGAAAGCTGCTGGTTTTTTTCATGTCAGTCTGAAGCGTGTCCTTCCCGTGTTGCTGCCTGACAGGGCAGTCTGTACCTCTGTCTGTGCCTGCATAGCCACTGGAAAAGGGAAGGGTTTTTCATTTAAATCCCTATCTAGATGATACTTCCACACAAAGAGACATAGCCACCAACTTAGGTGGTCCCCCTTCTGATGGTGCTGCTGTGAGTGACAACTGCTCCCCCATGAAGTAGTGAATACCATCCAATTTAATATTGGGTCAGTTCTGGTTTACGACAGACAATTTCTTGCCTTGCTAAAGCTGACAAATGCTGCCCATCCCAGACTGAGAGTTGAGATCTAACAGTGACCTCAGCAGAGGTCTCCGCAAACAGATTTTGTTGCTGAAAGCACTGAACTACATGGCAGAGAACAGAGGGGTTGATTCCAGAGAAATCCTGGAAAGAGTATGCTCATTTTAGGCTGCAAAATGATCCTTGGATTGAGCTGAGCCTAAGGTTTTGCAGGACTTGGAAGGACATGGAGAAAATATCCTGTGTTGATAGAATGAAATTAATGCTATGGTTTCTATTTTTGGCTCCTCTTCTGGGGTTACTTCACACATCTGAGAGCATGGGAGGAGGGGGCCATGCTCAGAAGGGAGTGGGATTTCCAGGACAGCATAAGGCAGATAGAGCAGGACAGGGCTGCTTCCTAGAGTAAAAGCTCCCTTAGGATCAGGTTCTGGACTCCTTTAGAAGTGACTACATGATTTGGATTAAAAATGACAGCAAGCCTAGTTGATCAGAAGCGTTTAAATTAAAGGGTAAGAACTACCGACCTCTGGAAAGAAATTCCTACAGTCACTTGCCTGTCTTTGAAACCCTTGAAATTCCAACCCAGATGAATTTGGCTCTGTCTTGGGACGAACTCATGTCCAAGTACATCGTCGAAGAAGGGAAACCTCCCAGCTCAGTATCTGAGGAGCTGAGAAGCAGGGCTCTGTGTGCCATGAGCTGGACATAACCAGGCACCTGAGGAACACCTCAACACCGAACTCTAAGAACTTAAGGCAAAAGATGTAATTTAAGAGCAGGACACACTCGTGACATGGTTGAAGAAGCCTTTCATAGTGCGCCACCGTGACCTTGTCGCACCGAGCTCTGCCCTGACACGCAGCTCGTAGGCGACAGTGCCCGAGATGTCTTCTGTGATGTTGCAGACAGTGGCTGTGGTGAGGGAGCATTCCGAGATGGAGATCCAGCTCCCGTTGGCATATACCCGTTTGCATTCCCTGAGGAGAAGACGAAGAATGTGGTGGCGCACAGTTTTATTACAGATAAGTTGCTTTAAAGTTGGTATGTTCCAGTTCTCCCCTTTTGTTACAGTAAATGGCTTTTCCCAGTTTGTTCTGTTACCCTGTCCCCTATGCCAAATAAAGTCATTCTCCTCCCTTGGATCCCTATCCATCACCCAAACCACTCCCTTAGCTCCAGACTGTTCTATATCCATCACCCAAATCCCTCCTATGCCCCATGTCAATCTTCCCAGACCCATACCCCTCTATCCAGAAGGTTCTGTTGCATTCCATGTCTCTTTGGTTTTTCATACTGCCAATAATATCAATAGTCTGTCATTGGTCATATGCAAACGTTATCCCACCTTAAACTCCTCCCTGTGCATTCCCCTATTGGTTGTTCCCTTTCCCCGCCTCTTGTAACCACCCCCCTTTAAATGTCCCTGTCACCCGATTGTATTTGGGTCAGTCGGTCCTGACGGGGTTTGGGAAATAAACTGCTTTCCTTGGACTTGTGGACTGGCTGTCCCTTCCCTCCACTCTCTGTCTCTCGGACTCGCTGCTGATTCAGTGGAGGGGTTTTGCCCCCTGCTGCCTCCTGGCTCAGGGCTCAAGGCCAGGAAGTGGCCATGTGTGTTCGGGGAGACACAATAAAGAGGCTCTTACACCTGCCAGGTTCAGCAGCAAGGAGGATATGACATCGATTTATTGACATTATTTCATTCTTATACACGTCCCAACTCCACAAGGGATTGGAGAGCATGTCACTTCCTTCTCCATCTCACTGGAGAAGAAAGGTGCTCATCAAAGTTGTCATATCACAAAAGGAATGAAAACCAGAAAATACCGTTAAGTAAACATTGGCTATTATTTACATAAATCCGTGTGAAAAGAATTTGACTCCAAAGTTAAAACCAGAAGGCTTACAGAAAACCAGGGCAACAGCCATGTCCTGCGGTGGTCCCTGTGCGGAGCTGGCCGGGGAGTGGCCGGTGCGGTCAGTGGCACTGGACTGCCGCAGAAGGAGACACGCAGCAGTCTGAGAGCTGCTGTGGCATGGGCTAAGGCTGCTTGTGAGCTCTTTCCTGGTAGAAACTTTACTGGGATACACTGGGGCGGGAACACTGCAGGTGTTTGAAACCAGTATGGGTGTGCTTGAGATCTTACCTGCAGAAATCACCCTGAGCCATGTTCATGAGCCAAATGCAGCGCGGTATTTTGGGGGGTGGTGAGAGCCAGTGCAGTGTTGATGCTTGAAGTCCTGCCCATGCCTTTGACTTCATCGTCCCCGGTACACCAGCACTCCAAAGTCATATTCTAGCACAACACAGAGCTCAAAATGTGTCAGAAACCTCCTGTGGTGTGTGTCAAATATTTGAAAGGTTTACACAAAATAAATCTCAATATTCCTTCCTTCCCCTTCTAAATAAAATGCTACAAATTTTCTTAACTTTTGATTTCTTGGATAGAGGCAGATTTCTTATACGGGATTGATAGAAACCTTGGATTACTCAGGTATCTATTAACCTGAAAACTCTCCCAGAACTGGAGTAAAAGGAGTTTTTCCCCCACTTGTGATTACAGTACTAAAACATCAAACTTTTCTTAGGCTTGTGAACTGAATATGCTCAAATCATCCAAAAATTTAGACATTAATGTTGAGATAAACAATGTTCAAAGAGCAAAAAGAACAAAAAAATTCCAGCAATTACCCCTGAAACTCAACTGGGTATCACACAGTTGCTCCCTGGACGATCACAGGACTCCAAGTTAAGAAGTGTTTCATGTTGGTGGAAAGAATTGAGATACTCTGAGGTGCTGGCAACAAAGCATCGGCTCCTGAAATTCCCAGCAAAAGGAAGGGAAAAAGTGAATATATGAGGAAAGAAAAAAACTTAAAAGAATAGTTCAAACCAGTGTGTTGCATCAGAAATACTCACTCTCCATTTCACTGTAGTCACTTCAGGATTTGGAGTTATTTTAAAGAGAAAAAGAAAGGAGCAGCTCAGCTAAAAGTGGTCCTTTGCCTTATTTCAGAGTTTTCAGTTGTATCACTAAAACAACGAGGAAAAAGTCAAACCCTCCAGCTGGATTTAATGAAGCCACGGAACAGACATTCTCTTGCACCCTAGAAAATGTCTCAAGAACGCCATAGTTCCAAACGTGCTTTTCTTTCCTGGCTGGTTCACTTCCGTGGGAGATCCCAGCAGATCCAGACCAGGCAGAGCTCCCTTCATGTTGCAGGATTCTGGCAATATAAGGCCTCGTATGCTGTGACCAAAGTGTTTTAATAGAATAAACTTAATCCATAATTTGTTACTGAAATTACCACTTTCTTCTGAGATCTGCCAAGCATGACTACGGGATGATGCTTGATTTTACCCTGGAGTATCTTGGTGTAAAGGCCTTTGCAATGTTTGGAGCACAGGAGGCAGGACTCCCCATGGATTCACTCTGTGCCATGCTGTGGGAACAGACATCGTCTGCTTAGGACTTTCGAGTGCTGGGAAAATCCCATTCTTTCTGCTAAACAGGGAATGGTTCCCAAAGAACCACTGGGGGGAATGGGTGGAGTGGTTTTTACCAAACCACCGGTGAACACTCTTCCCAAAACAAAGTAACTGCTATCACAATGTGTTACTTCAAGGTTATTTGTTTCATTAAATTTATTTCACTTAACCAGGTTTATCCTCCAATAGTTTTCAACTGCCATTAAAAGGGGGTTTTCTGCTGAGCCATGTTTACAAAGTTGCTCAGTAATTCAGTTGTTCTACCCAGGGTCAAAACTGGGTTGAGAAGTCCATGAGCAATGTTTTTTAAAGCATTAGAAAATTATCTGTTTAATTTCCTGTATTATATCTTCATGAAATCACTAATGAGATGGGGAACTGTTTGCTAACTCTGATTCTTTGGCATAAGCCTTGCAGGTCTGTTGACACAATGCTCAGTTGTTTTTTGAAATAAAATTCAGGTTTCTCTGGAAAGAGAAGTTTTCTTCCTTGTCCTTCAGACAACAGAAGACTCATTCTCTGCCACACCAGTGTTCTAGCACTTCTGCAGGCTGAGGGTCTGTGCACTCAAAGCACTGAAATCAAGGCAGTTTAGTCTAAAAAAACAAAAAACCAATGTTTTAGTGACCTTCACACTGCACCATAACCACTCATTTCATTTCTTGTGCTCTCCATGTTTCTCAACATTCAGATTTCTTCATCATTTTTCTCATGCTTGGTTGCCATATTAATTTTGGGACTTGGCACACCTGAATGTGTGAATTCCATATCTAATTTCATTTAAAAGAACAAACACTAGTTTTCCACATGACTCATGGACAAAATGAAGTTCCAGCTCTGAACAGAGGTGAACTGCACTGAAGATTTTCCTGTTTATTTAGGTCTTCAATTTAGGACATTTTTGATTCAAATCTTTGGCATTCAGTAGGACTAAACTTTACATTATTAAACTGTGTAGAAACTTACCTTAAAAGC
Source organism: Platysteira castanea (assembly GCA_013397175.1). Taxonomy (NCBI): domain Eukaryota; kingdom Metazoa; phylum Chordata; class Aves; order Passeriformes; genus Platysteira; species Platysteira castanea. Next base: position 498,936 of record VYXC01002893.1, read on the forward strand.
AGGGAGTTCTGAATTGCATTATCATTCTTTTAATAGCCCAAGATTTTTCTTACCTCGTTAAACCAATTTTCATTTCCTGTTTGTGCCTGGCTTGGTGCACTGTTTTTTTGTCAAAACCAGTGAGCCTTGTGCTGACACAGTGACTGTCACCTCTCTTCAGCTGAAACACAAATGTTCATATGGAAATTAGGATACTTTCCTGGTTTCACTAGGAAAACTCTGTATGTAAGGACAATTGTATGTGCCTCTGTAGAAGCAGTTCACTGATTTAAGCTTCTGTTTGGCATTATGTGCTGAAAGTTATAGCTTGGAAGAGACATTCATGCTTTTCCAGGATACTTTTGATCTACATATAATCCTGTGTCATAGCCAAGCAAATTGTATTCATAGTTTCTCAAACCCATCTGTTGCAACAGCCCACAAAAAAATTGTAGCAAATATGAGAGAGAAAAGCCATGTCTAAATTATATAAACAGCATTCTGACTAAACAGTGCTCTGTGGTGTTTGAATGATGAAATAATCCATTAACTCTGGGTTGTTCATTTTGAAGGAAAAGTAAACAACAATTATACAAAATGCTGGAGACAACTCGACAGAGAGCAAAGGCAGAACCCAGAGGGCTGAGAGCCCGGATCTGCCACATTTCTATTTGATTTTTGATTCACCAGCAGTGTCACAGGGAAAACCAAACTGCACTGATTCGAGCCAGGGTATTGACTCTCACCCTAATGTCTCCAGTCATGACAGAGAAATGACATTTTCTCTGTAAAGACCATTTCTGTCTCCTTCCCTATCAGCAGTGTATTCTAGTTCGTTTTTTGCACAAAGCATACATTTTCACTTAGAATGGTGATGACCCTTTCAGACCCTTTGAGTAATTATGGTCAAGTTCAGTATATTTCTCTGTCGTACTCTTCAGTTTACAATATCATAAAAAAACCCTGATAAATTTCCAGTCCTCTGGGATACATTTTGATCTATTTCTTGTTCTGTGAATATAGAAAAATAAAATATTTCCTCATTGCTTGCTGTTACTTCATCACTACTATCACTAATACCTACTGCTAACTGTATGTAAAGACAGTAAAAATATTAATACAATGACCTCTTTATTCATACTATCATCTCCGTTCAGGAGTTCAGCAAACACAAGAAGAAACAGCAGCCTGAGAACTGGTGCTGCACAGTATTCAAGCGTGCTTTTAACTCATCTCTCCTTTTCCTGGCATATCCCTTAACATTTTATATACAAAGCTGAGAAATCATTCTTGTTGTGCTAATAAGCGTTGTCTTGTAAATTTTTAGTTGTGGCACCAAAACCAAGGAATCAAATGCAGTGTTCAATTCCTTGAATTTGCTACTTCTTGTTGTAGTATACTGAAATTCCTTCTGTAGTATAAAGTGCCTATAGAGCACTTAAATTTCTGAAATAATGCGTATCTAAACGAAACCAGATAGAGCCTTGCTTTTGCTTCTTGATAACAGGAAACCTCCCCAACTTTTTAAAAAAGTGAATGTGTTTCTATAATTGTGTCGTAAAATGTTCTGATGAATCAGGAGGTATCTTCTAATCTGATATAAAGCTCAACTCTCCTTAGCCATGAGATGCTCTCACAAAAGGCAGAGACAGCTTCATTCTGCTTCATGGCTGAAGGAAATGTGATCTTTTCCTTTCAGGAGTAGAGCTTGGAAGTGAACTTGCTGAAAACTGGTTGGGATTGTGTGCTTTATTTCCCGTGGATTCCCTGTGATAAAAACTTACTGCCTGCTTTGGGTCTTGGTCTTTTTCTGGGGCTCAGATGGTAACAGATACCTAGAGTTACTTTATTTTCTTCATTTGATGATGATGTGAAGACTGTTATGGTCTACTAATAAATGTAGGTCAGTGATGCTTACTTCTTTTGATTTCAGATTTAACTAAACTTTCTTTTGGTCTTTACCAAGGACGTACTTGTTTAACGGATATACCAGCATGTTTGGTAACTCCCTCTGTACTCCTACAGAACGAGGAAGAATACCTTTTCTTGTGATGGAGTCATTTGTTTTGTGGTGGATTCTGGTGGTATCTACTGCCCCATTTACATCATGGAATCACACAATATCGTGAGCTAGGAGATGTTATTAAGGTTCCGTTGCATGAAGTTTTCAAAACATGAAACGTGTAAACCTTGTTCAGAAAGACACCCAGAGGAAAAGGATGAGATGTGCAAGCAAAGCAAGTGTGAGACCTACAAAGACCTACAAAATATGGAAAGGAAAAAATGTAGTTTTAAAGGGAGGGTTTGAATGAGGATGTCCTGAAAGGAGGGAGGTAAGGACGAGGCATTGAACACAGGAGAGGGTGTGAGATGAAGATGTTGGGTGAGTTGAAGCATATTCAGGTGACAGTCACCACTGGAGGGGTGGCTGAATGTTACAGCAGATCCTTTGGCTTTTGTAGCCATCTCATTTGTGGTTCTGTCTTCTCCTGCTCCTTCAGCCAGCAGCATCTGCGGAATTTTGATGATAATGTCAGCTTTTTAGCTGACTACCTCCATGAAATCACTGATAACATTTCTCTTTTCTCTCCTGATCAAGATCTTATTGTTAAAGGGAGCAGTAGTGGGAAAAGGAACAAAGCACACCGCTGTGTTTAGTGAGATCCAATTGCTGCATTGTTCAAGCTCCTTGTTTTGATGTGTCAGGAACTTCCTTGCACCTCTGCTTCATCATCGCTGCCAGACGCCTCCGTGAAATGGGGAGATATCCAAGAGCTGCAAAATGAAATTTTTATTCAAAGCTAGAGGAGAGATGAGCAATGGGCAGGTTTGCAAATTTATATTCTTTCACAAACATGCCTGGGTAATACAAATAATTTTGTCTCGAGATGTGACAGCTGTTGATGCTAAAACCCTGAAGTCTGTTCCTAGCATGAAATCTAATGATGAATGAAATTTGAGTGTTGGAACAGCCAGTAGTGTTTTTGGGCCTCAGATACAGATGGTGTGATAGAAAACATCATAATCCAGACATCTCTAAGGAAAGAGTTTGTAGAAAATAATTTTCTTGGTAGCCCTATGTAGAAAACTTGACTTTCCAACCCGTAGAAAGCAGGACATTTCTGTATCTTTATAGAAGTAATAGGTGCTTTAAATAATTTTCCCATACACCTTTTCTGCCCCATTTTTCTCTCCAAGAGGAGAGAGGTTGAACTAGGTTCAGAAACATCTAGAAGGGAGACTTTAATATGAAGCTAGTCTCTGCTTTCTCCTAGAAGATTTAAAACAGCATGAGACAAAACATAGGCTGTTTATTATGTGCCCAGACATTTTCTATTTATGTGTGTGTCCAACTCAGCTGGAGCAAAGCTTCCAGGCTTTCTGCCTCTATTCCCATCCTGTGGTCGGTTGGGTCTCTGGAGAGAGGGAGAAAGACAACCCAGAGGAGTAGGAACCCAGTGTGCTGTCACTGGCTGCTGTGCAGCCCTGCCTGTCAGCCTGTCACAAGGTTCCTAATCCATGCAGTGAATTTTACAGTTATGCCAAAATCCATTCTGACCTTTTGATCTGTGATTTGTATTTTTTTGCTGTGTCCTGTCACCTACAGCATTTTGTCACCGGTGTGTAATGTTTTCTCACTTTACTCTAGTGATCTGGAATTTTGGAACAAAAGGTTTGATCACTTGTTTAATAAACCTTTCTCCTATGCAACAATTTCTTTCAGAAGAGAGGAATTTTTTCAAAATTTTCCACTCCTTTAAGCTTTTGCAGACTTCCAGCAGCAGTTTTGCGCTCTCTGGATATTTAAGAGTCTGTTTAAAGAAAATAGAGGCAAGATCTGGAATTTTTATTCTCTCTACAAAATTTGCAATGTGAAAAGGTGTATTTGTAAAGCCTAGAGTGACAGACTCTCTTTTAATTAGTTCTCTTTCTAAACCTATAATTTTTGTAGGAGTTACACAGATGGAAAATGGTCGTGGGGAGACCAATTTCTTTAATAATCTGCTTTGCTCTCAACAGGTGTGAATCCAGTGTAGCTCTTCTGATGCAACTGGGTAATTTGAGACAGCTTTTTAAAAATCACACTCTTTTTCTGGGCCGTGTTTTAATACGAGCCACTGAAAAGGTGATGCTCTTACTCCTCTCTTGAAAGAAGGATGGCTTATTGCAGCAGCTTGAGAACTGAATCTGCAAATTTTTCAAAATATCTTGGGTGTCGTACGTTGACGACTGGAATTTGACCTGAAATCCTTGGGCAAAACTGTGGGTAACATTGATGGTTGCTGCCAGAAACTGCCCACTCGAACACAGGTTTGGGAGGTTTATTTAAAGGGTGAAGAGTTTTGGGTCTATTGAGACTAACATGAAACTGGAGGTGGATTATACAACATATCTCATGTGCTTAATGGAGACCACAGAGAAAACGGGCACTGCTTTGTTTGAAAATTAATCTCCTTGTTCAGTTAACTTCCTATAGGCAAAATGGTGACATTAAAACAAACCAACTCATCTGGTTAAATCCTTACTCTCTCTACTCTGATTCAGCATTATTAAGGCTCAAGATTATCAGTGATGCGACCTTGATGTTAATCATGCTTTAATCAGGAGTCCTTAGAGTGAAATGGTGGTAGGCAAAGTTTCCAGTTAAGAAGGATTACAAAGTGTTACCAAAAATTATGTAGAATAATCGACTTTTTTGGGAGGTGTTTTTTGTGTGCTGCCTCAATGTGGAGTACAGGGCAGCTTAAGGAAAATAGAAAGATCCACCCATTCTATGGGCTTGTAACAAGAAAAGTACTGGGGCAGCAAAAAGAAGAATTGTGCTCATGAATATATTTAATAATAAATAGAGTTTATTTTTTTTAGAGAGAAAATTGAAGACGTAAAAATTAGGTTGTTTCTGATCTTTCGGGAGAGGTGGGAGAAACCAAACACACCATTTGATCCCAGCCTTGGGCAGAGAACCTTCCATGGTCTGTGGGTACCCTGGACTCTTTAGTATTTAGCCAAGGCCTGGCACGTTGCTGGTAGAGATTAGGGGCATATATTGGTGTCTGAGAGGTTCTGAGAGTATTCAGTAGTCAGCAACATAACCTCCTTTGTTTTTTCTTATGGCATCATTGCAGAATAAGTTTATAGGGAAACCTGAAGAGGCAAACAGTGGACCGAGTGTCTAATGTTTTGTGGTGAACATAAAACAATAATAAAAATAATGAAATATTTATAAGCTCTCAGAAGTAATTGCAATGATTATGTGGATGGTTTGATTTTGAAGCACTAGCAGAAAAAATGAAAAATTAATTTTCCAGACTTACTGGTTCATTTTCAAACTTACTAAAAATAACTTGGCTTCCTTGGATCAGTAAGATATACCAAATTACCTGATTGATGTAAACTTGTAATTCTCTTCTCCAGCCATTTAAGTCACTGTGCAAGTGGGAAGTTGCTTCTTCTTCCTTTTTTTTAAATCAGAGAACACATGAAAAGAGGTGTGAGCTTTTACTGCTGATTAGAGTGACTTTTATTTGCAGAACTGGCATTTTATGTCCTCCTGTGGCATGAATAGACTTACAGAAGCCGTGTTTCCACTGCAGAGAAGACACACACTAGAGGGTTTTAAATCAGATTAGTCTTACTTTGGCTTGCAAACTAAGGTGAGGTAAGCAAATGTAACATGTGTGCCATTAAATTAAACATCATAGTGGTCAGATAAAAATGCCATTCTAAGATAATTCCCATAATTTTATTCATTAAGACACTAATGAGTAGTGTCTCATTAAGACACTAAAATCAGTGAACGTCTCTGTTACCGTGGTTGTGAACTGGTCGAGATGAATTGCAAATTTTTTTGGGAACGGTCTAATTTTGCTTACACTGAAACTGTCTGTTTTTTGTAGCAGCACATTTAGGTAACAATTTAAAATCTCCTGGCTCATCTGTCTTTGACACTCGGAATTCACTGTGAGTTGTTTTCTTGCAAGACCCCAACACTTCCCAGCCTAAACTCTTAAAGGTGAGTGGGATCCAAATAATGCACTGGCTGCAGGGTATGTTCACCCCGGACTGAAACCACTGCCGTTGATAATACAGTTGCTTTTTTGTCAAGTGGAAAAAAAAAAATATAGCTTTTTTATATCTAAGGCTCATGGGACTCAGTAATGAGGAGTGTTCTCGCTTTCCACTTCTACCCAACCTCCCTGAAACCCCTCTAGCCATTCCCTGGTTCCTTGTATCCAACTCCCCGTGGCTTTTTGGTGGAGCTTGGAGGAGGCCAGGCTTTCCTGCAGGAAGCAGCCCAGTTCGTGTCATGTCTCCAGTTGCTTCTTGTTTCAGTGTTTTGTTGGTGCATAAGAGGTGAAAATATCCCTCAGTGGGAGTCTCACCATCCCTATTTTAGATCATTTATTGTGTCTTACAGTCCAAGAAGAGATGCTGGTTTGTGTTGGACTGACTGCTGAGAGTGTGTGTCTGGGAGAACACAATAAAGATGCTCTCACACCTGCCAGGTTCAGCAGAAAGGAGGGGAAAGCCCCACTTTATTTACATTTGTCACGTCTTATACAATTCTCAACTCCACAAGGGATTGGAGAGCATGTCACTTCCTTGTCAATCCCACTGGAGAAGAACGATGCTCATCAAAGTTCTCTTATCACAAAAGGAATGAAAAACAGAAAATACCGTTGAGTAAACATTGGCTATTATTTACATGAAACTGTGAGAAAGAATCTGACTCCAAGGTTAAAACAGAAGGCTTTAGCAAAAACCAGGGCAACAAGAGTGCTGTTGCACATAGTACTTGTGGAACTCGGCCTGCTCTGCTTTACTGTTGTATAACTGCATTTTTTAGGAGTGATTTCAAGCAGAATTTCTCGAAAGTCGCTCGTGCAAAGACCTCCGAGGTCTCAGAGCACTTGTTACTCACTTTAATGTAGCTCCCTGGTTAATGGCCTCTCAGATTTCAGTGACTTGTGCTTATGGCTTTATTTAGCTTAGCATCAGTTTTGTGGAGGGCTCTGTGCGGAGTCAACATGGCCTTGAGCCTAAATCTGCTCATTAGTTATTGAGTGAGTTCTGTCAGAAGAAGGGGTGGACCCTGGCCAAGAGGCAAGTTCCTGCACTGAAGAGTGAGGAGGTGAAATAGTATATCAGGCTCATATAAAGCAAAAAAAAATTTCATATAGTATAAAAAACGAGGCTGGATATGTCTGAAGCATTGACTCTCAGCTTTATTTCTTTATCCTCTTCTGAAAGGTGTGGTGATCTGAAAGACTTGAACAGGGTCCCTGAAGTGAGCCCCTTGCATGAAGCGTGGTGCCCTCGCTAAGTGTGGGCTTAAGTATCAGAGAACTTTCTGACATCATGGAAGCTTCTTCTCCTGTAGAAATGCAAAAGCAAAGACTGCCTGTTCCTGACATACAGTATTTGTGTGCTAAATAACAGGAAGAAATGGCCTGACCAACCTCATCTCTCAGATACCAGCAGATTTATGCCTTGCCTTGACAGTTCCCCTTTTCTTTGTGTGAAACTGTTGACATTTCAAAAAGTTTGATTTTCATTAGAAACAATATACATTGCCTCTCTCTGTAAATTTTCATTTCTTCAAAACCAGAAGCTATGAGGAAGTCAGTTTTTAATTTTCTGGTTTGGAAGAAGCTTGCTCTGGTTGGGATGTGGACAGGCTGCAGGCAGAAGGAGCCAGCAGTACCTGGCAGTCATTGCTGCGTTTGGGGCTGGATTGGTCACTGAGGTGGCCTGAGCAGGTGTTTGTGTGCACTTCAAGCACAAATAGAATACTGGTACAACTGGCAAGTTCTTACCAAGCACTTGAACTCCATGAAACCAAACTCTTGGATGGAGGTATGCTTCAACAGAAATTGATGCGTTTTACTGTGCAAATAAGTTTGAAGGCCATTCTAACTAAAACAACACTTTAGTTTCAGAATTATTTCTGTCTGTCAGTATTTTAGGTGAGGATGGGGAGTGTAAGAAAGAATAAACAAGGCCGAAATAGAAAACAGGGTTAAATCTGATGGAAAAAGAGGTGCGACTGGAAAATGAGCGCTAGGAATAAGAAAAGTTTTTGCTGTTTGGTAGAAATGATCTAAACAGTTGTGTAACTTTTTCAGGACCTTCAAACAGCAGGAAAGAGGGGAAGGGGTGGATCATGTTTTAACAGGATGGGAATGCGGGTGAAGGATTTTTTGAAGTCATCAGTTCTGCTTTTACTTTTGTGGAAAATCCCTGTAGTTGGTCACTGCTGCTGCTGTTGATGACGCTACTGAGTAGTGTTTGCTTATTAATAGTTTCCTTTCTTCCTGAGCTATATGGTTTTGGGAAATCATTAGTTTGAAAAACGGGACATGACCTGAATTCACCTGTGCTCATCTAGGGTGAAACCCTCCCTGCAGCAGTTGTCTGACTGTGCTCTGGCTGTCAGTCTCTTCTTATTGAAGAGGATCAATTATCAGCTGAACGAGTTTCTTCTTCAAATTCATCACAAAAAGACATGACTCCAAATTGAAAGCCAAGTTGTGGAAGTTTACCACTGCAGTTCACAAGGCATTCAATGCTTGATCCAACACCACTTAAAAAACCTCTCAGATTTATTTTTCCTCTGCTAAGCCCATTTGGTTTTTGTCCATCCAGCCTTGAGACTCTTTCCAGCAGTAAGCTAAGTGAAGACCAATGCCCACCGTTTGCTACAATCAGTGTTATTCAGTAGATGTCTACTGTCTCCACTTCTGGGTGTGCAGATATCTTGGGTGTCTCAGAACTCCTCTGGATCTGACTGGAGTTTCTCGAATGACCAATGCCAATTAAGATTCCTCCCCTCTTCGTTCATTACTGAATAACTGACCCAACATAACTGGCTTAAACTAAAACCCACGTCACAACCTCAGTGAAATAATAGGATACACTGATGAACTTCCTCTAAGATTCTCGACTGACAGACCTTGTTGAACACAGCAGACAATAGAGTTTAACTTGATGAATACATCCACACCTGGCTGGGGAACACTCCTTCAGCTTGGTCTGCCAGCTCCTGACTGGAACATATCTAGGTATGTGCAGAGGACATCTTAAGGACTTACATTCCTCTGCAAGTCCTAAACAACCTCCTTCAAATCTACATGTGTTTAATAGTGGGAAAACAAGACTCATATTCTTGTTTTTATTTTTTTAAAAACCCTCTACTTTATACTGCCTTCTGTACTGGAAGAATGAGCAGTCTGTATGTCAAAGCACTTGGGTACTGGGTTTTTTAAAAAGTTCAAATAGTGCACCAACCTTTGATGATTTGTGGCAAAAAAAACCTCCAAATTGTCCTGTTTGGTTGCCCTGATCTCATTAAATCTCATCCCTCTAGTTCTATGACCAGATCGTTATGAGACATTTGTGTTACAGTGTGGAATGTGGATTTAGGAGAGGAAAAGTTAATTTACAAACTTAGGATACCCTTGTAAAAAAACCCCCAAACTGGTAATGAAATGATTGTGCAAGAAGCTGTTTCGAGTTAAGGTTACCTTTGCATTTTAATTGGTATTTACGCTTGGAATCACTAACAGTACATAACAAAAGTTCAGCGCATCCCTTTGGGACAGAGGTAAGTTTGTATTTAAAGACAGCGCAGCAAATATTTTATATTTAAAGAAAGCCAAGTCAGTGGATCAAGAAGAAGAGAAATGCAAAGGTTTTGGCGCTGAAAGCAGCAGAATCGTGCATATAGATAAAGTTTATTACTTTCTCTCAGGAGCAGGGCTGGAGCCGGGGGAAGGCTGGAGCGCTAGCAGCCAGCAGGAGAGGGCGGCAGAGAAACAGCTCCCGAGCACTGCACAGCACGGAAATTTTTAAGAGGCGCGAGAGTACATCGGAGCTCTCGGAAGCCAAATCCTTTTCAAAACGGCAGCTTCGACAGCCTTTTTTCCTTAGAAAAAAAGATAAGTCCGTAACATTTTGAAAATGTCAGTTCCCTGCCGCATCCTAGAAGACGCGGGGAAGCAGCGAGGCAGAGACGGCAGGATAAAAAGGGAGGATGTGGATGATTACCAACCTGAGGGAAAGAGGTTGAAGCTGGGGAATGAAGGAGGGAACGGTGAAAAGGACAGAGAAGCAGCAGCAGCGGAAGATGCAGTAATGCCTTGTTCAGGCAGAGAAGAGCTCGTGCCCGAAGGAGGTGGTGAAGGCAAAAGTGTAAGTGAGGCTCTTCAGTGGCTCAGGAAAAGGGGGAAGGGCCGGCTGGATACCTTTGAAATTATTTGTCATCCTGAAGTTGGTAATTAGGCATCAAGTAGAGCAGGACAAACGCAACGAGTGTCTCATCTCACTGAGATCATACGAATGGTCCTCTTTAATTTCTGATCTTGGCTACAGTCTTTTTAGTGCAGGAGTGTGTGTTTTTAACTGACTCTCACTGTCGGCTGCTTTCAGGATGTGTAGGTCAGAGGAGTGATTTCTTTTTGCATGGGGAGAGGGGGGAAAGGATATTAACTGCTATACTTTCTTTTCAGCTGCTTATATCCATTTAGAAATTGGGTAAGGATTACTGCATTGAATCAGACAGTTTGGCTTGCTTATCAGTCTATCCATTCAGATTTTCAAATGCACTTATGTTGAGTAGCACTATTTTACAGCTGGGGTTGGGGGTAGAGCCTCCAGGAGAGGAAGAAAATCTGAGCTTAGAGAACTCATCTGGTGGGATTTTGCTAAAAAAGGGCTGCCGAGCAGTTGCCTGTATAAATATCAGCACTACCAGATCTTTACACGAGGTTAACTTTCCTGCTATGTATGTCACCAGGCTCCTGAGGCACAGCAGAAAACTCAAGGGAGAGGGGGGAATAGATGGGTTCCCAGCCAGATGAAGCTTTTCCTCTCATGGTGCAGTTTGGGACAGGTACTTTTCCCGGGCATATCCTGGCTACTTCCATCAGTCAGAAGTGCAGGAGGAGGTTGAGGGGAGAAATGCCTTGGGTGCAGGATGTTTGCAGTTTGAGTTATCATACGGTTAGAGTGATAACTTAAGAGCTGCTGGAGATTTTAGTGCACTGATATTGCCCAGAAGTTTTCTGAAACGTGGGAGGTTTTTTCCTCTCCCGGGATTAATAGCCTGAATTTAGACATGCTTCTTCGAATGAGGACCTAAGTAGATGCTCAACGTTTCGGTAGGAATTTCATTTTTTAATCATTTGAAAGCTAGTTTATTCAGTTTGTTCTTGGTGGATGGTCCCTTATAAATGCAACAGCTTTCCTGATCTACAACAGTATTTCAATGTGTGTACAAGGTTGGTTTATTTAGCCAAAAAATCTCTTTCATCAAGCCATGTAGCTGCATAGAATTGTACTTTGGTCTGTGTTTTGTGTTTCCAGTGTTTTGTGAAAGTAGGCTTCTCTAGCTCTGACAGCAAAGTAGCACTTTTATTCTTATACCACTTTTGTCAGAGACTTATTTTTTCCCCAAAAGAAGAAAAACACAGGCAAGTTAAATGGTCAAACCATAACCCTTGCTTTCATCTGTTTTTTAACCCGATAATAACAATTTAAAATCCATTCTACTTAATGATAAAGATCCAGAAGTGAACAACATTATGGGTTGGGGTAAAAGTCTTCTTGATGGTACATCTTATTATAATACTTAATTAGGAAGTTACTGGGAAATAAGCCTTCCTTGAATAAATTTACTTTGTCTTTTAATGGATCAATGCAGAATACATAGGAATGAGACACAGCTGAGTCACTGGGCTTTGCCCCATCTCTGTGGCCTGATTTACCCCTTAATAATGTTCTGCTACTGCAGCAAAGTTCTGTGCTCATCAATACCCACCCTTTTTCATTGTCCTTTGAAGGACCTGGTATAGTTGCTCCAACTTCACATCCTGGTTTTTCATCAGGGGATTGTTAAAAATATTAACAAAGCAAAAATATTAATGAGCAATTATTTCACTGCTTAACTCAAAAATAAACTACTAAATAATTTTTATAATAAAATATTTGTTCTTACAGTAATTCTTAAATTAAACTGAGTGTGATTCAAAATTCATCAAAGCTCATTGAGGCTTTTCTTTCCCTTCACTTGATTGGATTCTTTCTTAAGATGCTGCACTATGTTTTGCATAAAATTCCAGTAATTCCTTGCCCTTCCATTTAAATCTCTCTTATTGGAAGGCATTATCATATACGATATTTGAAATTCTGTTAACATAAAACTTTTTCTAAAAGCAATAAAAGCTTGTTCAACAATATTTGTTACTGTCTGTCACTTCCTAGAGAGTCAGCTGCTGAAAAAGATGAACTGTGTGCCCTTAAAAAACACTGACTTCATTTCTTTGCTTAGAAGAAGCTTAATTTTATAAGACGTAGTGGTATGGGTAATCAATGCATGCTTTGGAGGACTATTTCCTAATAGTCCATTATGTCTTCCATTTTAAAGGCGGTCATTTAAAAAATTACAGGCTTTGACTCATTTCTGGAGTAGTAATAAAAAATCAGAACAGTGTGTGTTATTTCTCTGTTTATTCCACTGTTATGTGCCCCATCCAACATCCATTCTTGGGATTAGAAGAAAGAAATCTACCTTTCTACATCAGCTGCTCTACCTCACTATTCCACTTATTATAAGATGTTTGGTTATAGAGAATGCCCACACCATGTATCTTTTTATGCTCCTGGAGTGCTGTGGACCTTTCCTTGGCATACTGATTTTATAGCAGTAGCTGCTGGGCACAAGTTGGTTGCCGAAGGAATTTTTTGCTACTGGGCAGAGCTTTTTTCCCGGCCTTGGGAATGAGGGGCTGCATTTGCCAGCACTTTCTTGGCAGCAGTACAAGGAGTGATTCCTTCCCTTAGTATTTGGTAATTAATGTGATAACCTGGGGTGAAACTAATTGTTAAATTAGGTACCTAGTCAAATAATTTGCTTCTTGCCTTCTCTTTTTATTACTTTCATTTCCAATGACGGAGCTGCTCGCTGCAGGTGTGAATACAAAATCTCAGGCCATGGAATTTGTCCCTCTCTAATGCTTTTTCTTGGCACTGCATCACAATAAACTTTTTGTTCAAAAAAAGAGGAGGCACAGCCTTTGTAGTGAGGTTCAGCTCCAGATAGCCTTCATTTGGTGTAGGTGGTGGGGAATTAGCCTTGGGAAGAGCTGGTGAGTCAACACTTCTCATCAAGAGTTTGGGTAAAAGTCTTTAACTGGGGTCTCTGGAGAATTCTGTCTCCCCCTTGTGTGCCTGGAGGACAACCACACGTGCCAGCTCCGTGACGCCACAGGTCTGATTGTCACTTTAGCCGTGATCATACACTGGAAATTGTTAAATTAGGGTAAAGTTCTGTTTACTGAAAAAGAAAGCGTATGAAGATTGAAACTTGCAAGTACGGATTTCTTTCCAGGGTGATGGATATGCTGAGAAGCTGTTATGAGTTATCCATGAGTGATCATAAGGCGTGTGTACCCTTGCAATCCATGAATCCTTATGTTTCAAGAACAGTCCTTTTTATCCCTCTTTAACCAGTTGTCCATATGCCTGGGAAGGTTTTTCGGACTTTGGTGCAAAGATATTTCTGTATCCACAAAGCCTCCTTAGTTATGAACCAAACTTTTCCCCCTATAAATATTTGTGCTAAGTTTGGAGAACAAGGCTGGATTTGCTTTGACTTTTGTAGTGTTCCCACAGCAGACAGCTTTTTAAAGTCTGTTTTCATCTATAATGTCACCTGTGCCAAGAGAGAGCTCCAACTTTTACAATTGAAACAGCTTCCAGAATGACTTTAACGCATTTGTGAATAAAGGTTTTGTTTTAACTTTTTAAATTCTCTTTGTGAATTCTTGGAGAGGAAGAAATAGTAGAAGTACAGTGAAGGAAAAAATGTAACTTTTTGTTATTGACATCAGAAGTAATATCTTTTCCAGTTTTGGTACTGTCCTGTTGTAAAAATAAATAGGAGAAAAGTATCTGAAAAAGTGCTTACTACTTCTGTAGGAGTGGAGAACTGGTTTTGCTGCTCAGCGCTGAAGAACTGACTACACTAGATATGTACAATGTGACAAATCCCGCCCTCTAAATCTGAGATGTTAATAGACTTATAAATTCCAGTTGGGAGGATGTAACATGCTATGCAATGTCCTTGTCTTTGCATAAAGAACAAACTGAACCTTGTTATTATTTTGAGTAATTCATTTGAGTATTCCTAAATTTTAGAAGAACACACCTTGGAAAGCTGAGGAACACTTACTGGAAAGGTGACCATTTAAAAGGTTGTTTCTCAGGAAGAGAGGAAGGGTTTTCTAAAAATTAAGAGATCAGAACTTCAGCTCAAGATAAAATTCCCTCGTTTGCAAGATGGCCCTGCATTAATCGTATCAAAATAAAAACTCTATCAAGACCAGGTGAGGACGTAGAAACTGAAGCCCATCTGGATGCTCCACAGCAACTTCAGGGTGTGACTCCACCAGTGTGAGCTGCTCTTCCTGAAAGAATTTGGGGTAAATTACAAAAATATTAGGAGGCATTGAACTTGCCAATGGTGTTAATCTTGATGAGTGAAATACACATTTATTATCTCTTATGTTTAGCTTGGGTTCAAATAATTTTTGACTCAATAACTTAAGGTTTTTTCATTAAATACATGCATAAAACATAGAATCGAGTGTAAAAATTGGATCTGGAGTCTGACAGTTTCGCCTTTCTGTGCACTGCCACACAATGTTGCACTGTGCTAATGCATGTAGATGCACTGTGATTCATATAGATCTTTCTGGTTTAGGAAATTTATTTGCTCCTTTTAGTTGTTTATTACAAAACTTGGTTAGTGTATGTATGGCTTTGTGATCATGATTGCATTTATAAACATTTTTTTAAAGAGGAAATGGGTTTGAAAAGGGAGAAACAGGAAGGGTGTGTTTGTCTGGACTGGGAGTCCAATCCAAGGTGCTGATTTTTGACTCTCAGGTTCTAAGCAGATTTGAACCATAATGCTGTCAGTGCTGTGGTTTAGTTCTTTTTTCTCTCTTCTTTATAAAAATGTTTTAGTCTATTGAGTTCCTTTTGTGCTCAAATATTATGGAGTACATATACTTTAGGAGAGCACAGTAGATTTGAAGTCTGTTGAAGGGCATGGCATCTGGAACATACTGCATTCTGCATCTGCGTTTCCTCTGGTCTCTTTTTCGTGTATGATTACTTAATGAGAGGATAACTTAAAAAGTTTAATCTACTGACTTGCTAGGCAAACTGTGATATATGCTGGAATTACTGCTTTTGTTTTGATCCAGAACACTATGAAATTCTGTGATCAAGGACAGAGACGTAATTATTTGTCTTTGGAGGAGGGAAGAAAGGAGGTGATAATTCTTTAGAAGTCAGTGGTGGTATTGCTAGATGGTGCTGGAGTCACTCCCATGGTAAGAGAGCCTTTGGTAGAAAGGTGTGGCTAAATCAGGAACTGGCTTGGACTTGATTCCAAGAACAAGGGAAAGTAGAAGGAAAATGTTGTCCCTAAGACTGCTTTGCCCTGTTGTTACCCTCTGGTGGGTATCAGTAAACAGTGCCAGCAAACAATTTCCCTGCAGATCGGTCATGTCAAATGGCAGTGAAAAATGGCCTGGGACAAGGAAAGGCAGCAAGAAGAGACCCTCCTGAAGGACTTTGTTTTGCCATTTTTCCTGTAAATCCTGGGACACAGCACGGCTAAGTGTGCAGAACTAAAGGCTTCGTGTAGATTATCATACTATTTTTTCATGAAGAAAATGTAACTTAATTCAGTAAATAACCCTCTGTTTTCAACAAGCAATTTCAACCAAGAGCCATATTGTTCAGTTGTATTTACTCATTAGAAGTTCAGTTTCACTGAAAAAGAACATTCATGGAGAATTTGTATCCCAATTTTTAAAATAAATTGCTTAATATTATAATTTATTTAGAGTGTCTGGAATATTACTTTTGATTTAAATGAAAACCAAAATGCATTAAAATCTTCCAAAGTGCAAAAGTAGACATTTGTGGGCTATGTTGAGTCAATGGAGATACGAAATTAAAATATTTCTATATTGCTTGCTCTTATTGGCTACGCTTTCTCCTTACGTATGCCAGTGTTAGTCATAAAAAATATTTTTATTTCCAGTCTCTGTGATTCGCAAATTAATAAAATTATTTATTTTATTTTGGGTTTTTTTTTACTATTTGCTGTCTCGGTCATTACCTTGAACTACAACAATGAGGAGTAAGCCCGAGAGGTTGTGCAAAAATTGGAAGTGGAATTAGGCTGGTGCCTCACTGGCTTCGCATTTCCTGTGAAGTACTCAACATCCAAACTCATTTGGGATTCATTATTACTAAAGAGTTGCCTATTTTGTTCCATTAAATTAGGCTGCAGAACCTGCTGCACTGCCACCCATGTAATTTCTCCCACAGGAATGCGCTTAATGTGTTCTGATGTTCTAATTCCTTGCCGGCTGTGCAGTTCTTAAACAGCCCAAGGAGTTATAGACAGTCTTGTCAACATTAGAAAGGATCTTCTCCTTAAATTCAGAATAGAGAACACTTGCTTTTGACAGCTCTCTCGTGTTCTGATCGCTTTCCTTCTGGCACCTTAAGATAACTTTTAAAACAGACATAACTTGTTCAGCTCTTGTGAGCCAGGTGGTCACTGCCAGCAAAGGTCAAATAGCTTGGTGTAGGAAAATGCAAGAGTGAAGCAACTTAACCTGGTGTCATTGCTTCTAAGTGCTAGATAATGAAATAATTCTCAATTAGTTGTACTGATCATGAATAAAGGTCCATCTGAGATTCACAAATCAATGATAAGTGAAGTTCCAGACCTTGATAAAGATACTTTCATTCCAGTCTGAAAAGCAAAATTTGTTTCAAATGAAAAAGATTTCCTAAGCACAGTATTTCTTATAAAATCTATTTTCTTTCATGTGCTGTTTTTATCCCTGGATGTTTCAAATATATTGATGTCAGACCTACTGTAGACGTGTATGGTTTTAGGAGCCCTAGGAAGTGACACATCTCTGGTCCCTCATTTTACAACAAAATCTTTCTTTCTTTACTGAGTTGGTGACAGGATAGAAAAGTGGAAATGTGGCGGGGGAGAAGCTCGTGTCTGTCCAAGGCTTTATAGAAAGAGTGGTGCAGGACCATAATGGCCTTCAGTAACTGAGCAGGGCCACCACGGAACTGGCCACCACTGGCAGGAACCTACAAGGGCTCTGTGTTTCCCTTGAGGAGCTGAGCAGACGCATCACAAGATCAGCAATTAATCGATGCACAGAAAGGTTTCTGTATTTCCTCAGCTCGTGTGATTATTTAATGCTCTTTCTTACCCTTATTTGTAATGAAATGGGAAAAAAAAGACCAGATTTTCACAGTTTCCATTCTTTTTAATGTCTACAGATAATGTGCTAAATTCTTCTTTTAACTCAGTTGTACTATGCATTCAAAATATATGATCTTCATTGAATGGTATTTTCCTCAAAATAAAGGCTAATCACACAAAATATAAATGGATTTAATATGTAAAATTATGAAGTCACCACACTGAGTGTTCCCTAAATCCTTGAGTTGGACCATAACTAAATGGAAATTGAGCATTCTTATCAATAATGCACTGGGGAAGTAACATCTGTTCTGAGATGCTGAGAAGTTGTTTTTCATTCACTAAAATATTTCTTTCAACAAAAAAACTCCTAATTTTTTCACTCTCTCCAGAGAGCAAAATAATTGACCCTTATGTTTAGAAACTATGAATTACAAGAGTCTATATAAAATGGAAAAGATTCTGACTGTACAATTAATCACTTTTTGCTTAATTTAAAATAAATAATGACATTATAGAAAGCTGTTGCTTTAGCTCTAAAAAAAAGGCTGATTCTTGGAAAAGCAGCAGAATGAAATTTCTTTCACTACAGGCTTGTTGCCAGCTCTTAGAAGCATCGTGGTTTTGGATGACGTGACAATATTTTCTTCTGATTACACAGCACTGAGTTACACGTGTTGCACAAAGGTTGGTGCTCTTAGCCAGTCATGTAGAGAGATCCATCTCAGATTTTAAAGCTAGAATTGACTGCTAGACTCTGATTTCTGGTAAAATTTAACACTATTCCCCTAAATAACTTTTTTGCTAGAACAGGGAACTTTTTAAAAAACAGGCACGGTTCATTAAAGGCTTCCAGTCATGGACAATTCCTCAAGTGTCCAGGGAAATTTCTTGCTGTGGATAACTTTTCTTAGGATAAGAAAAAGAATCTTTGCCTGGAGCTGGAATTTGCCCAACTGCTTATCTCAGCCTGAGTAGATTTTTTTTGCACCAGATGTTATTAACTTGATGATGGGAATAAACTTATCTCCTCCTGGATAAACTAAGCATCTGGATCCATGTGCTTTGTTTTCCATCCTGAAGGTCTGTGTTCCCCATCTGAAATAATTCATCTGTGCCCTCGCTGGTTCTTTGCAAGTTCAACATTTTTGCAGAAAGCTGATTCTGCTGGATGTCCCCTGTCAATATATCAATGGTTTAGGTACTGCTTTGGCATGGGCTCCAGGTTCATTTACCAAATGCTAAATTCTCAAAACATTCTGTGTTTGTCCATCTGGGAGTTTATTTTTGTCAGAAAATGCAATTTGATTTTAACTGTCCGAAAATTACCAATGCCTTGATTTATACACACCCACCTTCTCGAATTCACTGGGAAAAAAACAAAACTATTGGATAATATTCATGGAAGAATAGATCCTTCTGGCGTGTTACATGAAGAGGCATCTTAATTAGAATGACCCTGCTCCTACTCCTTTTCTTACTATATGCTTAGTTTTATTTTAAAGTGTCCTTTGTAGCTGTGCACATAAATCTTACTTTGTGCTCCAGAGTGGTTGCTCAACTGTGATTTAAAAAAACCTAATTATGTAACAGAGACAAAAAAATCTAAACTAAATTAATATCTTGTTTTCTGTTGACAAATGGAGTTTGCCCCAGTAATAACTTTCCAAACCTGTAATCTGCCCAGCTCACAGGTCAGTTGGGGTAATTTGACACAACACCCTGCACTGGCCTCTCGGGACTCAGTGCCTATAATCTGGATGCAACGAAGCTAAAAAAGGCTTTTCCCTTGGGAGTATGTGCAGTGTGGATTGTTAGCAGGGAAACTTTGAAGCAAAGCAAACTGAGGAACGAAAACCCAGAGAAGTTGAGTGCTTGGTAGTGCTGAGAGGGCAGAGGTATGGTTTCTTTTTGTTTTTTTTCTGTTTGTTTTTTTACTAGGGAAGAAACGTAATTTCACAGAGTAAGATCTTTGCCTAAATCACCTAGTAAAGAAAAGATAAGTAATTCCTGATATTTCATGCAAATTGCTCCGTTCTCTCAAGGCAGTCTTCACTAGGATTCCGTATACACAAATGATAGCATCCATTTATCTGTTTACTATCTTAAAACTTGTTTTTGTAAAATGAACAATTACTTCAATTGCTCAAGTAGTTTTTTTTTAATACCATTGCTAAGCTTGCGGCTCTTAAATCCGTTTGCTAAGGGAAAAGGACTTTTCCATGTTTTGTGCCTGAGCATTTCATCTGGAGGTTCTGAAGAAGTTGTTAGAGATTAATAAATCAGTATTGAGATCTGAACACTGCCAGCAGAGAGAGGCTGCAGAATGGAATTGGTTACATGAGTTTTACCTGTGTGTGAAGGGGCGTACACATCCTTGGTGCTACTTTAGTTGTACTTCAGTTTTAGTAATTGCCAGGAATGCTTTTCTTCTTCTCAGCCCAAAGTCCAAAATACCCTACTTGATTGATGTCTAATTTTGGGATCCTGACTTAAGGAATTCTGGAGATGTAATGTGCCTATGAACAAAAGCTTCCGACTTTCTCAATCCCTGACCCAAATCCTTGGGATTAAGGGTTGTTGTCTGAAGAAAATGATGACTTTCAAGGTCAAAACTGTGTCCCTTGCCAGTGATTTTTTGGACTTTGAAAATTCATCAAACTTTTCTTTCTGCTCCTCTTTAGTTTGGATTTTTAAAACTGATGCCACCGGAGCAGGTGAATGGACACTCTGCAGGTGTAGAGCATGGTTCCAGCTGGCAGGGATCACTGACCTCGAGTCTGTGGCAGCACAGTTGGTAGCACATTGTTTATTTACTCAGCAGCGTGATCAGGAACATTGTCAAAGACAGGACATTTGTGTATCCCTCACTGGGACTGTTGAGTCTGGGAGCTGACCCTGGCTGTCTCTGCTGTCCCAACACTGAAATTTGCCCAGGGGACTATCCAGACCATTCTACTGACAAAAACAAGCACTCAAAACACAAAAGCACAACTTTCGATGTAGTGCCTTGTAGAGAAGTAATTCCAAAAGTATATGGTGTGAAGTGCTTCAAGTGTCAAAGAAGCGATCAACAGCTTCAGGCACCAAAAATTTCAAGTTTCATCTATAATAAATGATAAGAAATGATCTGAACATCTTTCCTTATGAAAGCAGTTTATTACTTACAGAGACATTAAAGGGGATTTGGAGGCAGGTTGATGGAAGGTCGCTGTTTCGCCTCACAAAATAATAGTATTTTAATGAAGTAATGCCTCTCAGTTGAAGAAATTATGTTGGCTGATGGGGGAATATACACAAAATGTTGAGGCAGAAACAGGTGAAAGAATCTGCTTTTCTCACAAGTGTCAAGAAGAGAGGGAAATAATTCAAGGGATCGTGGTGAAGCTCCCGAGTTGCTTCACTGTGCTTGATAATTCCTTGAAATCTAAAGGTGCTGCTTTTGCTTCCGTGAAACCAAGGATATCAGTCACTGAAGTGACAGCAGGGAGGAAGAACCCTGTGTGTCACTGGAGCTGGATGTTAGGTTTGATTCAAGCAGCTTTGCTGGTCTTTGACCATATTCAGATAATTTGGTTCTCACTGCAGGGTTTGATGTGTGCTGCTTGTCACCTGCAGAGCTCTGGCTGTGCCTTGGTGGCACTGGGTGGCACTGGGTGCTGCTCTGCAGGTGGATGGCAGGAGCCAGTGCCTCAGTGAGTGGTGTCCCAAAATCCATTCTTCTTTAGGAAATCAGGAAAAAGGATGTGGCTCTGTACCTGACACATATTTTGTTTTGTCCTTCTGCATGGTGATTTTCCTCCTATATCTCTGATTTAGAGAGAAGTTAAATTTGCTTTGCTTTTAGTTGTACTGATATTAGTTCAATCAAGGATCCCCTGACTACAAAATTGACTTCCTAAGCACATTTTTCTGAGAATTAATTTCATCACCTAAAGCAAGTAGTTCAAATTTTCATGTTCAAGGAGCAGCCATTTTTAAGCAGCAACAGTAGAAGTTTAACCTGCACATCTCCATCAAGTTCATATAAAACTTTCTTTGAAAACTGTCATGGGTTTCTCTGGTGAAAGGTTCATGTAAATTAGGGAAATGTGTTTAGTATTGCTGATAATAAAAGCCCAGTTTCTCCTGATGGGCCGATAAGCTACAGCTGGAGAGTGATTTTACACAGTCAATGTAAATTTTTTCCATTCAGTGCCAGAAAGTCCCACAAAGGCCAGGCAGACTCCCCCGACTTTGAAATTAAATTTTCAGAATGACTGCAGCAGAGTTCAATTTGCAAATACAGTATCTAATTTAGTTTTTGCTTAAGGAAAGTGAATGATTTCTGTATAACACGTAGTAATGTATATCCCTGTTTCACTTTAACTGGGAGAGCAAAACCTCCAGAAGTGACATTGGGATCTTTCTAAATCTCCCAAGACCTGAGCCAGAATCTGATTTTTACATATACTCAAAACTATGTCTCCTGATACTTTCTGCACAACTGACAGAAACATTTCATTAAACAAATTGTGATATCATTGTCTTGTTTCTATTTTTTTTTCTGTTTTTTACTGCACTATGCATTTGCATAAAAATGACATTTTGAAGAGTAAACTGTTCCTGATGTCACTCTCTCACGTGGAGGCAAAATCTCTATTTGGATTTGAAATTAGTTTCTGTGGAAATTACTGCGGTGTCAAGGCTGGTGGTCTGCTCTCGGGTGGGAAGGGAGCAGCATACTCCAAATATTTAAACCACCCTAGTTTTATGCAAAGATCTCTGCAAAATTACACACTCCAGGGAAAAGATGAAATTGAGAAGCCACACAGACTAAGTGCAATGGTTCTAAAAACGTTTCCATCCCTGACTTTTCTCTTGTCATGCTCGTGTCAAATTAAGAACCAGTTGTGCAGCAAATGGAACTAAGATTATTGGAACCTACAAGGAAATGTCCACAGCTGTTCTCAGGCTAATCTAACTTGACTAGCAGGACTTCTGTTTGAGCAGAATTTCTGTTTTTTATGGGAGGAAATCATCACTTCAAGGAGTTCCTGAGTTATGAATCAAGGTAAGAACAGTGGCTTGGGGCAGGCACCAAATCTACCTCTCAAACAGAGTAATACAGAAATCTATTAATATTGTTTAAAGTCCTAGAGACTTATTCTGCCAGAAAGCAAAACAGGTCTGGATTGACTTAACTGAATCTTCTGGGAAAATGGTATTTCATGATGCAGGTGTCTGTGCCTGCCCCTCAGCTCTGCCTCTCTCCTGTCCAGGAAAGACGTGGCAGGTGGGTTGGATGAAGTGTGGTCTGGAGCTCCTGTGACACCAAGTAGGACAAACTAAACTGTTTTTGCAGTTCCCTGAAGGTTTTCCTCCCTTATCGTGACTTGTTTTCTTAGTAACAAGTTCCTAGTCTGTGGTCTCTCTGCTGTCAGAGGAGCAGATATTATTTTTTATTTCTGTGGGTGTTCAAAAAAGTCTTTGGGAAAGTTAACAAGGGCAGTCCTTCATGTTATTTTTGATACCAAATCCAAGCACAGGATTTTAGTGTGTGTAGAAAATGGTGTTAGAGAAAGAATGTCTCACTCAGCTAAAAGTGTTTGTTTAACTTTTTCAAATTAATTATCAATTTAATTTTGAAGGCAATGGGGTTTTTCTGTGGGTTCATTTAGTTTATGGATTGGGAGCAGGGTTGAGGGAGATTCCTTCACAGTGTTCATGGAGATGAAGCAGCCAACATAAAGCAACGCCATGTCCTTTCCTCCTTGCAGCACAAGGTGCCTTGTAGAACATGATCAGAAACTATAAAACATGACACCTGAAGGAGGGTATATTTCCAAGTAAACGTTTCCTAAAACGTGCAGCAGGTAGGGCGAATGAACAAATTGCTCCCTGGAAACTGTACCCAGATAACTCAATTTTTCCTGCTGACTTTCATACAGATATGTGGGTGTGAACTCCACTGACAGGGCAGGCTGGCAGGGCAAAAGAGCTTTAGTGTCTGGGGCGGGGAGAGGCGTAAATTTGTGTCCCAATATTTTGCAATTATTAAATGAATGAAGAGAATTACAACTGGCTTTTTTTATACAGGTACTTTGGAAAGTCTCACTGGTTTGTTCGACTTGAGTTCTGGATGCTGTTGCATGGTAGTGGCCTGAGAGGTCACAGCAAGACATAGAGAGTGTGAGAGCTGATAAAAGGCGTCTCACTTTGCATCTGTATAGACAGGTCACATTCCAAAATAACACGAGGAGCTCTGAAACCCAAGCTAAGTGCTGAGGTCATTGTCACATTGCCTTCAATGAGGGGACAAATCAATGCTTCATCCTCCTTGCCTTTTCTGAAGCTGTTTTCACAGTCTTGGTATTTAGGAATCTCCTGTGATGCGCTCCTGTGACCTTCCTCCTTCCGTCCCTTCAGCATCTCCCGTCCCTTCAGATCCCTCTCGGGCAGAGTGGATTTGGTGCTCAGGAGCCAGCACAGCTCCCCAGGGTTTTGGATTTCACCTGAGACTACTGGACCTGCAAAAAATCATTAATAACAGGATGGACTTGCTTTCTAGCTCCATGGCTAGTTCCTATGCAAGATAGGAATCTTTTAATTTCCTTGAGTGATTAAGGAGCTAAATTTCGATCTTGCTTTTTTTTTATTGTGTCCGTGTCCGTTTGCTTTCTTCTACTTTGTTTTATTATCATCAACACTAACTAGCCATTTCACCTTCCCACTGTAAATGCTGGAAAGTTGCAGTGGGGGAAGAAAGTAGCCAGCACTATATGCTTTGAAGAATAAAGGAATTAAATAATTCTGAAGTTGATTCCTACACTTATCATGTTCTTTGAGCTACACGTGTTGTGAGGGAAAAAAATTAGTTAGTGTAAGAATAAAGACAGTTGTGTCAGTGGGGACACAACTGCCAAATGTCACCTGAAGCATTATAAATTTTGCCAAGGGATTAACATTAGGAAATGCAAGAAATTACACAATTAGCATGAGAAAAATGTGTGTATATATATGGAAACTCACTAAATCTTCTAAGAAATATGTAGGATTTATCATGAAGTAGCTCTTGGATTAATAACTCCAAGTATTAATGGTACATAAACCTCTTTTTTTACGTCACGAATCTGCCTTCAAGCATATCATAAAAGTTTCAATTTTAAATTCAGTTTTCTGTTAACTTCTGCATTTTAAGCTGTTTGGTTGATATTTTAGTGACAGATTTATCTGTAAGACTGCAAGCAGGAGTGTAAGCTGCTATGCAAGAATGTAAAGTAAAAGCTGAATTTTTAGTAAAGCTAAGTTTCTGTCACTTCAGCTGTATAGAATTCAAGAATAAACCAAAATATTAATGAGACTTGAGTCAAACACTGGAAACTTAGAAGTATTGATACGTGCTTGAAAACAAATTATTTTATATCAAGGGAAGTTTTAAATGGATTGCCAGATCAGGCTTTACTGTGAAAAATGATTTTGTTTTTCCTTTTTATCAATAACCTTTTGAATTCTGGCTTGCCAGGCAGGTGAGCTCACAGCACTGACTGTCTCACCTCTTACTTCAGCAAAACCTGGGATGTGCATCTTCCAGCACTAAGTGGGGATCATTTATTTTCTTTCAATAGACTTACAGAATAATTTTAGTAACTCTAAAAACATTTGTGGCAGGATGAATTGGAGCACTTCATAGTGATTTGACTTAATTTTCGTTTTTTAAGCGGAGTTGGAGGACAAGTGCTAAAATGTTCCTGTCACTATGTGGAATGGTCTTTAAAGAGAAACTTTAATTTTTTTCTGAGATTAAGATTGTATGTCCATTTTGAACAAGTTCTTCATTCCCCTCCTCCATTGTTCTTTATAAAAGATTTAGATGGTTTGGGATGCTCAAGTAAACACCTGGAACTATTACAGCAAGACAATCTTGCTTTAAGTTATTGAACTTCAAATTATTGGTATGTGTGTGCTCTTTAGACAGCACTCTGCTTTTGTGATGTCCTTGATGGGCTTACTGTGCACAGGCCTTATGCTTGTAAAAAGGCTCCATCCCTCTCTGAAGTGGTAAACCAGAGGCTATTAGCATTTTTTAAAAAATTCACAGTAGTAGTACATTTTCGAGAGACAGAATCCCCAACCTCTTTACATTTTATTTGTGGCTTCTGCTCCCTTAAGTACAAAACTTCCATTTATCAAAGGAAAACGCCAATGTGCTACACAAACCGAACAAAAGTGTATGAAAAGTGATCTGTGGAATAAAATGTATGTGCAAGCAATTAACTGAAACAGCTGTGATAAATCAGATAAAACCAAAACCGCCCCACTTCCTTAGGTCCTGGCTGTTCATTCTGCTCAGGCAGGTTTGTCCCAGAGCTGTGCTGGCAGCCGTGTGTGCTGGGTCTCCCTCTGCAGCCAGCCTGACCTGGGCCCTGCAGTTCTGCCCAGGAGCAGAAGGGGGAATTTGGTGTTCTTGAGTAGTGTCTCGTTTACAGACACTGCCTGACCTTCATATTCTTAAGAAATACTGAGTTTTAACATGGCTTTTAAACTGATCATAAGTTCTATGATCAACCCTGATTTCCTTAACTTGTACACTGTCTGTCTTTGTGCTATTTACAGTGTCAGAAAGGCATTTCTAAGTGGTTTGTTCTTTCTTTTGCTCTTCCGCATGGTTGTACAGATTAATTTGGCTCTCCATTCCCAATTGAGGGCACGTTTGTAAGGTCACAGAGAGAAGGGAATACAACACCTCACACACAGGATCTTGTTTGGCCTCGGAAAGCTCTTGTGCCTTTAGCACTGTGTGAGTTGCTCTTAAATCAGTGGTACCTAAATCTTACTTGAAAACAGGGTGGCTGTGATCTCATCTTTGAAATCAGGTGCCTTTTTCACTGCTCTAATGAAGAGGAGAGCGAATTTCGGGCACATTGCAGAAAACTCAGGTTTTTTATTCTGGGTCATGGGCAGAGTGAAGAAAGTCTTATACCAGTCTGAAATTGCAGCAGGGTGGTTCTAAAGAAGAGTATTTTGGATCATGGTTAGTATGTGTGGGAAATAATACCTAAAAATTTGTTGGTAGAAAACTTCAGCAGGCTCCTGGTGAGGTGGTTTCCAGGAGCCCACTAAAGATCGACGCAAATGCGTCTTGCACTCAAACCATGGTTAAAACCTGCTCACTGCCTTGTCAAATTGTTGCCTTCTGCAGTTTCTGGTCATCATTTTCAAGTCCCTTTAGGTCTCTGCTTACTGAACTGATCCCTTTGTTGCATGTAGAGCAAAATGAACTGTCCCTCCACAGGACTGGCCACGCTGGCAAGAGCACAGCGCTGGCAATAGCTGGTGTCTAAGAGCATGGCTGCTTCAGGTTTCATGTTCATCTACCAGCAGGTTGAAATTAATCTCTGGTTACTCAGTCAGGTAGCAGGAGAGCATTTGATTGTGTTAAAACTCAGCTGAGTAAATGACATGAATCCGGAGTGTCATGCACTCACACAAGTTTGGGCTCACTGGATGATGTGTTAGATGATCAGAGAAATACCACCTGCTTTCAGTGTTTGCTGATCTGTGAAGCCACTTTATTACTCAGGTGTCTAATAATATGCAAATGTGTGTATTAATGACTTCTGCATCATAAAAATGAAAGTTTATAATTTTGTGTTCTATAGAGCCTGTAGAATCTAGTTAGCAAACGTGCTGTGCTGGAAAACAAGATTACAAATCTATCACTCCTTGCTTAATACAGGTCAGGTTTCTTTCCTGAGATCCTTCTTCAGCTGACAATGGAGAAATGATCATACCTGGGAATGTGACCTCTCATTCAGAGAGAACTGCAGGCTACTAGCAGCTTTGATCATTTAGAAATCTATTATTTTTTGACCTGCAAGAAAGTAGGCCTACTTGGCCTAATGGCCTAAATGGCCTACTTTTATAAAAGAAATCTATAAATTTATGAGATCAAGCCTTTCTTGTCTAGGAAGTTGAGGCCAATCCTAGATGTAGAAACACAGGGATTTTCATCAAACCCTTCTCCTTTGCTGCAGTTCATTCTCTGCCGGGGCAAAATGCAGAAAAGCCGATTTCTGGAATGCGACTGCACAATTCCTAGCAGAAGTAATTTATCAAAATTCTGACTTGGAAAATGGCAACGATTCAGTGGTACTGAACCCTCCTTACAAGGTATAAAAACAGAGATCAAATCTGAATTGTTTGGTGAGGCTCAAAATCTCTTTCTAGACTCTCAGAGCAGACTGCAGGCTCACAGCTATTCTGCCTTCCATGAATTTTGAGATCTCAGTAGAGGAGGCTGGCCACGCAATTAAGCTGCGGGTACCACTGGAGTTGCCATATGGTGAGTCAGCTGTGCTCTGAGAACTTCTGTTTGCCACTGTGTGTAGTTTTCTTGCAGAGTAATAATGCTTGGAGATTTACTGTTTATTTTTTTGCTCAGGTTTAATATCGCAGCAGAAATCTATAGCTGACATTCACCATGTTATTAAGCAAACTTTTCATAAGAGCCATGGTTTATTTTATTTTGGGTGAAATGGTCATACTTTCTTTTAAAATTCAGCGAAAATAAAATCTCTGGATTTAATATTTTTTCTCTTTTTTTCCTTTCCTTTTCTTTTCTGTGCATTTGAATAGGGAAGTCACTTTAGGTCCTTGCTATTTAGTATTCATTTGGGGGTGGTGTCTGCAAAATCCTCTTTTTAGAAATTAAATGTGGCTCTCATATAACAGGCACTCTACATCTAACACAAAACCAAAAGACATTAGTAATGAGAGTCTTGTTACATTTATACCCTCATTTTGCTTATTTGAATAGAACTTAAAGCAGACTTTTCTCCTCAGTGTTGGGCTTTGCACTTGACAATATAAACCTTTTTTGGTGTTGTATTACTATTTCTTTGAAGTGATGTGAAGACTGGTGTTAACACATCTTTTGTGGTTCAAGAATTCTTGTCTTGTATAGAACTGGGAGCAGGTTTGTTTCTAAACATCACAGGTGCTCAACCTGAATTTATGGTATTTTGAGGTCATGGGACTACAGATCTCTAAACAGAAATATGTGTGGCTATTTCACTAAGTGCAGAAAAAGCCTGAATCCTAAATTTCTGGTACATAGGAGCTGGAAAATACTGAAGTATGTATGGAAATACATTTTCATCGTACTAAATCTTGCTTTGACTCACTGGTGTGCAACTAGGAAGTAATTAAATGTAATTGAAGTACGGTGCCAGAGGAGGAGTGATCCAAGAGTAATTGCTCCTCGTGCTCTGCTCTGTAGTGTGGTCTAAGAGCAGAATTGAATTGTGTAATTGACGTGTACAAAATGAACAGCATTTATCATAACACATTTTATCACACTACATCTGCATTTAAAATACTGCTAATTAGTCAATATTAGACTAATAATGAAGCAGCAATAGACACTACCGCATATGTTTAACATTAAATTGTGTTGACTGTGTCTCATACCCACATTCCATAGAGGCCAAAAATTTTCTCACCCTGTTCTGTAACTAAGAGCATTCGAGGTTTCCATGTATTCTTTCAGTGATGTGAAACATCTCTGAATTTAGTTCTTCTGTGGAAATGCTGCTGGATGTAACCAAATAATCTTCTATAATTTGTGAGGTGCTCTATCTACATCCTCTGTGCAATTCTTGTTGTCTACATTTGTTAAGATGTCTCAGACTAAGTTTGTTAATTCATTAAATTGGACATTTTTGCTCTCGCTACACCTGAGCCAATGTGAAAAAGGAACTTCTCTTCTGCAACAGTGAGTCGTAGACCTGAGAACATTAGACATATATTTAAAATTCAGTATTTTTTCATTTTCTGGGTTGCTACCAACGATGACCATCACTGGATTTATTAGAGACTGAATTAAGGGTATTTTTGTGTCGTGGGACTACAAATATTTAAACAGAAAAAAGTGTATATCTATATCTATCAATCTAGAAATAGAAAACTTCCTGACTTTGGTTGTGGTTTCACTGGCAGATAGCAAGGCCTGGATAGTGGATCTTTGGAGCAAATCTAATTAGTGCTAATGAGCAACTGGTCCCGCTGACTTCTTCAGAAAGGTTGAAGCCCTTGTTGATTGGACTCACATCAGTCAGTGCTGCACTGGGATGAAAACCGTCCTTCATTCCACTGGCATTGTGCTTTGGAGGAGACTCCCTGTAAATTCTTGTAGAAGCAATCAAAAGATAGGGTGTTTCGAAAAGGATTTCATTAAAAAGTCACAAATTGTTCATTACCACGTGGAAATGAGCGGTGTGATGCAAATTGAAGCTGTTCACGCCTGAAACTTCAGCAGCTCTAATGTCTGCAGTGAAATTGCATAAAGTGGCTTTCCAAGGGTGCCAGGTTGATGCTCCTTTGCTTGATTGATATCTTTCTCTTGGCCACAGATCTGCCACCGAGCAAATACTTGTGACAGTGTTGAATTAGTTGAAATAATGATGACCGTGTTGTGTTGCTCTGGGAAGACAGATGATTCTAATGAAAACTCTGAAATGTTTAGAAAGAAAAAACTATCCTAGTGTTGTTCTCAGAGCTTTTTCCTTGCCTGTAAATAATGCAACTTCATACTGTATTGTAGCTGTAATACAAACAACTGTAGAATTAATATATCTAGAAGAAATAATATTTGTAGTAAAAAATACATATGACAGAGTGGCTTTTGAGTACAGTATGCTAAAAAGGGCGTTGATATTATTTGGCTCTATCATAATGCACAATCTGCCTTTTAAAGAAAAGTACTATTTCTTGGGTCTGAAAAAATGTACTTTAAAGTTTGTTTTGCTTTTTAAAGCATTTTTCCCTCTATTGTTACCTTTGTCTGCAGTGATTTAGCTGGATTATGCTGCTTCTCGTCAGTGGACATCTTGAGATCCTAAAACAATCTTGGAGTAGTGATCAAAAGAGGCAACATATGCTGCCAAGTCACTTTGGATTAAATTTGCTACACTGTCTACTCATTTGTGAATGTAAAATTTGACACAGAAGTTAGATGACAAATGAGCTGGAAGTTAGATGGCAAATGAGCTGAGGTGGTGGCAGTTGTGTAGCCATGATGCTGCTGAGTGGTGTAACTTGTATCATTCCCTTATCCACGATTTACTGAAGAATCCTTTACATTCCCATGAAAAGCTCCAGCATGTTAAAGCAACCAGTGTCTGCTTCCATCCCAGTTGCCTGTGACTTAAGGCTGCAGAGTTCTTAGACATTTACCCTGTCTGGAATATCATCATTAATAAATGGTAAGTTTCCAGATTTGTTTTTGAAACATAGTAGAATCTTACTCCAGTATTCTTTCTGAATAAAACCAGACAGGGATAGGTGAGCTTCAGAGGAATCAGTAACCAGCATCTGAAGAGCAAGAAGTCCAAGTTTGGTCCGTATCTTATCTAATTCTTGTCAGCTACATGAGCATAGCTGTATGCCAAATAATGCCACACATCAGCTATTGCAAGTCAAGGCTCCTTTGTGCAGGAAATGTCACACATTGTAGAAATAACTTGTGTAAAGCTGGAAAAATATCTGAAAATCTCTCTCCCTTCTCCTGGACAAGAAAGAGGCTCTGGAGTCTACTGGTTATTCTTGAAGTTCTATTTTGAGCCCACGACATTGCTCTTAAGCAGGAGTTCTTCGACCAGTGTAATCAGCACAAGCTTGAGCACTCTGATAATAGCTGGAATTTATCATTGCCCAGTTATCTCAGTGAAGAGTGAAGCAGTGTTTTCCTCTGGCTTTGTTGTTATGTCAGGCTCTTTTAAGTGGCCACTAAAAGCTCAGGGAGCAGCACACTTGTACACGCTCCCAGAAGTCCAAACTCTGTCATAAGACTGGACTTGCTAAGATCAGAGGTGAATTTTTTTTCATTTTCTTAGCCTGGCATGCTGCTTCCCATTATTCCCTGCTGATCGTGGCATCTAGAATTGATTTTTGGTGTGCATGGTACTGGAAATTTCGGGTAGAATGGGCCAAAGGGGTAGGTGTGAAACACAAGCCCTGTGCTCTGATTTACCTTGTCAAAATGTGCATTTTTTTTTCTAGTGTAGCTGTAGGGAGGCTGCAAACTGCTCCTCAAGCTCCCCTGGGCTTTGACGGAGCAGCACTGATTTTATTTCATTTCTTTCCAGAGATCTGCACTTGCCGTGCCCCTAAAGCTCGTTGACCCATGGTGTCTTTTGAGGGGAGCATTACTACTTTCCACAGACCCTTCTTCAAGTGTCTGCCACTCTCAAGCAGTTTTTTATTAAAAAAGGAAATTAAAGCACCTCATTTCCAAATCTGGAGCGGGGCAATGCATGTGGAAAGATTATGGTCATTTGATAGTCACTCCTTGGCCTCTTTGCTTTTATTCTGTAACCTGGGTCTTTTATTGTTGCCCATTTTGGAAGGAAAGGCAATTTGGAGTCAACACAGAATTTGGCTGTTATAGACAATCACTCTGAAATACTGCAGCGGAGAGGCACTGCAGGGAGATGAACTAAATTATGTACAGAGGGCAACTGCAGAAGGTTTTTGTAGCCACCAGAGCCCAGTTAATAGACCATGGTCAGGGACAGTGCAGGAGAGCAGGGATGGTGTTACAAGCTCTGCCTTCCTTAAGGGAAAGGCTGTTTTCTCTGGGATGAACTTCTATAAGCTCAGTAACAGCTTATTGGCAGACAGTTCCCTGTTTTATGCTTCTCACCACTTACTGTGTGTGGTGTCATAGTGGAGAATTTTCATTGAGGATTGCTCAAAATCTGTCAATAGATTTCTTCCTTTTTTTTTTTACATTTTAGAACGTGTTGGTGCTGAGAAAACAGCGTGAACTACTTCTGCATTTTTGATAAATTCCCACCACAAACCTTTTTTGGTGCTGTTTGGTATTCACGGCAGGTAAATAAATCCTCTTCTTAGGGTAAGATTCATTACCATAAAACTTGATCAAATAGTGTTTGTAGCAGAAGTATTTTATGGATCAGCAGGAAAAATACCCCATTATTGCAGACTTCTTGCCACAGAGCATGGCTGAGTTGCTGTGTTTCATCAGGCACAGGGTGATACAAGCTGCTTACTGTCATTCCATCAACTCCATTAATTAGACCCTCTGCAAAAAGAATTTTCAAACCTCGCACGTAACTTTTTGCATTTCGTTAGAGGAGACCAAATATTTGGGTTTTAAGCCAACACTTAATAATATGATTTATATATCACTTATAAATACATAAAATCTAAATCAATAATTTTCTGAAGTGATCTTTATATGTGAGGTTTAAAATCTCAGTGGAAAGGAGAGGATTTTGTATTTCTGAGTCAAGTTGCTCCAGATCTTCAAACATGTTTGGGAGCTTTACTGTTGCTGACAATAAGAAAATACCTAATTTTGTAACAATCTTTTTATGAAGTTCTTACGTGCATAGAAGGTAAGTTAAAATCTAGATTAAAAAGGAGAAAACTTGTAACCTATATGGTGTACAAACTGTCTTCCTACTCATGCATAAGTTATGACTTAAGGTAGTGCCAGAGCCCTTGCAGTGTTTCATTGGATTGTAAAGCTCAATAAAAATTGCTTTTTTTCCTACAGCTTAGGTGGAAGGGAGTTTAAACACTGAGGTTTCAATAGCTCTTACATGATTTTGTCACTTTTTATACTTCTCAATATCGCATCAAGGTGGTGTCCTGGAGAGAAAAGGGGTTTGGATTTCTTCTGCAGATGCCTTAGAAAAGGATGATGATTCACTTCCCCCACTGGAAAGAAAGCCATTCCAATATTAACAAATGACCTGATGTTAAGAAATTGCTTTAATTCTGGTATGCAGGTAAATATTTTAGTAATTGTGTCATAGGGAATGACTAAATAATTCAGCTGGATCTGGATATAACAAAATAAGAAATCTTAAGCCTATCAACACTTGGGACAATATTTTCCCCAAATTTCTTTCCTAGGACTTGTATTTAGGAACGCAGTTAAACTCACTCTAAAATTTGAAGTGTGATTTAAGACCTGGAAGCTTCAAACAGACTCAGTTCCTGGGTGAGGGATGCTTTGTTAAACCCAAAAGCTAATCCTCCAGATGCTCCTTCCCAGAATGAATCGATTTGCCTTTAAGGAGCTGGCAGGCATCCCTGGGACGAGGTCTTTGCTCATAAACCTTGATCAAAGGCATTCTCTGTGCGACATGGAGGTAAAAATCCTACGGAGTCTCTTCTGTCTAAATCACCAGATGGATTTATAATTTCCCTACACAGTAGTGGAATGATTAAGCAAAAAAAGTAATAAACAGTTAAGATTTCTTTTTCTTTCTTTCAGCGAACAGGATTTGCCCAAAGAAATCAAATAAAGCAGAGAAAACATGGAGCTGATGGCTCAGTTATGCACTGAAAACCCTCTAAATTGAATTCAGGAGAAATACTTATGTAAGACATAGTATAAAACATTTGTCATCATCAGTAGGCCACAGCATTACATGAAAACTGAGTTTCGGATCCTCTGGAGCAATAATGAGGTACTTCCACAATTCAGCCACTTCTGAGAGCATTTTTTCTAAGGTTTACCATACACCTGATAAGAAGGACCCTCAGCTGTAAGAAAGCATTTATTCATACTTAGGCAGGAAAGTTTTTACACTTTTAGCACCTGTAAATCTTTTTTGCAAATTCCTCCTCTTGCATAGATTAGGGTAAATACTCTTTCTGGCAGGTGAAGGGGAAGAAAAAGAATTGTTTTTCTTCTGTGCTCTAGATGAGTTATTTTGATAAAAGATTAAAACCTTTTCAGAGAATCCTTTGCACTTTCTTTCACGAGACAGGTCTTCAGCTCCTTTTTTATACGTACCAGTCTTCTTTATCAAGTCTGTAATATTACATTTATTTCTCAGGTTTGAGTGTAATTCCCTTTCTGCAAGCTGTGGAAAGACAGTATAGAATATAATTTTAAAGATTCTGAAAAGGAAACTCTGAATATTTCGCGCCAGCACTTTTAGATCCAACACAGCTGCATCTGAAAGAAACACATCCACGAAAAATTTTTGCACTTGTGATGGATAAAGATGAGTGCTGGGTAAAGGAAAAGGGAAAACCTACCTGCATTAACAAGGTCTGTGAGTAAAACAAAACTATTGGAAAAATGAGAAGTCAATCAACATATTTGTGATAATCCTTGATTGATGGAAGTGGTGTTCCGTGAGAAGTGGTGCCTTGGAATGGGAAGCTGTTTAAAGTATTTCTTTCAGTGCTGTTTCCAGGTTTTTTCTCTCTTGGTTTTTAAAGCTTAGTCTTCTAAGTTACCTAATTTTTCAGAAAATGTCTGGGAAAATAGTTGCATTTGGATCACAGACTGGATATTTGTAATTTGTTAGATGTTTCAGTTGCAAGAATATGTAAAACTAAGGAAATAAATAATGGTTCAGTTTCTTGACCCTGCAGATTAGGGAAGTCAAAGAAAGGTGTTGTTCTTATCTCTTCTGAACCTGTTGCTGTTTGTAAAACGCAGCATTGCCAACAAATGCAGCAGATCATCTCTAACGTGTCTCCAGGGTATTTTTTATCTCGATACCATTAGTGAGCTCCTTCTGATTTTCAGCATAGGAAAAGCTAAGGAGACACAATGATAAATGCTGCCCTAGCAATACCTGAGGGGAGAACTGAGAACTCTGAGGATAACTGTGGTACATGGAAAGGCAGGTGAAATCCTGGCCTGTTACAGTTGATGGTGAAGATTTATTTTTTTCCTGCCAATTGGCATTTGTGTTTTTGTATTGAGGATTTTGTCTCTCTTACCTCCTAAGCTACCATCTCTGTTTTCCCAGCTTTTAAGAAGAACTTAAAACATGCTGCTTTAATGGTTGGCCAAAATTGCAATACTAACAAGGAAATGTGAGTAAATATGGCAGTACCAATGACATGCATTGCTGTCGTTTAGGTTTTGAAGTTAGTCTCCTGAATGAGGAGTAGCAGATGCTCCTGTTACCTTGAAGTGTCTTTTTCTAAGCCTCAGTTAAATCTGTCATCATCTGTTTCCCAGTCCTACAGTCTTAATTTGATACCAGGCACTTTTTATCCCATCTGAGTGAATGTGAAAATATGAAGAGAAAAATATGAAGAGTGCTTTAGGGGAGATTTTCTATTTTTGGAAGTAATCTCCACTCATATATTATGTGAGCCTTCAGACAATACTGGAGATGAGGAGTGGGTGATTTTTTCCCCCTACTTTCCCAATTTTTTTACAATAGGCAGGACAAAATGAACAATCTTTATAAAAAGAGACCCTGCCTTGAGGAAGAGAAGTGTTTTGTGCATTGGCCTTTACTCAGAGGTGATCAGACTGGATTTTTATGTTTGCCTTATCTCCTTTTTTTCCCTCTCAGTATTACCATAATGAATTGCCATTGCACATAGCTCCTTATGAACTGGTTTGCTCTCTGGTGTTACTCCAACGAGAGTCAGCGTGGTTCTTGAGCTGATTTTGTCATGAGATTCCAGGAGAAGTTAATAAAGTAGATGTACAGTGAAGTAGCAGGGTGCCACTGGTCGAGTTTGTGGCTGTCCTGAGAACTCCCTGATGTTGCAGTGAGAACTCTCCATTAAAACTCTTGGCCTTTATACTTTCAGCAGCATTGCTCCATTCATCTGCAAGCAGCAAGAAATGCTGGAAATCAAGTCTGCAGTTTGATGTTCTTTTTGGTTGTTAGTAACTCTAGCATTTTGTTAGCGACAAAAACAGTCATCAGCAGAGTGGCCTTCAAGAGCCAGAAATGCACAGTAACCAGACAGACAAAATTATAGATTTTAGAGAAACTTCCTTACATTCCTGGCCATGCAATTTAATAAGCAAATAAAAAGTATGGTTTAGTTCAGTACAAAAGTGATACACTTTTCATTACAGAACTTCTGAATTCTCTGGAATGTAACCTTGAGAGGCCAATGTCTAATATTTCAGAATTAAGGTCTTACCTTTAAAGCAGCTTGGCAAGGTACTGACTCCAATAAAGACACAAACTTCAACTCCTGCCTGAGTGTGAAAGATAATCTCCGTGGTTTGCAGATACAAACTTTGTGTAGGAGGATAAGCTGGCTGTAAGAAGGACACTCTCTTGGAACAGTAGACTATTTCCATAATTTAGGATTTTATCTGTCTAAGGGAAGTGAATATATCTATTTAGTTAGAAAAATCACTTTTTATCTCACCTCAATCACTTTAACCTCTAATGTTGTCCCAAGTTGCTTTCCGTGCACTGTAGACAGCTGAAAAAAAAAAAAACCACACTAGAGTCTGTAGCTGTTAGCAGTCTCTGGAAACAGGTTCAAATTGATATTTGCCCTACTGCAAAGCACCCTAAGGGTTGTTAGGTAAAATAGCATTGCGTTTGCACCCTGCTGTTACTCCACTGCTCAATGCTCAGGCAAACAACACCCAGGAATGATGGCTGGATGATATGATGCAGCTAGAATTTGAGTATTGTTTCCATTGATTAGGGCAGGTTGGACAGAGGGCACAGTGATGCAGATGTTAAAGCTGGAAAAAGAGGCTCGAGCTTTGCTGTCAGTAGAGCAGGTGGGCTGTGCTGCTGTACCATGCTGATCCCACTGGATCATAATGACCCAGCCACTGATCAGTTGAATTGGGCCCTTATGCAGAAAAATGTAGCAAGTTGGTTAAGCAGGCTGAGATTTACTGCCCAGGAATATCCTGATTTTGAAAGTTCTCATTTAGAGATTTTTCAGGATCCGGCATGCAGCTGGAAAGACAGAAACCAGTGGATGCAGGTCCCTTGAGTGGGGCAGTGTCCCCTCCCGGGCAGGTTCAGCCACTTCTCCAAACACAGCTCATTGACCAGGTTGTTTGCAGAGGGAAATAGTTCCCCAAAGCTTACATGTGCTTGCAGTGCTCTAAGGATCAGTTTTTCATGCTGCCTTTTGTTGTTTAAAGCAAAATCCTAATCCCAGCACAGGTGCCCTCTTTTTGGTTGGTGCTTAAATCCCTACGCTTGAAAGAATACACAAAGCACCTTTGTTATTAGACATATTCTAACTTTTCTAAGTTTGGTTCTGATGCCTGAAGCTATTTTGAAAACACGCTTAGATCGTGCTGTTGTCCATGTGCTGTAGTGTTTCCTAAACAAGGATTCTTGAAAATGGGAACAAAGAAAATTAATGAACCCTAATACAGTAACCCCACTGTGCTGTTCCGTGGGTTGGTGCATGGGGAGCACCATGTCTGATGATTCCACTACTGGGTCACAGAGAGCTGCTGATATTTTTGGCTCCAGAGGGCACTTTCTGAGCCTCTGCCTCAAAACACATCAAAGACCCTGTGACTCACTGCAATGTGCACACTGGTACAACTGCTAATTTCCCACTAGGGACGTCTCCCTCAGTAACAGGTATTCTTTAAGAACCTGGGTTCATCCATTCAGAACCTAGTGCTGCAATACTATCTTTGAATTTTTTTTCTTCCTATGTCTTCTTTTCCTCCTTATTAAATTACTGAATTGCCTTAAATTTATGTAATTACTGTCTTGTATATTTCTCTAGCACCTGCATTTCTAATTAAAAAGTTTTATCAAGTTTGGCCCATGTACTTGCTTCAGTACTTTATTTTGTATGTTTACAGTGTAAAACCTAAATTTTTACCTTGGATTTCTGGGTCCAAATTATCAGCCACCAGAAGTTCATGTGACTGTCCCGTCTTGTCTTCGTTTCTACTCTTCCACAAAGCAGGGTCACAATCCTAAGGCAATTTTCCCAATAGAATTGGATGCTTTCAGACAGTAATTGCAGCATGTAAGTAACAGGATAACACAAGACAACAAGAAGTCGTGGGTTGTCCTGGTACTGTTTAGGTCAGCTTAGTTTGCAGTCTCACCTGAGGTGTCTGAATCACAGGCTGTGAAGTGAAAATCTTCTAAAAAAGGTGCTTGTGTTCTGAATTGTGCTGCTCCTTTCTTCTGAGACAGCTAGAAAAAAACCACAGGAAAAAAAAATCTGCCTTTTTTCTGCCTCCTCTGGAATCAGTAGATGCAGAGACTCTTGAAAATGAAAAATAAGGAAAGGAGAGTTTAGCCTTTTCTATATACCTAAAGTAAATAAGGATTATATTGCTTCCGGGAGTGTAGGGGAGACCAGAGAGGAGCTCTGGGATTTTTCTGTGATGGTTTCTGGGGTAATTCAGCAGTTAAAACTGCTCCTGTGTAAGGTTTATGCTGCAAATGCTGTGGGCTCAAAGATGCAAATGAAAAATTCCTCAATACTTTTTGCTGCTAGCCAGTGGCAAAGGTTTAGAAGGAAGTATACAGTAAATTCTAACAAGTCAGGTGGTCTTCCAGCTGCTTTCCTTTGTGGGTCTGGCACTACAGCAGCTTGGTTAGGTCCAGGGATCAGTGCTAGACCTATGTTCCTGTTGAGACCACTGTTTCTTCACTTTGTGTGTGTGTATCTTCTGGTCCTTTAAAAATAATTTCCCTGTTGCATTTCCAGAACTCTCTGGACTCCTAATGCTTTTCCTGTTACATTCATGTTAAATTTCCACTGAGTCAGCATCACTTAAATGTTATTGTTTGTGCAGTTAGCATCTGAACCTGAGTCTTAAAGCATTTGCCCTCACTATATTTAGGACCAGAATACCTGCAATTTATTAGAAACTTATATCCCAATTATCAAATCCAGTTTATTTTCGATCTCCTAGTAACTTTTCATCTGTGCTTGTGTGGCAAACCTTAGAGGAAAAATAGAAGATTAATTTTCAAAACATATTTCTAGTGTTCTTTGTCTTTGAAAGTCAGAAATCTCCATGGATTCTCTCATGTTACTTATGTCTGTATTCATACTTTGAAAACATCTTCCCATCTTCCAGCTGTAGTGACAGCTTTTGGATCGTTATTCTCAAGTGCCCTGAGATTTGAAACAGTTTCCAATAGCTGCTGTTCTGTTTACAACTGAAACCCTCGCTACTACAACCCAAATATTTGTATAGGAAGAAACATCTGAACGCTCAAGATTGATTTTCCCAAAGCAATAAGCAGAATTTCATGTTGGCCAGCAGCAAGGCAGGGTAAGGAAAGCCTTTGCCTGACACTTGTGTGAGTTCTGCTCGTGTCTGGCAGACTGGATGGGATTTCCTACTGCTGGCAGGGAGATAAATGAGAAGAGTGAGAAAACTCTGCCGGGTAAAATGACAGAGGGCAGGCACAGCTGCTGTGCTCCACACAGGTGAGGAGCATTTGTGGTGTGAGGAGAGCTCTCTGCTCTGTGAGCGTTCAGAGAGAGATGGATTTCTTCTGGAGCCTCCCGAGTGCCCCCACGCCTCTGGGACAGCGGGAGACACTGTGGGATTCACAAGCCAGACCAGCAGGTTCAGAGAAGAGTTTGGAGGCAGCTGGGGGGGACAGCTTGCCCTTGCAAGTGCCCCTCCCTGCACACTTCTGCCACGGGGCATCCAGATTTTGGCCTTTGTGTTTCACATTTCCTGCAGGAGTGTGTGCTGCTCGTGTGCTTGCACCACACCTGCACCTCCTCCGCTTCTCCGCAGGCACAATTCCTCCCTCCAAACACATTCCTCCGTTTGGCTGAGGTGTCCCACTGGGATGGAGGTGATGCCTTAGGTTTTAATTTCTATATTTTTCAAATCCTGTACTGCCTAGTGTGTAACTGAAGTTTCTTGTAGCTCGTTAGCTGCTCTCTTAGGCC
Organism: Platysteira castanea; assembly: GCA_013397175.1. NCBI lineage: Eukaryota > Metazoa > Chordata > Aves > Passeriformes > Platysteira > Platysteira castanea. The sequence goes on from VYXC01002893.1 coordinate 538,891, forward strand.
AGACAGACGCAACAAAGCCTCTCTGAGCTGTTCAAGGACACTCGGGCTGGCCTAGGCCCAAAAGGTGTAAACTGGGACCATGAAAGAGGTGGAGAAATTGAAGAGAGCTGAAGTTTTAATTGGTGATTTTATACTGATATGCAAATGGACCAATCCTATAACAGTGTCAAGAACTCGTGACTCAGGGTCCACCTTGGGGTCCATTTTATGGAAGCAGCCTCTGGCTCCCCAGGGTGTGCCTTGAAGGCCTTCAAATAAATCCCTGCCTTTATTCCCTTACTCCTGTCTAGTCTCTGTTTCTAGGTGGCTGGGAGAAGGCATCAGTTCAGTTACTGATTTTTTCTCAGCTGAATGCAGGTTGTAGCTCCAGTGAGAGATGCAGGGATCTAAGTGCCTCAAAGATAATGAAGATCTACTGGATTTGATATTGGTGTTCTCAGTTATACAGCAAAAACCCGCTAAGTTTTATCCTAAATGTGGACATTCCAATGTCGATCTGCTAAAACACTTGTTTTGTTCTTAGCAAATGAACAAGTCATGGAAAATGGCAGCAACCCATGTTAGTTCCTTACAAATTTTGTTTTTACAATGAAATGTCCTTTCTCTTGCCAAAGAAACTTCAGTGGAAATTGAGCCTTCTCATGTTTAGGAGAAAATTTGTGATAAGTAGTTGTTCAACATAATCATACAAAATACTCCTTTAGAACCTGCTATTTCCAGGCCAGAAGTAAAACTATCTTGTTCCACTATATGAAATTACCCACAAGAAACGTGCCCCAAACAACAAGCTAAAATATCTGTCTGTGTCACAGTTAAAAGCAGGGGAGAAAGTACTTGGTGGTTTTCAGCCTCCTGCTCTTGGAGGCTGAAAAGTACAAAGCAAGTGTATCTTACAAATCAGCTTGACTCAATGTACCTAAGAAAGTTTTGCCTTTTTATCTACATGGTTTATTAGCTATGCAGAGCTACTGATTGCTTTTTGACGCATCAAAATACTCAAAATCACGGAAACATCTTGGTTTAGAATATGAGACAAGATTTTTCATTGTCAGTCTCTTCAGATGTTGTTTGTTTTAGCATTTAGATTGATAAAGAATGTTTACTGGGGTGTATTCTCTAAGGGTGTCTGCAAATTTCTATGCAACTCTTACACTGCTAAGAGCAATTCGCACATATTTATTGCAGCAAAACTTCCTCAGTGTATAAAGACATCTAAGCCTGTCTTGCTTAAAACTGCATTTCTGTACGTTGTACTTGAGAGAAATATTTTGAATAAATTTGCAGAATAAATGAGTGGTTCTTGAGGGAATCTCCTCTAGGAAGGCATTACACAGGGCAAAACTGAAACTGGTCAAAATCCCTGTGAGCGTTTCTGGCACACCAAAACCATCTCAAGGTTTAATTCAGTTACTCAAGTGCCCCACTGCAGCAGCAGAGACACACTCCACAAGGAGATTTGACAGGGCTCTCTCAGCCACTGCCTTTTAGGCTCAGCTTTGTCCTGTCTCCTGTTTGCTAACAGTTCTGAGCAAATTTACCCTAATTACTCCTGGTAATTTGAGTTAATATGTTTGCTCCAGGCTGCTAATCAGTCATCTCTGCATGTGTTCCTCCACACTTACAAGTGTAAGAACAAACCTAGGTTTGTTGCTCATCAAAATACTTTATTTTCAGCATCTGTGCATTTTTTCACTGTGGAGTAGAAGCTTCTGGCTGTAGGACTTCATTTATGGTAGCTCTTCAAGGATTTATACATCAGAACATCGATTCAGAAAAGATACTGCCTTGTTTTAGATCATCTGATTCCATTTTAGGACAGGTGTTTTTATTCTGAATAATAGCATTTGATGGAAAATATCAACTGTCGTTATTCCTTACTTAACATGTCTGGTTTCTATTTTCTGTTTGACAAGTTCTCTGTAATGTTTCTGGTAAAGATATAGGTAGTGAGAGATGGATACTTGTGGAGTTTGGGAGGAAGAAATTAATTTGGCTCCATCCTGCAATCTTTACTAACATAAGTGATTTTATTGAAGCCACTTACTTGTTAATAAGGGCCTAGATTGGGCTGTGAGTCCAGCCTTCAGATCATGTTTGTTTAAAAAACCCCATGTTCAGAACAAAAGAGAAATTAAACAAGGAAATGTTTGTTTTTGCAGGACCCCAGGTTTGTATTATTTCAGCTGACACCAGCACCAATTGCCAAAACTCCACTGACTGATGCAGAGGTGAGTGCAGTTCAGCTGCCAGGCTTTAGAGATGGATAGGAACAACAGATCACAGGCTTCTCATTAAAGTGCCTTTCATCATGCACATCAGTGAGTCAGCATTACTGGCAACCCTGAAGACACTGGCAAAAAAGGCAAAAAGATCCACCCAGGAGGGTTTCGGAGGGTATCTCTTCAGGGAAATGAGGCAGTGGGTGCTTTGCTCTAGGGCCTGTCTGAGCTTGTAAATGCCTTCAGTACGAGTCACTGACACGTGGTGGGTATTTTGGGAGCTGCAAGAATATTCCTGCAGGAAAAGATGTAAACCAGCTGGTGTGAACCCAGCCACAGTGGGAGCCTCACACCTTGGAATGAGCCCCAATTCGAATCATTCGAGGGTGCCTGCCTCTTGACTCCAGAATAGAAGAGATGAGACTTTGCTTTGGGTGGTTTACGTGCACCTTGAGTCTCCAGAGAGCAGAGGAGAAGGGAACGACGGCAATCCAACCGAAAAGGAAATTATAGCATGTTAAAGTGGTTAAAGCTGAAAGCAAAAACCTGTGGAGCAATATGAAGAGTGTTTTACTGGGAGACATAACCCAGGTGCTTTTGTTTTGTGGGTGGAGGAAGGAAGGGTGGGCCTGGGATGTCAGGTTAGGGGTCAGGGCCTTACACTGATCAGACATGAATTCTACTTTGATTTTTCTAGAGCTTTTTTCTGTAGGTATCTGCATGTCATTAACTTTAATTTCTTAAAAACCTGCTGGAAGCAGGGATCAAGCCTGGGTAAAACCACACTGCTGTAAATTCACAGTAATGGTATTGAAGTCAACAGCTCAGCAGCAGGTACAAGCTGCAGGGCAGGACTGCTATGAGGGTATTGCTGACTTATTGCAGAGCCACAGGAAGGTTTGGGTTAGAAAGGACCTCAAAGATCATCTGGTTCCACCCCCATCATGATCAGGGACACCTTCCACTATCCCAGGTTGCTCCAAGACTCATCCAACCTGGCCTTGGACACTTCCAGGGATCCAGGGGAAGCCACAGCTTCTCTGGGTGACCTGTGCCACAGACAGATCCCTCTGGATGGCATCCCTTCCTTCCCACATGTCTGCACAGCTTGGTGCTGTTGCCAGGCTCGCTGAGGGTGCAATTATCCCCTGTCCATATTGCTGGTGAACAGGGCTGGTCCCAAAACTGACCCCAAGGAACATCACAGGTCCCTGCTCTTTGCTTGGACATTGAAACTTCTACGACAGCTCTGAGTGTGACCATCAGCCAATTCCCTCCTCATCGAGTGGTCCCTCTGTCAATTCTACGACCCTCCAGTTTAGAGACAAGGGTATCATGTGGGACAGTGTCAAATGCCTTGCACAAGTCCAGGTGGGTGAATATTGGTCACTTTTCCCTAATTTACCGTCTCTGTGACTCCATCATAGATGGCCACAGAATGTGCCTTCAGTGAAGCCATGTTAGCTGTCACCAATCCCCTCCTTACTCTCCGTGTGACTTGCTGTGCAAGCTCATCCAGCTGCTAAATGGGGTTGAAAGTTTTGTCCCTTTCCAGAGCAATAATAAAGCTATAATGTCCTCCTGAATCTCTGGAAAGTGTAAAGTCTCATTTACTTCTGAACTCAGATCGAACGTAGAACCTTTGCTGAACTGGAAGGAACTGAACAGCTACACTGAACCATAACAAATCTGGCTTTACTTCATATTAATAGAATGAAAATTGACTGGTCTTCTGAGGGAGAATGCTGGTCTGGTGTTGAATCACCCTGATTGTTTATATGAAACTATATTTGAACAAACAAACAAAACCCCACAGTGGTATCAAAAGGCTTTATGGCAGATCAAACCTCATCAGTGTGACATTTTTGCTGAGAGACTATTGTTGATCCTTTTGCATAAATCCTTACCATACATCTGGATATTATGACTGATTCTGATCTATATAATCGTGTGAGTGATTCAGTGTTGCCCAGAGCTGGCACCCATTACTCTGGGATCATGGCCTCACGGTGTGCTCACGGTAATTGATGCCTGGGTTAATTTTTGCCTTGTTGGCCTTGTCCAGGTTTTCACTCCTGCTTGTGATATGATGAAACTTATGTCGAACTGCATATTGGGAAGATTAGAATTCAAATTAATCAAACACGTCATGTTAGTACATCTGTGGGAAGGAAGAGAGTGCAGGCAGAAAAACCCCAGGACTTGAATGATACATTAAGATGTAGAAAAAAAGAATATTCTTGAGTGTTGCAAAAGTTGAGAGCAACTGACAGCAAAATCAACATTGAACAAAAAAAAAAATAGGGTTTGGCAGTCCTTTCAGTGTCAGTATTGCTTTAAAATTAGTTTTTCAAATCTATATTTAATTAGACAGTTATTGTACTGTGTACTAAATAAACACTAATTATTAAACATGGAATTTATTGAAGTGTAATAGCCTGAGTAAACAAATTCTAAATGATCACCACAGTTTCCTGTACAAGAGCTACCACTGCAACTAATATATGCCAGCATCCATGAGCCAGGATTATATAATATTTTCCAATAGGTATTTTATTTCAAGACATACATCAGCAACATGGGTTAGTCTACGTGATTCATTTTAAGATCAGGGTTATTAATTATTTGTAGAACCTTGTGCCTTGTACACTCCTCCAGTTGCCATCTAATTCTTGAATACAACAAGTGAACCCATAGGGGATAAACTCAGGATTTCTTTAATTGAGCACCTTGATTAAAACTTCTGGTTAATAAGGTTCTTGGCAACACTACAGGCTGAAATTTGAAAGCAACGATTTGTCCTTACCCTCCTTTTCCTGTCCTTATCCTCCTTTTCCATCTTGGCTGGCATGGACAGACACACAAATGCACAAGGTGATGTAGTGCAGTATATTCCAAACTTGTTGTATTTTTGTTTTAACTGTCCTCAGAATTAAAGGTCAGTCTGCAATTCAATAAAATGCACTTTTCACATTCATGATTTTGGGAAAACTGAACGCTGTTTAAGTGAGCTCTTCAAGTCAATGCCCACTTTGATTTGAAAACTGCAGCTCAACTGAATATATCTAAATAGCTTGATTTGTCTCTTGAGTAATTTGTGTAGTAAAGGCCTGTTTTGGGTATGAACCCTCAGAGAAATATCTTGGCTTACAAGTGTGTGGTACTGATGGGGAACAGAAACTGCTGGTCCTGTTGGGAGCCTCTGCAGAAGAGTTCCTACTCAGGTTTCTCCATATACTTAAATACTTCATGGAATATCACATGATCCATTAGGTGTCCACAAAGGATCACAAACACAAGTCTGGGAAAATACATGCAACATACTGAGATCTGTCTAGGAGCAGCATCTGGGCATCCATCCTTCCTGCCAGAGTATCCAAGAGATAAAGGGAAATTCTAGGCTTTTTTTTGGGAGAGCTCTTAAACAACCCCTCACAGTCTTTATCTTGGGTATGAAAAAAAGGCCATCAATAATTAGTAGGCTATATTTGGAAAATTTGATGTCTGATGTAATCAGAAGGCTTGGCAAAGGAAGATGAGAGTTTGCATTCTGCCCAGAATAAATATAGCATTTCCAACTGCTTTGCATCTTTGCAGTAGAGCTTTTTGTCTTTTAATCCTGCTTTTAAAAACCAGGTTTGAAGATATTCTCCTTTCAAGGTTTTTTCTCTCTGTTTCTCACTAGGCTCTCAAATTGCTTCTTTTGATTAATTTGAGAGTGGTTTTATTATTTCCTGAAATGAAGCAGCCTTCTGAATTACTCAAGACCCAAAATCCCATGGAGGTGCCTCTAACTGAGCTTGCAGGAAGGAGGTAAGTTACCTGACCAAATGCTTTACTGATTTGAGACCCAGTGATAGTAGTGAGCTATAAGTGGGTTGGAACTGATCTACAATTGATTGTCACTCTCTTTATTGAGGTGTTCAGGTGATGAACAAGCCTTTAAATGCAGATCTTTGGACTCCCTCGGCCTCAGGCAGTGATGGCTCATGTTTTCTGTACTTCTACTCTTTCACTATTTACTTCATCTTCTTGTGTCCAAGCATCCTCAATTATTTTTTTTTTAACAGATATCATTGAACACTGATATTAAGAAGATAAACCCCACCTTACCTACTCTTCCTTTAGGCCAAAGGAGCACGGTCAGAGGTGGTGTAATTTTTAAGAGTTTGATGCATATTTGACTATTAATTCCTCCTTCTGCTGTTGGCTTGAGACTTTGCCTTGTTCTCCTCTTCTGTTCTTCATCCTTCTAAGACTCGGTGTTTTTGTCTGGGCACAAGACTTTTGCTAGCTGAAGCAGCTTATCAATCTCTTTGGAAGACAGATGGACAACTAGCTTTGAAGGAAAAGGAAAGCACAGCTTTTGAAACTGTGATCTCCTTTTTCTCTAAATTAACACAGGGAGAATCCCTGTGTGGAAAGGGACTTATGCCAAATCAAGGAGATAAATTAGAATAGCCATTGCAATATTTTTCAGATGGCAAAGCAATTTCAAAATTATTGCCATTTTTGTGCAAGCCAGGGTGCAGCATTTCTCAAGAAATGACGGTAGCAGAAAGCATTTTGAGAACACCCACTTTTCTCTACATTCTACATAATTAGGTGACAAAAACCCCATTTGGGACCTCACGGGAAAAAAAAAATAAAATAAGGATGAAGAGGTGGTGCTGTGCAGGTAGAGTTACCTCAACTATCATAAAGGGTGCAAGTTCTGCTTGTAAGAGACACTAGAATGGATAAAAGCCAGCACAAACCTGTGTAAATCAAACCATGTTAGAACTGAGTCTTAGGAAGTAACTGTGTCTGCCAGCTCAGCAGGGCCACAAGCCTGCCCTGACTGTGGTGGCTGTTCTCCAAAGAAGTGATATCATAGCCCAAGGTCTGCAGGAGCTGCTTGTGATACACGGAAAACAGTGCAGGTGTTAAAATAAATATCTTCTGTGGCGCTAAATAGCACTTTGGGGCTAAGGGATGTTCTTGTTAGCTGTGGGTAAGAGAGTTTAGGGGATGTTATCCTCCTCTCAGCTATCAGATCTCACTAAATCACCCGACCTTCTGTGCCTTGGCTTTCCTTTATGTGAGTGTGAGCGATGGTGGCTCCTCCTTCAAAGGGACACGGAGGCAGGGAGTGTGCAAGGTGGGGTGTGGAAATGAGCCTGGCAGTTTAGAAACTGCTCAGAACCTGCATTGCTTTTGTAACACTTTATCCTTTGCTACATTCATACCATTCAGCCTTTATTTTATATTCAATGAACCTTTGTTTTTTACCCTGGCAGAAATTGCTTTAATGTGATGTGGTTCTGTGTTCTGTTGCTCAGTGGGGTTGGCAGTGAAATGGTTTCACAGCCTTTCACCTACAAAGTGTAAAAAAATGCTGTATATTCATTTCACTATTGAGGGATCAAAACAGCTGAGAAATAAACTTGTGAGTGTGCACCTTAACTTCATTAAAAAAAAAATATCCAAGAAAATTGTCTTTACACAATATGTCTTCAGAGGGACAGCACTTAGCAATGTGCTCATACAATTCATCACCAACGTGACAATACTCTAATGATTTATTAGTAATACATCACTGCAATGTTTTCTGTCTAGTGATGCATTTGAGATCATAAACCACAGAGAGGGACAGCAGACGTGCAGGCTGAAGTGCCTGCAAAGCCCTTCCCAAGCCTTTTCCAATTATTTTATTGAGAGAAGTTGTCAGCAAGAATACTGAGATTTTTCCATTCCTGGAAAAATCTGGCGGGGGGGTCTTGCCATGAAGGTTCCTGGATTTGATGACAGCAGAGGCCTGCAGGCTCTGTATCTATCTTCAAACAGTGCAGAACTCTTGATAAATGGTTTGTTGACTGATAGTCTGGGCCTTGGAGCAGCTGTAAATGCTTGAGGTTATTTACTTTTGGTTTTTAATGCCTCTAGACATTGAAAGGCACCAGGAAATGTCTTTGTGCCTTGACATCTCAGTGTGCAGAGACTGGGCTACGTGAAAATCTCACAAATGTCATGATAGGAAAAAGATTTCTGTCTCCATGGCAGTACTGCTGCTGTTCTGCTATCAGCACGTGGTTACACTGTGTTGTCACAAGCCTCCTCTCCCTCTCTGGAGATCACTTTAGAGATTGTTCAAAAAAATTAAAATAGATCTTTTTTTCACCATCCTGATTTCTGCTGCTTTATGTACCTTATCCATAATGCCAAGAGTAGACTTGCAAATGAAATAGATTTGCTTTTATTTATCGATGCCTTCCCCATCCTTCAACCAGTCCCTCAGAATGCTCTCTGAGCCCAGCCTGGGTCACCCTCACCACACACCCAGGAAGGAGTGTCCTGCCACTCAAGGTCGGCTGATGCAGAGAGGTTTCCTGCAGCAATTTTTAAGCTGATATTGTTGTTCCAATTGTTTGTTTTCATCTCTCTACAACTGCATCCTCACCTCCTGGAGAGGCATTAGCTTTTTCTCTGTGTGGGAATAGTAACAGGCAGCTGTTCCTGCTTACAAACACCACAACAGTACAAATTATGGCAAATCTTTGCCATTGGCTTGAATTCAAATTGGGTTTGACTTCAAATTTTTGCAGGACTGAGTTGATGCTGATGCTGAATAGAAAGATAAGGTGGTGTCAATTATATGAAAATAGATTTTTCAGTATCTTGTGAATCACTCTGCTAGGATGAGATGCACTGTGAACCTGGGACTCATAGCCATGAGCCAATCGAGCTCCTTTAAAAGCTTCCTGGGCCATTCCTCCTTGCTTATTTCTCTTTCTTCTATGAGTATCAAGGCATTTAATTGCAACAAACACTCTGCCTGAAGGTGATAGTAAATCATAACCCTCTTTATGATCAAGAACAGAATGTACAGAACTCAGCAGTGGCTGGAATTTTATTAGGTTTTATGAATGCTTCACCAGCTCTGCGAAAGGCAATAGGGAGGCCAGAAATACTCAACTGGAAGCATTTTACAAATCTAGGACCAAGTTCTGTGAATGCAAAAGCCTTCCACTGCCTTCCCTGGACCTTAGCTATTGATGAAGTTCAAGTGATGCTGAATATTGATCAGAAGGAGCAAGAATGAGTTTGGTTGTTTAGGGAGAAATCAAAAAGCCAGAACCGTGCTTTGGGGTGTATGGGAGTGCAGCCAAACTCCTGCTTTGTGCCCCTTCAGCCCCTGCTTGGGAGCTCGTAATGATGGACACAGCCTAGAATCAACAAATTTGTCCTTTTATTGGAATGTCTGCATGCAATTCAATGTCAGTTTAAAAGCTATATGTCTGTGGAGATTGAGATTTGCTGCTTTGGGTTTTTGTCTCTGTTTTGCTTGATTTTTATTGTGTAAATGCATTTGGATGGAGAACTTCTGGCCCTTCCCCTCCTGAGCAGCCTGCCCTTGTCTCTGTGGCTCTGTGGGTGCTGTAGATGTGTTTTGCTTTACGCCTTTCTGAGCAGATTAATTAATTAATTATTAATTAATTAATAGATGGATTCTTAAAGCATCAGCTTTATTAGAATGAACCTGCTTGAAGCATAACAAAGTGCATTTATCTCTGTGTTAGTACCAGAGCTCTTCAGGGCATGTAAGAAGAGTTGGAGATGTTCAACCTGATTCAGATAAAATCCTGCCATTTAAACACCTTCTCCCAGCCCTGGTGCAAAGGAAGCACCTCTTGCATCTGCCTGGAATCCAACCACCTTTTTAGCACCCCAGAATGAAAATGAAATTGCATGGGTTGGGCTGGGAATGGCTTCAGAAACCTTTCCAGCCTCACTGAGAGGCACTTCCAGCACTGAGGGCTGTATGCAGAGCACAGACTGTTTCCTGCAGGTGTTCCCTAAACACCGTTTGATATTTGTCTGAGTTGATTTTTCAACATGTTGGTTCACACCTGCAACTGAGAAGGTGAACAGTAGCTGAACTGGGGAAATAAATGGAGGGCAGTGCTTATTTTTGGCCCAAAGACAGTCCAAATATCACATTAAAATAGAAATATAGTATAAGATGAGTTGAACATTACCTTAGAATACTGAGTTGCATGACAGCTGTATGCAGAAAATAGAATCAGGCAAAAAAGGCTTTTTGTCCCAGACCAGCTCGGGCACTGTGTGCCAGGCAAGTGAGCCCTAAAGCAAAGAGGTTGCACAGTAAATCAGGAGGAGCGGGTTAGAAGAAAGGTTTTTACTTGGAGGAAGACAGAAAAGTGAAAGGACCAGCCTCAGATGGTGGAAGGAGGCTGAAGCTGGGAATTGATGTTAGATCTTTGGCATTATTTATACGTTCACTGGTTCAACAATGGTTCCCAGCACAGGCTCCATTTCCTGCAGCTCACAAGTTCTGTGGAAGATGTTAGAGAAAAAAATCTCTCAATCACTGTTCCTGGAATTTCTCCTAAGAATTGCTGAAACCCCATTAAAGAAAGGATGCTGAGGCCACCATTAAGGTTCTACAGAGAAGAACATGAACATACATTTCACTCTTAACAACTTCCTGCTTAGAAATTTGCTTTTGAAGAAAGAATTTTCCCCTTGCCTTGGTGGGAAAAGTAGAAGCTGTCGATAGCCTTTATTTTTATGTATCAAATGAATTTATATCAAAGTAAACCTTTTGCATCCTGAAGTAAAGAATTCCACAGTGCAACTGAGGGAAGCATGAAGCAGTATTTGCTTGCTTCAAACATTCATTCTGATAATTTTACTACTTCCTCTCTAGTTTTTGTGTTGATAGACAGAGTGAGCAACCGTTTCCCCCTTTGTGCTGCTCCCAGGTTTATGTTCCTCTTTGGTTTGCTCCTTCCCAGGATGAAGTGAACTTGATTCAAATATTCTTGGGATAGCTTTGATTATCATTGTTGTTCTGCCCTCTAGTTTAATTTTAGTAGATCCTTTTGCAGAAGGTGAGGAACAAAGCTGGACAAAATGGTGAAAATGTGGACTCCCTGTGGATTTATTCAGTGACATAATGATGATTTCTGTTCTGTTCTCCATTCCTTCCTAATAATTCCTAACCTGCTATTTTTCTTTCACTTGTACTGAGCATTGAACTGGCACTTTAGTTGGCCTATTACAGCTTCAAGGTATCTATTATTTTTCCCCAAATGCTAACAAAGTGCCAGATTTCGTCAATCCAGGATGGCTTTTCCTCTTGTGTGCATCACAGCCCATGGATCAGCACTTGAATTCCACTGCTTTTTGTTCACACACTCTGTACCCCTCCAGTCCATTTGCCTGCCCTTTGCAGTCAGGTTTCACCAGCTTGAAAGTCTTGCTAAAATCAGTTATCTTTGTCAATTGACTTTTCCAGAAACAGAGAATAAAGCCATAAGGCTTTAAAGAACATAAATTAGCTATCCAGAAAGCTCGTTAATTCAGAATCACTAATTCAGGTTGCTCACCTGAGAGCTGTTCCATTACCAGCCCAATCCTGTGTTTTTCCCAGAACAAATGCAAGTGGATGAAATCTGTCTTACCCGAATTAGCAAGCAGCAGCCAAATATTTACTGAGTCACTTATTCAACTTGATTAAATGAACAGAATATTAAAAAAGCAAGAAAATGGGGGAATATACGCAACAAAATCATTCAAGCAAAACAATTCTATTAGCCATTCAAGGAAGAGGCTTTTGGCATTAGGGCTGTTGTTTACTAATTGGATTTACTGTAGCAGTGATTACTTAGTGTCTCACAATTTGCTGTTCTTCAACATTCACCTCTTGTCTGAACAAAATCCGCTGTGTTTATGGCAAAATTCCCATTTCCTTCAAAGACAGTTGGGTTTGGCCTCTTTTGTGTGAGAGGCTTTTAAAAGAGCTAAATAGTATAATCTTGTTTTCTAGCTGATGTTACAGCTACTCTGATCCTTCTTTGTCTGTGCTTTTCATTTTCCACTCCATACAGAGTAGCCAGAGAACATCTGTGCAATGATAGAACCTGTCACAGTGACTGAATCTTCAGATTTCAGATGTGAATAGCTCAGGAATAAATGGAAAGCTGGGATGTGTGTTATAGAAGCTACAGTGTACTGGATAAAACAATATTTATTTCTCCAGAGTGCTTACGGTAATTTCTTCTGTTGAGCTTCTGCAAGCTCAAAACCAAAAGTGAGTTTTCTCTTCCTTTGTGTTTATCAAGTTTAATGTAGGAATTGATTTGACCCTTAAGTCCTTCCAGGACCACCCTGTCTACTCTGTAACAGTTGCTTTGTTTTTTACCTTTTCCCCCTCAGTATTCATCTTGAAGTTCACTGATCATGATGGTTCTCCCTTTACCCACCACTTCAAAAATCTCAGGTCTGAAACTTGTGAATTTTGAGTGTTACTTTGATGTTTTACAATTATTCTTACCTTGTATATTGATATTGTATTTCTCATTCAGAACATACCCAATTCCTCATATTCATGTTTCTGTTCCCCTTTGATTGGTATCATTAGTGAGTTGTTTTTTTTCTGTGTGCTGGTACTTTTTACTGTGCACTTTTACAGATCTTGCCTCTTCGCTATTTTCTTTTCTTTTTCTATTTGAGATATCATCACTATCATTTAGGTTTGGAATTTTTTTTCAGTTTATGGATAATTGCTTATTTTTCTCCATATATATTTGATCTAGTATCTTTCCTTTAAACCAATTTCCCTAGAAAGCAGCCAGTCAGAAAGAAGCAGACAAGAATAGAATTAGTTTCAGGAGAATTTTGATCTAAAATGAAAGCACAGGAAAATCCAACCTGTCTCTCCATCACTTTCCCTTCTTCTCTCCCCTCCTCAGCATCTCTTCCTCTTTTTCCCAAACCCCCCTGCTCTCCCTCCTCTCATTTCTTCAGGACAGCAGCCTTGCATTAGCCTTGTCTCCTCTTGCTGCAGCTTGGCTTTCGGAGCTCTGTGTCCCTGATTTTCTGGGCAGGTGATGTCCTTGTGATGTGCTGCCATCTCCGAACACCTTCTGCTCTGGTAAACTGTGGCTGTTTCTCACAGACAGCATTTCCAGGCACAGGGAATTAAGCAGATTACTAAAATTTCTTTTTTAGCCTGGTACCCTGCAGACATGGGACCTCAAGTCTTCTGTCTTCCCCAGACTCAGGGTGGATGATTTGGAGCCAGTCCCTGGATTGCTCTGTGCTTTGGTTCTCATCTCTCAGAGCAGCAAGGCTGGAGGTGCCTCTGTATTTCATTAGAGGAGCCTGAGCCAGATCCATCCCAGTCTGTGCTGAGATGCTGCAGGGCCGGAGTGTTGGAGGCCATGCAAACCCCTCACGTGGGCTGTACATTATGGGTTATTTCGCTTCCTGTCTGGCATTTCTGTATTTTATCATGGCTGGCAGCCTTGCCAAGAGTTACCTCATGCTCCCTGAGTTATTGAGCTGTGCATGAGAGCAGCAGGGGCTTCTCAGGCCGTGCTGACCCAGGGGTGGCACAGAAAGGGTTGTCCCTTCTGCAGCAGCCACTGCAATAAAGGCTCAATGCTGGACTCACCTCAGAGCAGCAGGCAGCATCTTTTAAAGAACAGCAGTCCCAGGCTTGCTTCAGACTCTCCAGATTGCCTCTTTGACATATTTTCCCCTTTTTTCCCTCCATTCTTCTGTCTCCTTTCCTTCTCGTCAATCAGAACATTCGTGGTCTGCTGATATAATTAGGAAAACAAAGCATTCTGGAGAGATGTATTGATTGGGTACTTTATAATAAAAGTTAGTAATGTTTAATTTCTTGTTGTCAGCTTTCATTGTTCTAAAGAAATCAATTCACTATTGTCTCTTCTCCATTATTCAATTGTCTAATAAGCTACTTTGCAGTCCCCTCAAAATCAAATTTTAATGCTAAATCACTGTAGGAATGGAGAGCACACGAACCTATGTACACGAGGATCATCCCAAATCCATGGTAGGTTGGATGCACTTCTTCCCAATTAGAAATGAATTTTTTCTTTTCTCTTTTTAAAACAGTAAGACAGGTTTTCTGTCCTTTCACTAAACTCCACAAGATGTTTACTATAACTTGTTTTCTCTTATTTAGGATTCATGTGTTATCAACCCCACCCCCGTGAATCTTGAATTTCACCCTTGAAGTGATACCTCTCTTCTTTTTCCCTCCCTACCTCTCTCATTCCACACCAGATTAGCGTTAAAAAGCAGAGACAGTGTTGGGGAAGATAATAGTTTAACAGGAAAGTCTCAAAGATCTGCAAGTCTGGCAGAAGGATCTCTGAATATGGAAATTGAGAATGACATAGAGGTGAAAGCCAGCTTTAATGTGGAGTTTTGCTAGACCAGAGATTTTGGGTAAACTGAAAGGACAGAGGTTGGAGATAAGTTGGAAGGAAGTTTTGTGACTAGAACCAAGGGTCTGCTTGACCACAAACAGAAAGCATGTCTCCTACCAAGTAAATAAATTTCAAGAAGAGCATAAATAGATAAAAAACATGGTTGTTACCAGATTGAAAGATACCACGGGTAAACAAGATATGGTATAGCAAACAGAACAAAAACCTGGGAAATTACCACTTCAAGAAAACTGAACAGTAACATCTGTAACCTCCCTTCCTGACTAGATAATAATGACTATTGTATGGTAATGATAGAAGTTGTGTGCAGTAATGGTTTGATTATCATGTATTAAGTTACTCAGCAAAAAGAAAAGTATATAATGACTGTTAAACCAAACAGAAATCGGCTTCAGGCTTGAGGCCAAGCCTACGTGCTGCAGCTGAGCAGCTGTAAGGCAAAGCCCTGTATGCCCTTACTCTGGCCTGCTGTCGCTTTGACTGTGCAATAAAACAGCATTTTAAGAGCTGCCTGAAGTCCAGAACATCCTTCTGTAACTAACTTCCTCCTCTAAGACAGAGTGGCCTTGTAGGAGAGAAAAGGGCACTCAAAGCCTCTCTCTTTACCCTGGCTTTACCCCAGCTCACAGCAAAGCAAATGCTCCTGTCTCCAGAGCAGCCACAGGAGCTTTTCTGTCAGGAGCTCAGCATTCCTGACCCTCCCTGAAATCCCCGGTGCTGCTGCAGCACGGACAGGGATGGCACGGGTAGGAACGGGATGGAGCTGTGCTGCTTGGTGGGTCACAGGGCTGTGTCTGGGGAGACACAATAAAGACGCTCTCGCATCTGCCAGGTTCAGCAGAAAGGAAGGAATAATGGCCCTTTATTGTTTACATTATCTCATTCTTATACACGTCCCAACTCCACAAGGGATTGGAGAGCATGTCACTTCCTTCCCAATCCCACTGGAGAAGAAAGGTGCTCATCAAAGCTCTCTTATCACAAAAGGAATGAAAAACAGAAAATACCGTTAAGTAAACATTGGCTATTATTTACATGAAACTGTGAGAAAGAATCTGACTCCAAGGTTAAAAACAGAAGGCTTACAAAAATCAGGGCAACACAGGGCTGCTTTTATTTCCTGCTGCATGGGAGAGGCTCTGAGCTCACTTTTGTTGCTGTTTTTTCCAGCTTGGGTCTGTGGGTTCTGCTTTCTGTAGAACTGGGGGCTGCAGCTTGGTCCTGATTCATTGCCTGAAGAATAAAGTTTAAGAGGAAAAGAATTTTAAGACAAATTAAATAAATGTATTATTTGTAAGGTAGGCTACTTTTAGACTTCTGGGAAGGTAAAAGCACTAATTTTTATATTTACCTGAATATTTACCTGAAATAAAAAGCTGAGCCTGTCTTTCATATTCGTTAATATATAAAACTGTTTTAAAGCATTCTCATCTCTTTGAAAATAACTTACATGTGTATTATGGGCAACAATTATTTTTTAAAAATTTATTTTCATTGCAAAGGGTGTTGTTGGGACATACTCAAGTTTTAACTCAGACTTGCCTTGCTTCTATTAGCTGAACACAAAAGGCTCCCTGTTCTCAGGCCCACAGATAAATGAGCCAGATTTACAAACACCACGATATTCAGGAAACAATGTGCCTGAACACTTGTATTTGTGCATGAAGTAATTAATCATTTTTTACATTAGGAAAGCTGTAACATGGATCTCAGTAATGTAATGCACACTGAGCTGTTTCATCTGTTCATAAATCAGGTCACAGTGTAGCCACCATTCTATTTTTGCAGGGTAGCAAAGTAAGAAGTTTATTGCAAGTTGGTAATAAGAAGGGAAGTAATGGCCTGGGAGGCACAAGGGTGAACGAGTTAATGAGTGAGCAGTTTGAGTTTTCTTATTGGTTTTAACCCTCTATAAATTTAATGGCTTCCTTTTAAATGCCTCTTAATGAGAAAAAGCAAAGTATGAGTTACTTAATGGTGTTATTGAAGGCTTTGTCTTGTTACTGCAAGGGAATGGTATAGTTTATCTAGGGTCAGTCTAGAGAAAAATAACTTTACATCAGGGTGGAGATGCTCTGTGGGTTTGGTGACAGCAGGAAGGACAAACTGCAGGGGTGTTCTCTGTCAGGGTAACCGGTGAAATACATAATTAGTGATATTCTTTAGTTTATAGGCACTGTAATGAGTTCAGGAGGCTCAGAAGTGTTTGTCTGCAGAGGAGCTGCCTCCCATGAGCTCGGGTTTGCAGCCCTGAGCCTCTCCTGGGCCCATCCTGCAGCTCTGAGGAGTTGTTCAATTCCACAATCTGTGCCTTTCCACACCTCCTCAGCTGCTCCTGGAAGACTGGGAATTCTGATGGAAATTATCCACGTGGGAATACTTTGCATGAACGGTTACATGGGATCTGTTAGCTGCCATAAACATCATTCCAATTCTAGAACTTTATCAATAATCCTTTCTAAGTAATAAATAAGGAATTCCTAAGCGTTTAGTACTGGAGTGTCTGAGGTTCTTTGGAGGGACTGGTAAATAATATTTTTACTAATGCAGGTTATTATGGGGTATAACTCTCGAGGTTATAGCATAGAAATTGTCTTACTATTTACAAATAAAAGGAAGGCATTAAATAAATGGGATGTAAAATAAATGGGATTTAAAATAATGGGATTTACAGGCATGTTTTCAGTGCATTTTGTATTTGAATCCAATCAACAAAAAGCAAATAAAAACTCAATGGAAAGAGCACATATTTTTCGAAATTTTTCATGGAAACAAATTGTCATTTTTCACTTTTTTCTAACAGTCGTGTGTTGCAACTGCAAAGATTTCCCAAGGGTAAAAAAGCAATTTTTTTTCTAGTTAGGAATACAGGAAAAAAGATTAAAAGAGGGCTATGACCTGCTTTCATTTACGCCACTATAGATCAGATTTAAAATATCTATTTAATTAGATTTGGCCCAATTTAATGTTTAAGCATATCAAATTGTGGAATCTGCTGAGGACAGTGGTGATGCTCCTTTTCAGGACAGGCAGGCTGGGAGATCCACACGTCTCTCATAGAATATCCTGAGTCAGAAGGGGCCAACAAGGCTCAAAATGCCTTTAAAATAACAAGGGGAGATGGAAAAACTCTGTAAATATTTTCTGCTTTTACCCACAGCACATCTCAGAAGAATTTCTGGGGATAAGGTTCCACCTTTCTTTGCCTTATCCAGGTGTCCACAAGGCAGGTGGTTCCTGTCTCCTAAGTGCCTCCTTCACCAAACTCTCATCCCTAACTCATGATTAACCTGCGAGAATCTGAGCTCTACCTGCTAATTACATTTCCAGCCTCAGTAAACATTAATGTAACAGCATACATATGTATTTCTATGATGGTTTTGATGATTCCACTGGTTGTTAATCTTTCAGCTGCTCAAAATTAAGCCAGTTTCCTACACCCTCGTAACACATCTCTTATCCTCACAAATCTGAGCACTTGGTTGTTGCCCTGGTTTTTGTTAAAGCCTTCTGTTTTTAACCTTGGAGTCAGATTCTTTCACACAGTCCATGTAAATAATAGCCAATGTTTACTTAACGGTATTTTCTGTTTTTCATTCCTTTTGTGATAAGAGAACTTTGATGAGCATCTTTCTTCTCCAGTGGGATTGAGAAGGAAGTAACTTGCTCTCCAATCCCTTGTGGAGTTGGGACGTGTATATGAATGTGAAATTGTAAATAATAAACATTCATTCCCTCCTTTCTGCTGAACCTGGCAGGTCTGAGAGCGTCTTTATTGTGTCTTCCCAGACACACTTGGTATGGCTAACGATGCACTGAATGTGTAAATGATGCTGTGAGACCCCAAACAGCAAGAAGGTTAGATATATTAATTAGATATTACACTTAGGAGACAGCAAACTCATTGAAATTAGAGTCTGCTGTGGAGGGCTGGTCCTCTCCTAGGGATGGAGCAGGAGATGTGATGCCTGGAATATTGGCTGAATTCTACTTGAGGGCTCCAATTCATGGCACTGTTTGCTCAGGTAGCTGTGACACTGTGGGTGCTGAGTCCTGGCGTCTCAGCTGAAGGGGCTGAGATCTGAGGGCACTGCTCTATCTCTGCCCACAGCAAAATGTATTCCCCTGGTAAAAATCACACCAGATAGAGGGGTTTTTTCTTTCCTTCTAATCTTTTTAGAAAGTATTTGCTGAAGGCGTGAGGGCTGACCTGGAGAGACCTCACTGGCACTTGCTGGCTTTTGAAACCATCCCAGTACAGAACTGGCCTGGTGTAAAGTGCAGGTGAGCTGGGTTTGAGGGTCTCTTGGTCAGGGAGGTGCTGTCCTGCTGTTGCTCCCTGATTTCTCCTTTGGCACCCATGGCTGTCATGGAGTCACCTGTCAGTGCTGAGCCCTGGAGACAGAGTGAGACAGGACTGAAATCTCTGGGATATGCTGGATACATGCAGAAGAAGCCTTACATTTGCTATTAAATCCAGCCATATATGCATTCCTGGGAGGAGAAGGAAGCTCAGCAATCAATCAATCAATAAGTTTCCATCAGCTTATGAAGGATACAGTGCTGCAGCACAGAACCTTCAGCATGTAAAACAAAGCAGGTAACAAACAAAACCCAGGGATTTGTAATGTTCACAGAGACCTCTGGCATTTCAAATTCCTGCCTTCTGGGACTATAACTTAAGTATTTTATAAATCAGTACATCAGTGGATATGAGTATTTTGACCCAGGCTCCACCCTTAATCGAGGTAATATAGGGGTGTGTAAGATGAATTGTAAAGGATTGCTGTTCATAAGCTCCTAAAGCCAGAAAAGACCATCATATGTGTCTTGTTGACCTTCTGCCTAGCACAGATCACAGAACTTTGCTTGCCATATCAGGACCCTTAATCCATCAAAAGCTCAGGAAGCCTTGCTCCAGTGCTCTCTGGCCACAGAACCTCGTTGTTTCTTCAAGAAGGTTTTAAAGAAAACATTGATTACACTGAGAGCTATGGCTGTCATCCTGTAAGTAAGAATCATAGAGTGATTTGGTAGTGCAGTGCACCTTTGGGAGGGATTTTCTCTCCTCTTGTAGCCTTTAAAGCTGCTATAAAGGCCATTTAATATGCTGGGGGAGGGCATCCTTGACTGCAGGCAGTGTCTGGCTAGAGGCTGTTCCAGACAGACTGAACCCTGTGTAGTGTTTATAGGTGTGTGCCTGGGCAGCTCCTGTAGGTAGCAGAACAACCAGCAAGCAGCACTGAAAGGGCAATGTGCTGTAATTTAGCAGAGTTTGGGGCTTTTTTCCCATTTCCCTTTGTGCTGAAGATCTTACCTGCTCTTATAAAAGTCCAGAATATGATGTCAAAGATGGCTCAAAACAGTTTTTATCTCTTCGTTCTTCTAATGGGCAGAAAAAAGTGTCCTGTCTTTTTCTCCTTATATATTCATTTATTTATTTCACTGAACACAGTACTCTGGAACCAGTCTTCTGTAAGAGCTGACTAAAATCTCCCTTTAAGTAAGAGTTACTCTGATTTGCAGATGTCTTCCTGCAGTGGGTTTGTGTCCATGGTGGCTTTCAGAGCTCAGGTGTGGGTGCCTGGCTCTCTGCAGTGCAGATGTCAGGGCTGGGGGGTCAGGAGCTCTCCTGCAGCAGCTTTGGGCTCCCGGCTGTCTCCCCTGACACGCTGGGCTGCCACTCATTTCTGTACTGTCCATTTTCCTAATCATAAGCCCATTTGAAAGAGCAGGTCCCTGGGCATATTGGACATTTCTTCATTGAAAACCAAACCGTTTTAAACTCGGCTCATTCCTCAGGAATGAGGAAACTGCGGCACTACAAGGTTGAGCCGGCCCTTCCTGCACCTGTAGAGTCCTGTTTAGCCTGAACTGGGCAGGTAGCCCTGGTGATGGGTTCAGGGAGCCTGGTTCCACTCTCAAACCCCAAACTGGTGCTCCTTGGTGGCAGAAATACAATCAGGAGTTGGTTTGCTTTCCAAAGATTCTGGTTCCAGCTGCCTGATTTGGCTCTGCAGTACCCAGCCAAGGGCCAGACACAGAGACAAGAGATGCTATCCTCCTACTCTTATGTATTTTCCTGCCTTGTCCAGAGCCTGATTTCATCCTTGGTAAAGCTGAGAAGAGTTTTGGTGTTGCTCTAAACTGTACTTCACTTCCCCTGGCTTTCAGGTGCTGTATTTTTCTCACATGGAGTGATGCAACCACGATATAGAAAACTGCCTGAATTTAATCTTTTTAGATTGAGCAATGAAATAAAACTTTTAATCCTCTGTGTGTGGAGAATTTAGGTTTTCTTGGACATCAGTTATATCTACGCAGCTCTTAAAATGAAAACATTTGATTCCCATAGTTGGATTCAGACACAAGATGGCAGAATCAGAAAGAGGAGAATGGATCACTGTCGCCAATACTGTTCCTCTGCTGCACTGACAAGGGAAGATAAAGTAGAATCACTAAACCAGGGATCCACTTACAGATTTGACTTTAGATCTCCTGTACTGAGAATAAACATCTTTTGCACTCAATATTAAGTGGGAAGAGCATGTTCTGTCATCGTATGCCACTGTTTGGCATTATTGCATGAGTTAGTGAGTCAGTGCAGAGAAGAGAGTATTAAATGTCACCTTACAGCAGCATTCTTCTCAACTGCAGCCCCTCCTGCCTTCTGAAAGTAGGTGTTTTTCACTGAAAATAAATTGTTTGTATTTCTTTCAGCAATGGAGCATAATTGGAGCCATGCAGGAGGTTGATTATGCAGTTCAGTGTGCGAAGACCATTCAGAAAACAGGAGACGGGGGAAATATTTTAGACTGACAACAGTTTAGGCAGCTGCCTGGTTTTGGACAGTTGTACCACCTTTAAGCAGGTTTGCGTTACTGATCTTTCATCCTTGCAGGCAAAGAGATGAGGACACATCCTCTAATCCTACAGCCCAGTAAGCAAAGAGGGGGAGACATCTGTGTAAGGAGCAGATGTGAGGGAAGGAAGGTCTGGTTATAATCACTGGGTCTACCAGGACATGAACCTGAACTGTATATTTCTATATTTCCCTTAGACAGGAGCCACGGGATATTTTGGAAAGGCTTTTCAACCCCTTAAAGAAATTGCAATTTATTGTTACAAACAGTGACTACGACCTGGGGAGTTGTGCTGACTTTGTCGCTGCTGATTGAGGATTCTGAATCTTGAGCAGCCTTGTGAGCACACCGGGGCTGTGTAAGATAAGCTGTTGTGCCTTCTTCCTGCCCCTCTGGGGTTAAAAATAGGGGAAAAATATTTAAAAATTTTGAATTAAGACACTTCATCAAGTGTTTACCCTCCTGTCTTTTTCCTTCAGGTTCATGTAGTTACAATACATACAATTGTGGATTGTGCCCATGTTTCTCTTGCTTTTTTTGCCAAATGCATTTTTCTGATTTTTCAAAGAATGTTTTGCTCTGACCACAGCCAGTCTTGTGTTCGTATTTTCCCTCTTCCTCACTGAGTGTTTCCCACTCAAAACAGCGACAGGGATGACATAGAACAAGGGGCAGCACATCACAAAGGGTGTTTTCTGGACAGGATGCTTCTTGTCCCCTTGGTGTTCATTTTCCACAAGCCTCATAGCAAAAGTCAATAAAAAATAAACATGCTAGCAGTGATATTGTAAATTATTAGTGGGAGGAAAGGTCTTGGAGTTAGAACTAGGGAAAAGACTCAGCAGAGAGGTTTCAACTTCCTCAAAGTTGCCTTTGTAGATCTGTGTTTTACTCCCATTTATCCATCCTGACGTGGTAGTGTGTTTTCCATTAAGGACTGGAATCACAATGATGAGCTCTGCAAATGCAGGAAATGGATTCTGTCCCCAGCAGGTTACACTGGATAATTATCTGTGGTAGCATGTAAGGACAGCCTGTTTTCCTGCAGCATTAAATACAAGGGTGCAGTTCAAAGAGAAAGAACTTGTGTTGCTTTTCCTTCCCACACTTGATGCACACAGCCCTGGCTGTGTATTCAGGATGAGGTGCAGTTGTGTCATTCTCTGAATGACATTGTACTTCTCTGAGTTTCTTCTTTCTTCTTGAATTATTTCAGTCTTTTAAAACCATCAGTGCATATATATCCTGCAGCTGGACTTTCCTGCAAACATGTGTGCAAAAGAATTTTTTTTCCTTCTCAAATGTGATGATTGCTCAATGGTAATGGCTGCAATAAAATATTTCAGTTCATCTATGCAGGCCTCTGTGATCCATAAACATTATAGCCACAGCCCAAAGAAGAACACAGGAACAATCAGTTGTGAAATAGGTCAGAACCAAACTCTTTTTGAGGGCTGTGTAAAATAGGGGAAGAGAACATGGTTGGCCAAGGGCAGATCATGTAACAGCTTACAACAGAGATGAAAAGTCTTTAACTGAAAAAGCTTCTGATTTGGAAGACAAAGTTAATGCCTAAGGTGTCTTGGAGCAATTTTGTATTTGATATATGCCTATGCTGTATTTAATGTGTGCTGTTTGCAAACTGACCTCTCTGGAAGGGAATCTTCTCCATCAGGTGTTGTGAAACTCTTTATCATAAACATAGCCCATAAACAAAAAAAGGAATTTTTGACTTCTTCATAAGAAGACAGACAGAAATAACTGCTGAAGTTAATGAACTGCTCTGAAGGGGGAATCTGCCTCTGCCTGTGTTTATTAGTGACAGGAGCTGGTTTGAATTCCAGCACTTCATCCCTGTTCCTGCCAGCACTCAGCTCTGCAGCTCTCACAGCCACACTTCAGCCTGCTGCCCTCAGCTGTATTTTAATCGAGGCTCATAATATTTTAAGAGAGTTTTGTCTTTCCAGATAGCAGAGAAAATGGATTTGTAAGTCCCTTGACTCCTGTACTGTACTCATGAGCTGTCTTCCCACAGCATGAGAACGGGTAAAACAACCAAAATGTCATTCACAGAGGGCTCAGCATTTGAAGGAGTTCAATACTAATTGCCTAGCAGGTATTTTCTAGAAAAAGAGACTTAATATCATGACATTCTGTGCTTAGTACAGGGCAAAAGAGCAAAGGGAAAAGAACCTAAAGCTGATTTTAAACAAAGTGAATTGAAAAAAATTGAGGAAGGTGAGTTTTCATGAAGTACCCACAGAGGCTGATGCAAAATCACTGCTGGATGCTGGCCTCCAGCTGGACTCTGCACCACTCATTTCCACCCCTGCACTTGGACTGAGTCAGTTCTAAATCCATCTCTCAGTCTGCTCACCCAGCCCCTTTTTCAACAGCTTCTCGATGAGGATCTGCTGGGGACATGGTGTCAGAAGGGTTGCTGAATTAATGCAGGCAGTACCCACTGCTCCTCTGGCCTGCCCAGCCATCTGTCAGCCCAGAAAGTTCTCGGGTTGGCCATCATGACTTCCTCTTGCTGAATCCATGCTGCCTATTCCTCATGTCCTCCTTGTCCTTCAAGTGCCTGGAAATCTTTTCCAGGATTATTTCCCCCATCATCTTCCCAGGTGCTGAGGTGAGGCTGTCGAGCCTCTCACTCCTCTTGTCCTCCTGCCTATCCTTTCAGAAGACAGGAGTGGCACTGGATTTCCTCCAGTTCTGGGTTGTGTGTTTTCCCTCCAGGTGCTCTGCAGTCAGCCTAGTAGATTGTTATTTCTAAGAAAATAAAGAAGAAACAAGTGGTTTTCTGCACATCAAGGTGCTGCTTCATTAGAATGAAAGCCAGCAAAGGGGCGTGAGGCAAATTTGAACTTGGAGAGCAGAACCACCATCATTCACCTAATCCTCACTTTGTTAAACCTGCAGCAACCTTTCACAGAGACAAAGAAAAGCCTGAACACTCGATTACAAAAGAGAAAGGCCCTCCTAGTATTGATAAAACAGCATTCTGTCTCATCTCAGCGTCCCATCTTGCATATGTAAACTCCAGGTGTTAGACAGGGATTTTCCTTGCCATGCTGTGATGATTGTTTTCCACAGTGGGACAGGAACAGCTGAGAGCAGGGACTGGCTTTGTGCAGCACACGGGGCACCCTGCTATGGCCAAGGTCTGTCAGATGCAGGGTGCTGCAGCAGCTTTGCTTCACAGCATCACCATGTGAGAGTGGAGAGAACCTCTGGACGTGCTTTAGAGTCAGGCAGCCTGGGAGGAGGCACCTGCAGCCTGGGAGGATGAAAAAGCTCACCCTGACTCTGCCAGTCTGGGGCATATAGAGCTACCCCTTTCAGATCAGTGGTGTGTGTTTTCCAAACTGTAAAAGACTAAAGCTCTATGTACTCCTAGAAACAGGGTAATGTTTCCTAGTTGTTAAAAATAAAACCTTTCTGAGAGTGAGCCTTGGATTCTGCAATTCTGTGGAAACACAAGGAAAAAGTTGCATGTGTATCTGTATGGTACAGACAAGAGACACCTGAAATCCCCTCAGCAGGCATTAATTTCCAGGCTGTATAACTGCAATGATGATGTTACAAGGGAAACAGTGGGAGTCAGGAAAACTGCAATTTTCTCCTCACCTTTGCCACTGATTGTTTGTGTGCTGTGGGAGAAGTGTTATAATGTTTCTGACTCTGTTCTCTACATGCTGGATAAGGCACATTGAGGCAACAGCCCTGCAGAGGCTCTGAAGAGCACATATTGTGCTGTATGAGAAACAGGGCTTTTCTCTCAAGGGAGGATTAATTTGTATTTGGTGAGGCAGGACGCTGACTTCAGCCTATGTGAAGTTTTATGTGCATAAATAAGAAGATGGAAGATTAAGAAACATAAAAGGCAAAGGAGGAAAAATGAGATTTTGGTCTTGATCTTCTTTTCATGCCTAGCAAAACAGCCTGAAGTCAGCTTGAAGTCTCGAAGTCAGCCTGAACACGGCTTGAACTCAGAGATGCAGTGGTTGACCACTTTGGTGGCAGCTGCCATTGGGCAGATAAATATTAATCAAGGTTTGTACTACTTAGAGTAAAACTGCGAGTAGAGGACTGGTGAGGGAAGTGTATCAGGGGCAGGATTCATAAAGTCAGACTCTACAACCCAGTGATGCTGTGCTCTTCCTTCCTTCAGGAAATCAAGCATTAGAAGTTGTTTTCTTGCTTTGTTTATTATTTTCCAACATTTTCATTTCCCTCCTACACCAAGTGCTGCAAGCTCCTCTTGCTCCACTCTTGCTTCCCCTGCCATAATTTTGGTTTGAGTCCTTGTGTGATTCGGTGTGGTCACTGGGGACACATTGCTTTAATGATTTGGTATTTAACTGCTCAGTATTCCTGGCATCACAGAGGAGTGGCAGCGTTGACAAAGTACAGGCAGCCCGTGGGGAGTGCTGGATCAGTGCAGGAAAGAGTTGCTATGGTAATAATTACAGAGCAATGAGGGATTTGGGAAGATGCATCTGACAGTTTCAGGTAAAGGATCACCATTTCCTTGCGGCTTGCAAAAAGTGTCATAATCTGAATTTCAGTCAGCTTATTTTTCTTTTCCTTTTGCTTTTGTGAGGTGGCATTTCTGCATAGCCCCGAGCATGCTACCAAAACTGAAGGGAAAAGGCCATCCTCATGTAGGCAAGAATTCAAATGAAAACAGAGGGAAGAGGCCACTTCTGAGGCAATTAATGAATAACGTGGTCGAATGACTGCACAGGTTCTCCGTATGTCCTTGCCTCTCTCTCACTTGAATACACAAATCTTCATTTTACAGGCATGAGTGATGCATGAAAGGGAAATATGGAACTTGTGAAAAGTAGTCTCTAGTCATAAGACATATTGTAAGATAGAGTAAAAGATTCCTGAGAATAAGGGCCAAGAAGAAGAAAGTCAGTAAAGGAAAAATTAACAATAATTAATTAAATTAAATTTCATTTAATTAATTTAATTATGCTAATTTTAATAACCCCACCCTCCAATTTGTTTCTCCAATCTGCATGGAATTAGAAAAAAAAAGAGGCAGTAATGACATAATTTGAAAAATAACTGTAATATTTTAATTTGAAAATTGAACAGTAACACAAACAGGTGTATTTTCTCTTTTCTGCTTTTTCTTCAGATATTTGTCTAAGTATTAACACCTATATTTTATATATGTATGGAGACAGAAGTGGGATATTTTATGTAAATAGGCAAGGCACAGTAAAGTATTTCCATCCAAGACCAAGACAATGGTTCTTGGGTCAGGTATTTATATACTTGACGTTTACATAATAATACTTTTTGAACGATTACTCTCCCTGTCTCTGAGAGGTGTAAGAAATCTCCAGAATCTAATTACTCCTGAGATTTTCTTATTTTGTGCCTTTGGATAGAAAATTGTTTGTGCTGCACACCAGAGGAGTATTTTTACTGGAATATTTGGCACTTAAAATGGCTGAAAGCAGAAATTGAATTCCACCAAACCTACAGAAGTTTCTCTAGGGCAGGTGCAGGCACAAGAATTGCATTTTAGTGTGTCTCTTTGGCACTCCAGAAGTTTCTGTGCAGATAATTTCAATCCCTGCTCTGGATAGAGACCTACAAGCTGTGGCTTTCCAGTGCTCAGCCTACTTAGTCATCCCCAGGTTTACAGCTCTGAATATGAAAGCATCCATAGGCTGTAGGACAGATTTTGTTTGTTGGGTTTTTTTGGTGGGCTTATTTTTGTTTGTTCGCAAAAAATGAGCCAGTGTTGGTTTTTAGAATACACAATATCAGTGCCTGAGTTCTCTTAGCTTTTAAAAGGACTTGTCTTCCTGAGGGCCTTAAAGAGTTTTGGAAAACACAACTCATACATCAAACATTAAAAGGGTACTGAAGTAACCCATTCTTGACCTCAGGAAAAGTCCTTTTCTTAATTCAGATATCAAATTATGGGTTACTTTACAGCATCTTAGCTCCAGGCAAGATTGAAAGCTTGAGTTAAGAGCAGACATTTGCTGTTAAGGGAGAACCCAACCTAAGCCATGCTGTGTAACAAATCATTTCCTCCAATTAGATTTGTCAAAAATGCATGAGGAATGGTAATTCCTTGATCTAATATCAAACCTTTGGGAGCAATATGTTTGAATGATGCCATTACATAATGTTTGACATTATATGTTAATGTGATTACCTGGAGTCATTGGAGGAACATAAGGCTCGAGGAGACTGCAGAAGAGTTGGGCTGTGCTTGTTCTCACAGCACTGCTGCCCGGAGAGCCTGTGTGGTGCAGCTGAAATCCTTTCTTTCTCTGAGACTGTTTCTTAATCTTCTTGCTGACACTTGTGGCAAATGCTGCTGCAGTTATGGTTTTATAAATCACAAGAGGGAAAGAACCCCAGCATCAAAGCAAAGGCTTTCCAGGCTGCAGAACACGACACAGGGGAGAGAGCTTGGCAGTGATCAGCCAAAAAAGCTCTCGTTTTCCTCTTGATGATGTTTGCTGTGGAAGACAGTCACCTCTGCAGGCTGGGGGGTTTGTTTGGTTTTTTAGCAATTTCTGGAGCTGCCACAGAGCATCATGCAGCTCAGTTTGGGTACAGAATAAAGGGGGATCCCTGTAGGCAGAAAAAGTGTCCATCAGAGCCTCTTCGTGTTGCAATGAGGCTCTTTTTCTGCAAATGTTTGATTACTGCTCATTCTGCTAAAAATGGTAACAAATAAAAGTAATCATTATTTTCACTTCCACAGAAACCCCGTTTTCATTTCATAGTTTTGTCCTGATTCCTACACTTTAATATGGATTGTCTGGTTCTTCCACAGAAGCGTTGGTTTGTATTTTAAAGAAAGAAGAGAAAAGGAAGAAGGCATGGGTTTTTCTTTTCCTTTTTCACAATACTCTAAAGTGACTAAATCTGGCTTTTACAATATCTGTCAGTGTGATTATGCTTAAAAATGCATGAGCTGTTCTAGGCACATCTGTAAAATGCTCTGAGCAGTGCCTGTAGTACAAATGATATCACACCCTTCCAGTGCTTGTCTGGAGAAGATCATAGAAAAATTAATTCAATTATGTGTTTTGAAAAATAGAGCTTTTTGTCTCACTAGACAATTTTCAGTGACAACAAGCACCACATCTATTGATAATGTATGATGTTTATGACAGCGGAATCTGAGCATGTTTTAATTTGGGGGGACTAGCTCTGACTGACTGAAGTTTTCCATGCGCACTGTTTGTGATGTCCTTTGGCCACAGTGGTGCTGGGTCTCCGTCCCAAATGTAAATCCCTCTCATCTGAGACTTTCCTACAAGGCATACATTGCTCAAATAGTCCTCTGCAGACCCCTGCTGAGGCACTGGGGGTGTCCAGCCTCTGGCAGAGGTTAGAATACACATTCTCTTCCTAGAATATAAACCCTGAAAACAAAATCATTGAAACAGGGCTTCATGTATCCTGTGTGTAGCCAAACAGTTACTTTAATGATTTCTTCTTCACCGTAAGTTGATTGCCCACATTTGAAAACTGAGCCAGTTTTGCTGATTCTTGGTACTTCTGCTGAGAAAGGGAAGAAGAATTGTGCCCCTCTTACCCCTTTGGTTCTTGTGCCGGACTGAGGAAGGATTTACACCCCTGCCTCAACGGGCAGGTGCTTGAGATACAGAATAGAAAAAGTGCTGCTCTTTTCCTGATACCTTTGTTCTGTCTCCTCTCTTGACCTACTCTGCCTTTTTCAGAGCTATCAAAGAGCCTGTTCAGGACCAGGAATTGAGGTCTGGAACACTGAAGTCTGCACGTGGAGCACAGATTTCTCTGACTTGATGTAGCTGAGGATCAAAGTATCATAACCTACTTTAACGAGCTCTAAGCTTTCTTTGTGTTGACGTGAAAATACATCCATTGCAGTTAATGATGATTTCAGCTCGATCAAAGTCACTCTGAATGTGGTAAAATTGATCCAAATTTGTCAATGGCTGCTTATGGTTAAAGTACTGGAAGAGATTTTTAAAGACAATTGCAATAGTAAGAGTTGGTGTTCAATAGGAATTCAGCACCTTGTCTTTTACAACATCTGCATTAAATTTCCTCCTTATTTAGATGGCATATTTCAAAAATATTTTGGTCTCCATGTTGCCATAAAGAAAGCAAAAGAGGTTTTGGGTGTTAACCAGTGTTAGGCTCTGGCAGTGGTAAGTCTGGTTCAGATGTCAAACACATGGTTGTCATCGGGGACAGCTACAAACACATCTCTTTGCTCTTTTTTCATGTTGCTTTTTGTTTACATTCTGGGCAACAAAGATGCCTTAACTTATCAATAAAGTATCAACAAATGGGTCAAAAAAATTTTCCACCTTGATGATAACTCCATCTTGACTCCTTGTATGTGGCTTTGTAGCCTGAGATCTCAAGGCAATTTTTCATTAAGGACAATCTGCTTTATTTATGGCAAAATCTGATAAACAGGTTGAGAGAAATAGCACTGACCTATATATAATTATTTGATCTAGCTATTGGAGGTTGAGTCAACTCTGGGGCATTTCTCTTCCTTTCCTTTCTTGAATTTACTGCTACTTATTCTTACCAAATCCAGTCAACTGTAAATTCAGGAGGAGACAGGAAGCAGACTATGGATCCATCTGAGCATTATGAGCTCCTTATGATCTGAAAAATCCAACAACCATTAGCAGAAATGTTTCATCCCTCTTTTGTGTGTTAAATCCAGAGAGAATCTACCGGGCTTGTCCTGTTGTTCATTCACATGTGCCTTCCGTTGCAGGTCCCTTTTTTTTGTTCCCAAGAACTTCTGCTATTCAAAGGTAACATGGAAGTTTCTTTGGTTTCCAATGCCATCCGAAGTTGGTGGGGCTCTTAAAAAACACAGATACAGCTGTTAGAGGCTCCTCTGTAAATTCCTTTTATGATTTATTGTGGGAAATGACCTCTACAGGCACAGCAGTACTGGTTATTTACTTACCAGATCTCTTTCGATCTATTTTCCTTCTCTGCATCCAACTCTGCTGAACTTACACTTTCCATGTGTCTCGATTTGAAAGACAGGTGTCTGCTTAAGGAGGGCAGCAGCCTCCCTTGGAATGAAAAAATGCAACTCCCCTCCCTCCAAATTATAATTTTGAAATTAAGGGGCTTTCAGGCAAAGATATGGGGAATAGGAATAACAGTTCTTTTACTAAAATATATATATATATATATGTATAACAAAGCAATAATACAAAAAAACCACTGCTTTAAGCTGGCAGTCAGGGTACAACCTGGTGGTGGTAGCAGCCCAGTCAGGTGAGAGCTGCAGTTCTCCTTGNGGCCTTGATGGGCCATTAATAGGAGATAGTCCAGAGGGAGGAGGCAGGGAGCACCACTCCACCTGGTCTCAGCAGCTCATGAAAATGGTAAAAGAATATTTTTTGGGGGCCCATCTTACAGTATAACCTAGGACACCGTGTGATGTGGAGCTCTGCCCTTGTTTTGGTAGCTTTTCCACGTGCTCTTTCTTGCTCCCCTTGATGCTGTGACTGGCACAAAGATGTTGTGGCCTTGTCCAAGGATATCACCAGCATCCCAGGGTGTGTCCAAAGTGGATCTGAGCTCCCTGGGGCAGAGATTGCACTGAGCAGAGTGGGTGTGGAGAGGTGGAACAGGACAAGGATCAGTGTGAGAGCAGCACATGCTGTTAAAACTCAGCTCATTTTCCATGTGGCTTGGAAAAAAAGGATTTGTGCAGAATTCTCACAGAGGAAAAATGAAACACTGTCACCTGCAACCAAAGTACAAAGCATGAGTGCCCATCTTTAGTGATACAGATGGAACCTACAGGAATCTTCAATTAGCACAACTACTGATCAGCTAATTTAGACTGCTGGTACCCTGTCGGGTGCTGTGTGTTTTGGAGATGATTTCCACAAATTCACATGCTGAAGGAGTTAAACAGACACTCCTTTAAGTGCCCAGCTGCTCCTCAGACCTATGTGCTAAATGATGTCAGCTCTTGGAAACCTGAGTTTCAATGAACTTCAAGAGATGAGAAGTCTGTGCCTTACTTCTATCAGCTTTAAAGCCAATGAGTTCAAACTCTTAAGATCTTTGTTTCTAAGGATGTTCTTGGATAGTCTCAGTAAAAGCCCAGTAGTGCATTTTCACCTGTGCAGGTGACTCTTTACATTTTTATTTTCTTTTTATAAATAAATACATTTCTAGTCTGTGCTTTGTGGCTTGCTGTAGAATAGTCTTCTGGGAGATGACCTGGAAAATAAAAAGAAATGAGAAACAGATTGTAGCTTTTAAGAACTATCTACAGATTCAAAATACAGGGAAACTGTGATTTGGGAACACTTTTCATTGTTTTTTCTTTTGGCAGCATAAGATTTAGCAGCATTAGCAAACCTATGTATGAAGTCTGAATATTTCTATTCCATTCTGAGGGTAGAGAACACTTTTTCTTGACACCCTCCCTATGTCATATGGGGTTTATAGGCTGTTTCTTCTCTACATAGCACTCTCTTGATCAAAGATTAAAGAAAAAACAACAAAAAAAGACATTTCTGGGCACTCCATCTTTTTAAGCCCCATGAAAAGTGAAACAGGCAGGCTTTCAAGGTGCATTCTGTATTCATCAGGCTACAGAAAAATACAACAAGATGGGGCCAAAAAGATAATGGGGAGGTGTGGAGGTTTAAATCATAATTGAATTCAGATTGTAGTGATCAGGGAAGGGAGAAGAGAAAGGCATGAGCACACTAAAGCAGAGGTGAGGATAGAAGTTCCTTTGCTTTGTGCTTCTTTCCAGACTACAGTGGCAGGAGGCTTGTACTGACTGCAGTAAAAGAACCCACTAATGACAATCACATTTTATTTTTACAGGGAGAAATATTTTATAGAGAGTGTGCTGCTGTGACCAAGGGCTCAGACAACTCCCTAAGTGTTCCTAAACGAGCCTTTTCAAGTTTCTCCTCACCTTGAGAACTATGCAGAAAAGTTACTTGTGAGGATAAATACAAAGCTTACCAGAAATTCACAAATACTGAGGACACAGGGACAGCCCTGGAAAACTTAGGAAAAAATGCCTCTCTGCTCTAGTCTCCTGTTTTCAGGAAAAAAACCCTTTTTTCCTAATGTAAGGAGTGGTTTATCCATTGTTTCTATTCCAAGGGCTCCAGATTCCAATTTCTTTTACAGTTATCTGTGTCGGGCCCAGGAAACCCTTGAGAGGTGTAGGCAGCTTCAAATGACAGCCTGCAACCCTGATGTTAGACACTACTTTTTATTACGTATGGGAATTCTTTCAGAGAGGTATTAAGCTCAGTGAAATTTAATGTTTCATGTGTATAAAACACTCTGAACAAGTCCATAATTATAAAAAAAGACAGATATGTTTATTTTTTGAAAAAATCACGCATAATAAGTCCTTGTTAAGGCAGAACACAGAGACCTTACCACGAGCTGCAGACTCCACTTGGCCTCAGGCTGAGCCTAAGAGCCAGGCTTTTGGGGCTCCTGGGAATGTTTTGTTGAGACATGATTGGATTTGTAAATGCTGGCTTGTTAAAAAACCATTGTTTTTCAGAAAAGTTTCGGTGTTGAAGAGCCTTTGTTGAGATTCCAGCAGGTTTCTTTAGTTTCACAGCTTGGTTTGTGATTTGGGCAACTTTGAAAATGAGACCAATCCTGACACTTTCACCCAACAGCTTTGGAGTGACAACCCCGATTCCTGAAACGGTATTTAGGAAATATTTTTCAAGAGTCAGAAAACCATTTTGCAGACAACATTTGAATTCAGAAAATGTAAAAGCTCCTTCTAGAAAGTCAGAATTATTAAGATTAATTACGAATTTTAGAAGAGTTAATGGCAGGCTTGAAAGATATTGAAGGCATGTAAGATGCAGAGATGCACAGAGCAAACAGTCGTAAAGCTTTGTAAAATGAAAGAATAAAATAAAAATGCTTAAGAAATCTTGTCAACTTGGGCTTCTACATATTTTTGTATATGTTTTTTAGGACTCATGCCTCATTACAAGTCAAGGTTTCTCCTGTTTACTTTTGATTTAACAACATTGCATATGTAATTATAATTCACTGAAATCGCCCCAAACTACTTTTGATTTACTTATGTGATGGATGGTATTTGATTTGTGTGTTTATTTTGCATTAGAGTGGTTAACGGGTGAGAAATAAATGTTGTTCCTTCTGGAGAACAGAGAGTTTTCTTTTGCCCTTGAGAGAACTGCAGTCACTTGGGGTTATGTGGTGGAATAGGACCATCTGGAGGTGTCATTAGCACAGAGAAAGGAGCAAACATGAATTGCTGCCCCAGAGGTGACAGAAAGATCCTTCCTGGAGCTTGAGAAGGGGTTGCTTAGAGTTTTCTGTGAAAGCCCATGAATTGCTGGGCTAAATCAGACCTGAAAAAAGAGGTTTATGAGGGCACTGGTGAGGAGGTCACTTGGACTAGGTAATAATAAAAGCAGACTCTCCCCAAGAGTTTTGGCAAACTCAGGGTCTTGTCTAAACCTATCCATTGGCTTACAAGAATCTTAACTAAGGGATAATCTTGAATTTCTGTAGGGAAGGGAAAAGATTTCCTCTCTGGCAGTTGGATAAGGGCACACAGAAATCTTGTTGATTTGGAAAAGTACCCCTGCAGCACCAGGAAAATGTGCAGTGTCTTCTGAACACCCTTGGGTTGTTATCCTAGTGCACAGAATAATTAACAGACACAGTGAGAGCAAATAGCTTGAACAGAGCTGTGTTGCAGGCATGGTGGGGCAAGGCTGATTTTGAGCCCTGTGTGTGTTGCCCTGGTTTTTGCTAAAGCCTTCTGTTTTAAGTTTGGAGTAAGATTCTTTCTCACAGTTTCATGTAAATAATAGCCAATGTTTACTTAACGGTATTTTCTGTTTTTCATTCCTTTTGTGATAAGAGAACTTTGATGAGCATCTTTTTTCTCCAGTGGGATTGGGAAGGAAGTGACATGTCCTCCAATCCCTGGTGGAGTTGGGAATTGTATAAGATGTGACATATGTAAATAAAGTGGGGCTTTCCCCTCCTTTCTGCTGAACCTGGCAGGTGTGAGAGCGTCTTTATTGTGTTTTCCCAAACACATGTGTGCACTGAAATAAATCAGGTCTGAAGGCCTGTGCCTGGCTCCTCAA
Organism: Platysteira castanea; assembly: GCA_013397175.1. Taxonomy (NCBI): domain Eukaryota; kingdom Metazoa; phylum Chordata; class Aves; order Passeriformes; genus Platysteira; species Platysteira castanea. Next base: position 573,399 of record VYXC01002893.1, read on the forward strand.
ACACCTGCTCAGCTCTGATTGGGAGGGCTACACTGGGCCAGGTACAGCAGTCTGGGAGAACTTTCCATTTTCAGTAAATTAATCCTCTCACAGCATGAAATAAAAAGATCAGAACACGATGTTAAACCTCATTTTGTATTTTCAATTACCAGAGGACAATTATTTTCTTTTCAAGTCTTGGAAGATGACATGAGCTGAATACTCGGGTACCTGGCCCTGCTGCTTGTGTTCCCGGAAGCAGAGGGAGTTCAGCTGGGGCAATGCACAAGATAATTAGGTTTATTTTAGAGCCTAGCAAGGTTCCGTATCTACCATCATCTGGAGAGAAGTTCAGCACTTCAGTCTCAGGTTTGGTGATTTTAGGATTCATAAAGCAGGAGTACAGCTGCACAGAGTGAATTCTGTGTGTGGCCTGGGAGCAGCAGGAGGTGGCTGAGGTGCTTTGGACAGTTGTTCAGTGCTAAGTAAACCTGATAGAACAAGGTTTTCATCTTGTTAGCTCTGATTTCTGCAAAAGGGAACATGGGAGAGTAATTCACAAGAGTTCTCAAAGAGAATGGATGTGTTTTTGAAAATTATTGTGGGGTGGAATTTGGAATATTGCAGGTTTCCCATTTATTTGAATGGAAAATAAAGAGATATTAATTGTGTGTAATGTTTGCTGTGTGTATAATTCCCTGTTATTGTACAGGCTTGCTTTTCTCCTTTCAGATTTTTAGTGGATGAAGTCCAGTGATTTCAAAGAAGAAATATTAAGTAAAATGTGAAAGACTCCAAATATTAATGTAACAGAAAATAAAAGTGTCAACAGATTTGGCTCAGGGATAATAGATTTTTGGTATTGTGAGGATCCAAAAAAAGCTGTATGAAAAATACCACTGGTAGCATAACTTAAATAAGGAAAGCCTAACTATTGCCATGAAAAGAATCACTATTTAAAAACATATCAGTGTGATGTCATCTCTTTCTCTTCTACATGGAGTCTCTGGAGATGAAAAATTTGTATGCTTATGCTTTCCTTCTCTGGGTGCAGTGAATTGCAGCTAATTTGGCACAAATTTCTGCTTCTCTAACTTCTTTGCTTCTTTGGATTCAAGGGAAGTTAAGAAATGCAATGTTCTAGGTTACTTATGATGCTGTTAGCATTTCAAAAAGCATCACCGTGATGAGATTCACCTTGGGCAGAAAATGGAAAGAGGTCAGGGAATGAAAATATTAAGAAACACATTAAGAAAACAGTATTCCCTATTAACAACCTTCCCACTGAATTTTGTACATCAAGATGTTGTGCTGGAGATCACACTTCCTATGCAGGTATTTCCCTTATGCAGCAAAACAGCCCCTGGAAAAGACTTTCATTTGGAGCACAACAAACACAGGACAGTCTCTGTATTTTGTTGGGATGCAGATATTGATTATGTTCTATCTTTTGACCTGAATGGGCAACAGCAGTGTTTGTTTTTATTTGCAGCTGACAAAACCAGAGAAATATATTTATTATTTTCTTAGGTACCTTCAGTTGCATCAACCATTAGCACAAGAGATGCTAATAAAGTGTATTTTTTTATCAGTTTCAGTGAGGTTTGCACATGTGTAGCTGGGAATTTTGGCTCATACTTTTCCTCTTGAAATGTTTTTTGTTCTAAGAGGGGGTCGCAATAGAAGTTTCAGGGAGGGAAATGGTCAGTCCTTGTTTTTTGTGGAAAAAGTTTCTTCAAGTATTGAAACTGTCAAGAAATCTTGATAAGAGTGAGCTGTCCAAGATGTGACTGTTTCATTTCAGGTCTGCATTTACAGCCAATAACAATTTAAAATAACAGCCAAGTGCATTATGAAAACTATCTGTAACTTATAACTAACCCTGGGTGGTTTTACTGGGAGGAGAGCTGAACCTGTCAGGTAGACTCTGTTGGACACTGAAAGTTGAAATTGGGATGATTTGGTTTAAATTCTCGAAAGTATTGAAGCTTTTAACCACAGCCGAGTCTAGCAGAAGTTCTAAAATACACAGACCTCTTTCAAATGCAGCTGTCTAATCACTAGAAAACTGGAAGCAGTTTCTGTTACTTTAAAAATGGCAGGAAGAAAGAATGAAAAGCAGTTGAAAATTGGCAAGAGCCTTTTCCTTCATGCAAACAGTGATGGAGCAGTCAGATAATTAAGATGCATATGCTACATGACCTTAAGAAGCATTTTCTGAACTGTTAATTAAGATTTAATCAGTTACATATTTTATTCTTGTTGGAGTAGAAGGTTAGTGTAAATTTCTTGCGGTGTTTCCCTGTTCCAGGTTGAAGGAAGTCAATGTATCTGAACATATTCGTGGTGGATTTGGCAGTGTGAGAGTAAAATGTGTGGATATGGCACCTGGGGACAGGGTCCAGTGGTGGACCTGGCAGTGATGGGTTCATGGTTGGACTTGATGACCTTAGAGGGATTTTCCAACCCTAAGGATTCTATGATTCTAACCTTAAAGGTCTTCTCCAGCCTAAACAATTCTGTGATTTAATGATCCTAGCCTGGTGTGGTAACAAAAACAGACTCGAGAGACACAAGGGTGACATTTTGGATAACGCTGTGAGTGTGATTCAGATGAGACAATGACAAATGAAGCTGCTGCCTTTGCTCTAAAATCTAAAATATATTGTGCAAGTGTGTATAAAGCTGGCAAAGGTTAGTTGGCTGCTAGTGTAAGAAGAAATGTGAATGTTTTCACTCGAGTTCTTAATTTCATGAAGCACTAATTGGTTTTGTGCTTACTTCATTACACTCAAACTGCAGGATTCTCGGCTCAGTTCTACACCACAAAACCATACAGGCAGGTATAAGCTCTGTGAATAATAATATGACGTTAAGCAATTAAGAAAGGTTTGGATTTAAATACACTTATGTGGCTTTGACTAAACGTGTTCAACATACAGAATTTGATATATTTCTTGTTTAAAAACATCTCCCCCCAAATGTGTTTAAAACAGGGGCCTATGAGATGTCCACATGGATATTGCTCTTTGGGAAGATGGGGTGACTGATGTTTTAGCAGCATTCTGTTTTGTGATGGTGAAATAGCAACAATGTGGTTTACCCACCCTTCCATGTTCACAACCATAGCTAGATTTCTAAACCAGGGATGTTTTTCTATGCCATGTTGCACGTTTTTCATGTTGTTTGATGTCTGGAAATGTAACTTGGAAGCCTTTACTAGAAATTGAGGGCTAAGAATTTCCTAAAAGACAGACTTTTTTGTTGCTGTTGTTGTTACCCAACTGCTTGGGTGTCCGATTTGAGATGCAATAGAGGTGTGATTTCAGATGGGAGAGTTCAGTGTCTTCTGAAAACAAAGACCCTTAAAATGTCTTGAGGTGAGCATGCAAAAATGAGTGAGGTCATGCTTAACAGAGCTGTCTCTCCCCATCCAGGTCCCCACGAGGGCATGTAATTCCAGGTCACTGTCCCTCTGAAGACACCAGGCCCTTTTCCTGCCCTGGCCTGTAAGCACCAGCACTTTTCTCTGTCAGACTTTGAGAGCAATGAGGGAGAACACTGAGGAGCAGATTATCCTCTGACCAGATCCAGTGATTAACAGGCAGATGTTTTTCTGCACAAAGCCTTTACCTGATGCCAAAGGAGCTCCAGCAGCAAATTGCCCCCTCACTCGCCCTCTCTTTAGATCAGCATCTTGCTCAGCTCTGAGCAGCTCACAACTCCTTCATGTACGGAGCCATAGCAGGAAAAGCAGACATGAAGAGGTGACACATTCAGAAGCTGTGAGAAGGACCTGTGTGCTTTAAAGAAAATAAAAACCTGGAGAAATCTCCCTGTATACCCTTGTAACTGTGTGTGCAGGTTATATCTGCTGTGCGTATACAGGAGAGAGAACAAGATGCTGAACTAATTAATTTTCCCCTCTCATCTGTTCTTTGTTCATGCTGAAGTGATGTGTGCAGTGAAATTTGGCTGAGGAAGAGCACTGACACATTCCTGCTAATGATGTCACTTAATAAATGCTGCCACTGTGGGGATGATCGGAGAACAAAGAACCACCTAATCTGCATTAGATGTATTAGGTGGATCTGTCCTAATTTAATTCTGTTTTTGCAAGAAATAGTTCACTAAGTTGCTAAGTGTGGACAGTACACTGTAGCAATATCTTTTCTCATGAATTCATGAAAAGAAGATTATTGTCAAAATCTGTTTCTAGCAATTCGCTCTGTAGGTAATTGCTACAGTATCCATTAACTTAGTTTAAATCTTTATCAAATGATCCATTTTTTAACTGTTCTATAGTTTATAGCACTTAAATTCTTCTTTATCCCATTAAAGTGCTTTAAGCTCCTACAGAAGTCCAATGCACATAATTGTTCTAATTCTGCTGAAGTACACTCAAATCTTTCACCTTGTTAAAGCAGTTAAAATGTCCTTGTTCAAGAGGAGATCAGCTATTCAGAGGAGGCTTGAAATAGTATATAGAACTTTTTATCTCTGTGAAGGGCTTTCAGATTTGATTTCTTCCTTCTCAAGAGTGCTCACTCTGTGTAGGAGAGCACAGAAAGCTCTGAAGGTTAAATAACTGTGGCGTGTGCATACGAATGTACAAAATCCCAAGCCGCCTTCCATAAGTCCAGCTTCTGCCTGTGTGTCCAGCTGTAGGGGAAAAACGAGGTCCTAAGAGGTCCCACTGACTTTTTATTTTTCACTTATTTTGGTGCACATTTTGTTTTCTTTCATCCTTGCTCTGCTTTCTTCTGTACTGATTTCACTGCTAGACACTTGCTGTTGCCCAGGTTGTTTCTCCTTTTTCAAACAATAAGTTGCTGGAGTTTCTATTTTTTTGGGGAGGTAGGGGTGTTGGGGTTTTTTCCACTCCCCAGTGGTATGTCAGATGTCTGCAGTTTGTAGGTACCCCAGCTCTGCTTCAGAGTCCAGCTGCACTTTACGAGGGCACTCCTGTTTTCCAGGCTGGCACGCATTTCCTTTCGTGCTGTAATTATTTATTTTTTTATCCCTCTTCTAACCAGGCCACCTTTCTGACTGCTCACGCTGCTTGTCTGCTGTAAGTTACTATTTTCTTTCTAGAATATTAAATGCATCCTGCATTCAATCCAGAGAGTGAAGTCTAAGGCTCATATAACCAGCCTTTCTAAGGGAATAAAATCGATGGCACTGTCTGTGCCCAGCATGGAATGGGATGGGTGTAGCTGTACCCTGTTTCCCAGGCAAGCTCTGTGGTGCTGTGGTGTGACTGTCACTTCACAGGCACAGTAAGCTGTGCATTTAAGATGTACTGCTGCTTTTCCAGCTTTGCTTCTGGTGTGTATTCTTTAAAAGCCAAGTCCTCTAGAGAGATTTGTGTTTATGGAGTTGTATAAATCGAGGTTTGGAAGTGCACTGGGGTTTATTTTTCTTCCCAGGTTAGAATTTGAGTATGTTCAGGAGCCACGAGGTGCTGCCTTTCAATGTTACAAAATATTGCTGAGTATCTGACCAGTGACATCTTGCCTGTGAGCAAGGGAAGGCTTCCTGCCTTCTGCTGAGCTGCTCTTGGAAGGAATCACAGCTCCTGGCCTTGCATGAGCTATGGCAGGTACAGTTCAAGACTTTCCATGTTCCTGTGTCTAAGGACTCATGCCACAGGTCCCTGGCTGGGATATGTGGTGGTCCTGGGCTGCTGGCTTTGTGCTGAGAGTAAAGGCACTTGTCAGAAGTTGTGCCTAAATCTGCAATCCAAACCTCCAACTGAAATGATTTACATCTTTCATTTTGGAACTAGATATGTCTTACTTCTCCCACTTTACATTTAGGAAAAAAATCAAAGCGTTTGGAGTCTTGATTCTCATACCATCTTATCAGATCCATCGCTGGTGTGTTTAATTAACACATACTCTAATAACTAGCACAAATATCATTGTGGGAAAGGTCTGCTAGTGTTTCTGGGTCTACTCCAGGATTAAACTATGAGCACCCTACTCTGTGTCTCAGTGATTTGCTGCTTGGTTGAGTGTGGATGCTGGCTGTTTTTAAAGCAATCTAACTCATTACATTAATGAATGTGTTGTCCACTACACAATCCTTGTATCCCAAAATATGTGTTTTGAATGTAACAGGAGATATAAAAGGAGAAAGAAAATTACTTACCTGCAGATCTATATTCATAGTAGGACCAGAAAGACCTACCTTAAACTCCTTGTCCAGTACCAAGCCACAACATGCTAAAGATAATTCTCCATAATCATATCATCTTTTCCCAAATGCCTCTAATTGCACTACTAAACTTATTTCACTGAGCAGCCTTTCTTACTCTCTGAACAACTTTAAAATAAGAGGTCTTAATCAACCCTGTTATTATTTTTCATTATCATCTTTAGCCTCCTTCTTTTGGTGTTGTTGGTTCTGACCAATGTGACTAATTTCTTATTTATCAATTTCTGTGCTATGAAGCTTTTACATAATCAGTTATTATAATCTGTACAGAACTTTTATTGAAGTGTATTTCAGAGGCTTTTTGGTGGGAGATAGGTTTAGTGCTATGAAAGCAATTTTTGTACTAATTTAGACATCAACTAATCTCTTATTTATTCAAGTAAGGCAGTAAGATGGAATTATGTTATTTATAAATTTTCAGTGCTTTCTCAGAAACATAAATTGTTTGGACCTTTTTGTCATCATTGTTTTGCTCAGACAAAATGCATTATAGTAAATTTACTGCTTTGTACTGTGCTGTGTTTCTTAATACTCTACCATGTAATGTTTATTTTGATTGAAAAGGAAATTATTTCTCTGTAGTAATGTGATCCTGCAGGCCAAGTAACACTTGAACATGGTGAGAGATGGGGCCCTGCTTGAAGCAAGTGTGGAGTTCAGTTTGCTTCTGGTACACAATTAGGGTTTGCCAAAGAGAAGATGGACCTGGCAGCACCCAGCAGGGTGTTAATGGCCATAATGTTGGTCAGCTGGGCCTGATTATCCAATTAGACTAAAAAAAAAAAAAAGGTTAGTCATCCATCTACCCACCCTGGCTGAAAGGTCCTGTCTGGGTGCAGGGGCCCCGTGGAAGGGGAGGCAGTGCTAAAAGCCTTCCTGCAGCTGAGGTAAATCAGAGTCTCTACTCTTCCTTCGTCCACAAATGCTGTCATTTAATTGTAGAAACCAACTGGGATGATCAGGCACCATTAACAGAACCAGTTGGGGTGGAAGAGCCCTGTGAGATCATCGAGTCCAACCCGTGACCCATCCCCACTGTGGCAACCAGCCCTGAGTGCCACACCCAGGCCTCCCGTAAACATCTCCCACAAAGGTGACTCCACCACCCAGCAGCCCATTCCAACATCTGATCACTCGCTCTGGGAGGAAATTCTCTATAATGGCCAACCTAAACCTCCCCTGGTGCTATTGAAGGCTTTGTCCTGCATTCAGCCTTGGCCAGACCCTGGCAGGCTGTTCCTGGTGGGGAGCACCTTGGTGTCCAGGTGTCCCTGCAGGCCAGCACGGCCCTGTCACCGCTGGCTGGGGAAGTCTGTCACTCCTGGCTGAGCCCCAGGGCCCTGGAAGTGGAGCTGAGGAGCCACTGCCACAAGCGCTGCTCCTGCCACAGGGGGCCTGAGTTTGGGATGATTGTGCTGGCTAGGCTCCCTCCTCCCAGGGAATGAGTCCTACCCTCTGCAGGGTTTGGGCAATGAACCCACAGGTGCCTCCAGTCAGGCAGGATTATTTCCAGGTGCCCTGAGGCTCTGGATGGGCAGCACAGAGCCCATGTCAGGCTCTTAGCCTCCCTCAGAGCCATGGACCTCCTGTGGAAACTACCAGGCTGTAGAGATACTTGCTACTGGCTCTAAGAATCAAGGTATTTGCACACAGAAACTCTTTATTTATCTATGGAAAATCTCCCTGGGTTAGTGTTCCTGTAGGGTTCCACTTTGGTTGTTTTGCTGGGCAGGTCTGTCCCTGGTGTTGCCTTTTTTTAATGTCAGAAAAATTATAAAATGAATGAATTTAATATTATAAATTTCCAGGTTTGAATAATATTGTGAAACCAGAATGGCATGCGATAACCCTGTTTGATAACAGGGAAATAAGGTCCTGCAGAATGCGTGGCTCCTGGGAGCACCAGTTCCATTTGGAAGTGTGGTACCTGTGTGGTGGCTGCAGGAACTGAGGCCTGCAGGTGTCCCAGGAGCAGGATTCTTGGAGGCAATAGGGATTTGTTTCTCTTAAGGAAAAGTAGGGAATATATTAGCTTTGGGTGGGGGGAGAATGTGAAAAAGTAGAAAGCAAAGATTCCTTGTGTTCTGAGATTGGACTGGATTCAGGAAGCACTTGGCTCTTGCCACTAAATGCCCCCCTGATCTTGGGCAAAAGGTTTAATATTGCTTGAATTCTTTTTGTCAAGTTGTGCTTACAGCATTTTTGTTTTCTGATCCTCTCCTTGTCATTTCTCTTTCAGTTAGAAGCTGCTTAGGGCCTGTTTCTCTGGTTTTGAATGTCTAGCACTGAATGTGCAGAGGATCTGTGCCTTTAGGGCCTGTGAGAGCATTCGGCTGGTTCCAACAGCTGACAGAGCTGTCCCAAGGATGTGTGAGCTCCCTGCTGCTGTGGGCTAGCAACCTGCCAGACAGGGACACACTGGGACTTGTGCAAGGTGATGGGGATGCAAATTGGTTTCTTAGGCTGTGGCTTCTTGGGGGCTTTGTCTCTTCAAGCAGTGGTGGCAAGTTAGGCTTTAAGGCTTTTGCCTAAATATTAGATGTGGACATAACTGCAGAAGAAAGAACTTGCATTTTATACAGGATGAGGTGTTAAAAATAAACTATTCACCTGGTTAGCCATACTGGTATTGGATTAACTTGCCTTGTTCTATAACGTTCATTATGTTGCTTTACTTGAAATTTTGGAAGTGTGAGATGAAGAGATGGTTGTAAATAATGCAGAGCAGGTGCCCAGGGATCAGATCCTGGGCTCTCGATAGTTTTTAAAGTTCAGCTCTGCTCAGTCTCAGCTGGAGCTCTCAATGCTGAGTGGATTTGCATTCTTTCAGCTTTATTTGAAACTTGCAAGGTTGGGAGCACATTCAAAGGTCTGAAAATGCCCAGCATTGCTGTGGTGGTTTTGTCACTCTGTGTGTTTGCAGTATATTGAGGTGTGTTTGGTATCTTCCACTGTGCTGGTAGATATTTACTCCCATTTGCTTCTCCCACAAATATTTATGGGTTTTAAGCCACTGTTTTGGCTCAGATGTTGAGGAACTGCTTACCAGTTATTGCTGGAAGTAGAGCTAATGGAAAGGAAGGCTGGGGGCTGATGTGTTAGATTTTTCTTTGACTTATTTCAAAAATCTGAGGGCCACAGGTGTCCTTCTCTTAAGAGCTCCAAGATTCCACCTTAATACTTAAAGGAAATGCTCTTGGGAATTAATTATCCTGAGTATCACAAAGGTCTGGGAGGCTGCAGTGTTAATGAACATGAAAACTAGGCAGACTTCCTGAAAAAGTCAGAAGCAGCAGCACTTACCTTTGACAAGATCACAAATAAACCATTATAAAGCAAAATTGCCATGTAAAATCTTCTCAAATGAAAAAAGCGGCTGTGATTTAAAGGATTTGAAACTCAAGGAAAATCTTGTGTGAAAGAAGATTACATCCTCCAAATTATGTCATCTTCTGAATTGGAGAAAAAGATTTCAAGATGGGTATGAGGTCTCTGATAAATTGCTACATTTACTTAACCTTGAGGCCTCGGTGATCTGCGGCTGTTGGCCTGTGACATTTAACCCACGAGAAGACTGCTTCTTGTGGAGAAGCCCCATAGCATGGGCAAAAGAGACTCCTCTCCCTAAGTTGACAGATGAAAGACTATTATAGAGGTGGTAAACTGACTGAAATAATCCCAAGTTTGTGTCTTTATGCTGTAAATGGGAAGAGGGAGGAGGGTGGTGGGAGAAGTGTTCTGAAGGTTTATTCTGACCCTAATTACTCCTTTTTTCTTTTACTTCTGTTAATAAACATCTTTATATTCTTTGAAATTTGGAGCCTGCTTTGCATTCCTCCTAATTCTTATTTCACAAAAGGTAAGAAATGTGAACAAACCCACTACACTGCAGGGAAACCAGGATTCACCTGCTTCTCATTGGAGCCAGCCTGGAAAACTGTGTCTGGTGTGTGGTTGTTGCAGGATGGGAGAAGTGTGGATAAAATGGAGAGGGGCCACCAAGGGGACTGAGACACAGGAACCATGGGGAGAAGCTGGGAGAGAACTGGGTTTGTGTTTTCACAGCTGTTGATCTGTACATGAGGAGTCACTGAGGAGACGGAGCTGGACTCTGTTCCGAGGTGTACGGTGGGAGGATGAGAGACAGGCCAGAAATGGAAAAGGAGGATGGTCCTACTGGGCAGGAGTTAAAAAAATATCATTGGAAGAAGTTGCCCAGAGAGGGTTTGGAATCTCTTGCTGGCGGGTTTCAAAGATCTACTTGTTCTGACCTTTGGATTGAAGTTCCCCTCTGACCCAAATGATTTTTTTCTCTGGAAGTCCTTAGAAATCGTTGTGAATTCCTGCTGGATTAATTTTTGTCTGATAAGTGAATGAAGCAATGTAGTTTAGGATCATCTCATCTCCCTTCTTATGTTTTGACTACTGATAAGTCCTGAAATTTGTAACGTTTTTTGGAAGTTGGACAGTTCTTAGCTGCAGTTATTTTTAATCAAAATTTCTAAGTAAAACCATAAACTTGTCTGCAGACTCTCTCCTGATGATATAAGCTTCTTAACTGTAATCCAGATTTTTAATAAGACCACAGCCAAATATATCTCTTGAAGGTTTTTTTTTTTTCTTTTAACCACTGCTTGTGTGCATTTGGTGCCCCGCAGGTGTGATGTTAATCTCAATTTACTGTCGTTAATAAATTCACTGATTTCATACGCATTACTTGTAAGACCAGTATAAGGGGTTGGTGATAATTGTTGAATATTCGTTGTTTGCCTTCTCTCTTTGCCTCTCGAGCTGTGTGTGTTTGTACAACAGCTTCACTTTATTCTGTGTAAAAGGCAGAGTTAAGACAGCAAAGGCCTCACTCCATTTGGTCAATCTACAGCTCATTCCCACTTGGTATTTCCAGCCCTGTGTTTAATGTGAAATGTTCTTGCCAGTACTAAATTGCCTTTAAACGCTCAAAGAACACTTTTGTCACTAAAATGTCTTTTGCAACAATTAGGGGTTTGATGGGTGAGTAGTGAAATGAGCATTTAATTGGGGAATTCTTTATTATTCTAATAAAGAGAAGTTTTTAATAATGACGCTCCATCAGTAAAATCAGGGTAAGTTCTGTGAGAGATAAATTGGAACAAACATGGCACGAGTTGTTAAAGGTGGATTAAAGGATGGTCTGAACTATTAGCAGAGACTAATGGAAAATAAAAGCAGCAGTTTTCTTGACATGAAAGACAGTGTATAAAATTATAAAATCATACAGGAAGAGAGAAATGGATTGACTATTGGAACCTTTTAGCATAGTAGTTGGCGATACGGAAAAGGTGTTTAATGGATGTGTTTATTTAGTGAAATCCTTCACTCAAATCCAAAACAAGAGACAAACTCAGATTTTAGGTATATTTTTAAATACTATTTATTTCAATTGAGCTAAAGGGGTTGCCAGATTGAAAGTCCAATTGTCTGCATTTTATAGTCAAATATTAGGATTAATTCAGTGCACTACATTCCATTGTTTGGTACTTTAGAGCCCTAATCCTGTTTAACTTTCAAAATACTGTTCAGTAGTTGTTTGCATACAGAGCACTTATTTTGCACTTTTGTGCAGTGGGAAGAAAACAAAGCTCTGGTGTGTAACTTCATTAAATTTGAAGTGGGGAAAAACATGTGTGGCTACAGTGACAAAGTTTTGTACTTCTGAATTTTGAATTCAGTGAACTTAAGAACTCATGTCAAACGTGCAGCAAGCACACGGTATTTGATTTTTGTGTAGTGATGTGAAAATGGTATTTTAAAGAATCTTTGGTCTGTTTTCTTCCTTAGAGCTGCAGACTGACTGCTCTTGGCTGATAATAGGGAAAAGACTGAATTGACAGGCTGCTCTATCGTTTCATCTTCAGAGTGGTCCGTTGTCAGCAGTGCTATGCAAACAGCTGGGACCTTTCTCTGTCCCTCGCTGATGAAGGCAGTCTGTAAACACAGATTTTAGACCACAGTCTGGAGTGAATAATGGCAACTACATTTTTCTCCCTCAAAGTCAGTGGTGTTTGCATGGGGCAAGGTCTGTGTGTTGTTACACTTCTGCATAACTCTGATATCTGTTACTGCAGCACTGAGAAACAGCCAAGAAATCCAACTTGATTCTTTGGAATTCAAAATTGGAAAATTTGGCCTCAAAACTGGTGAAGTTGTTGGGTAATCCACCCGTAAGTCAGTTTACAGCATTTAAGGCAAAAGGAGAAGCACAATAATTACAAACCTGTGCTGAAACAAACCTCTAAATTAGGGGAACAAAACCAAAAGGGCACAAAGAGCTTTCTGCTGGCACAGGCGTGTCTCTGATGCTTCCCACATTTCAAGAGGGGTATTTTGATACCTGGTCAAAGATCAGTTGAGTTTTAGATGCAGGTTGCTTCAATAATAAGCACAGGTCGTGTGATTTGAGGAACACCTAAATCCCTGAGATCCATTGGAAACAACAGATCCTGGTCCCATGTATCATTAATAACAATGTACATTGTTCAGTATATGAGGTTCAGCTTGTATACTCAGAGCATAATTTGACAGGAAGGGTGTGCCCATGCCTGTTTCAATAATTATTATAAAATATTGTTTTCCTGCTTTTCAGTTAGGTTTTACTGATAGCACAGCTTTTTTGGATCAGCACTCCAAATTTGAAGACATTTTTGTTTGCTCTTGCATTAAGACCTGCTTAACAGTTTGTTCTGGGGAATGAGACCTCTCTTGAGTATTTTCCTTTGTGATAAGTCATGTTGTTTTAAGTAAATGAGCTTTTGTGTGTGTCAGGAAGATTGCACAGTGATTTCTCTGTAGAAAATGATTAAAAGGGAAGGAATTATTACAATTGCAGATTCATGATTTTTTAAAAAAAAATTCAGTATGATTTACTGAGTAGGGCACGGAGCTGACAAAGACCTGTATTGTCTCTGCTCTTCTGCTGATTCTCTGCTCTGTGTCCTTGAGCATGTCCCTTTCTCACCCCTGGTTTGGCATGTCTGGTTAGATTATGAACCCATCAGACCATGGGCTGTGTCTGAACAGTGGCTGGAACAGTGCTGGCACCATCTTCTCAGTCAGGGTTTCTGAGTACAAGAAGACTCCTCAGAACACACGTTTGTGCTTTTTCAACCAATGTGTTGGAGCTGCTGAGTTGGAACACAAAGATGCTGAGTCAAGGTGGGGAAAATAGTGGGTAAATGCTTTGTTGGAAACACAGCATTTTAGCATGTGTGGTACATCCTGAAACTCAGAAAACATGAAGGGTTGGCTTCACTGAAGGAAACCAGGTCATTGGCTCTTGGTTAACAATATCTAATCTTTTAGTACATGAACTGTTAGTGAAGTGAGAGATAAGTGAACACTTGGTCTGTAGGCCTGCTCAGTCAGCTGTGGAGATATCTAAAAACCTTTATTCTCTTTCTATTTGAATAACACAGAGTCACAGACTGGTTTGGATTGGAAGGGACCTTACAGATCAGAGACCAGTGCCCCCCCCTGCCATGGGCAGGGACACCTTCCACTGTCCCAGCTTGCTCCAAGCCCTGTCCAACCTGGCTTTGGACACTTCCAGGAATCCAGGGGCAGCCACAGCTGCTCTGGGCACCCTGTGCCAAGGCCTCCCCACCCTCACAGGGAACAATTCCTTCCCAATATCCTGTCCAACCCCGCCCTCTGGCAGTGGGAAGCCATTCTCCCTGTTGATCTTATAAAACATCCCTCTGGATCTTGATATATTCAGAACTTTCAGATATTTGTAGTAGGGGCTGCTGTATTAACAAACATAGTTATTGAAGAATCCCAGAATGTGATTTGTTTTGTCCCTTTTAGTCAAAGACTGGAAATTAGAGTTCAGAAACTGAATGATCATTTGAAAAAAACCTTTTTTTGTTTTTAAATCACTTTCTGGTCACTTTGGTATGGGTGGTGGAGGGCAGTAAGAGAGAAAAAAAGCTAATGAATTAAGACACCACCGAAGATCACAAATGTAATTATTTTAACAATTATAAGTCTCTTTAAGTCTAATGACTTTGAAACAAAGAAATAATGTAGATTTTCACTATTACTCTGAGCAAGAAAATTCGCGTAGAGCTGTGGTTAATGATCTGGGTGTGGTGGGACCTGATGGGAAGGGATCCCTTTGTAGCTCTCTGTTACTTTCTCTCCTTTTTGGTTGATGACTTTTCTTCTTCCCTGCATGTTTCCCTCCCCCCCATTTCTTTGATCTACTGAAGAAATGTAATCTTTTGAGAATTTCTCAAAGAAAATAGAGCTAATAGCTGTATTTAATATCCAATACAATCACAGAGACAGCAGCCTGCTGCATATTAAAACTACAGTTGTGTGCCTGCACCTCTGTGCTTGTCTGTTAGATTTGGAGGGTTATACATTAGAATATATGAGGCTGCTTCAGGACAGTCGATGAAATACAGCTATAATTGTCTGTGATCAACTGGAACAATGTAGGTCAAATAGAAACTGCATTTTTGAGCTTTCTCATCTCCTGCCTTTATCTAATACAGTATTGCTTGAAAGGAAATATCAAAACAGCACAAACTCAAACCTCTTAAAAATATTCATTTAGTTTGCAGAGAATCTCACCTTCTCCTGACAGTCTGAGTTTATATTGTTGACATCACTTGTTCTTATATCTTCATTGTTTCATCTCTCCCTGTGTTTGCTAATCTGGAACCCACTTAAACTGTAATAACTGTTGCATTTCAAATGAGAATTCAATTGCTATCCAGAACTACGGCTTTCTCCATGGTTACCTGGCATGTCTGGTTTGGAACTTTGTGTGGTTTCATTTCCTAAGTCATAACCATTGATGACATCAATGGCACGAAATTATGTCAGAATGTGCTGTAAACACAGCAGCAGTGGCTAAGGGTCGTGGTTCAATTTTATTCTTATTTATGGCATTGTCAGTCCTCATTAACTCCAGCACCTTCCTGAAGGCTGACATATGTAAGCCTGTACGTGTGTTATTAATTTCGCATCCAGCAGTACACTCAGATGGCAGAGTGTGAGGGAGGTGTCAGGCACACTCACTGTAGTCATCCCTGCCAGGACAGCCTGGAGAGGAGGTGTTACTGCATGGCAGCCCTGGTTTACTCGGGCTGTATTTGTTTAAACAGCTGGGCAGGCGGCAGGAGGAGGAAGAATCAATTCCCTAAAGATCTTCCCCAGTTTTGCAGACAACAAAGAAAATATGTGTGCCAAAAGCTCACAGACAAAGTTAAAATTAGTCCTTTCCATAGTGCAGAAGGTCTGGCAGCACAAATATTACTCAGCATTTTATTAGTAAAAATTGAATATTAAAAATAGTAAAATGAACATGATCTCATGTCTGTTTCCTTGCTTTCAGCTTTTGATAGATCCCATTTCTCTCCAAAACAACAGCCTGATGGGGCTTGAATACATTTAGTGTCTTCTTTGTGGAATGTTAAGAGCTATGTCTTCTTTCTCTCGCATTGTTCACCTACATTTAATTTTATCTGTGGTTTACAGCCATCTCCTCGTCAAATATTGCATCTTTAAATGCAGATGTGTGGTGCCTCAAGCAGCTGGGGTCTAGTACAGGTTGGTGCCCTGAAGGTGCTGCTGCAAAAGACTCAACAACAAGGGGAATGAGGAGAGGGAAAAATGTAGTTGCGTGTAATATTTGACATCTCTTGCATTGAGTTCTAGTAAGCAGCAAACTGTTGGTGAGATTTATTAGATGGCAAACTGAAGCTGAGTTGTTCAAACATCCCATGGTCTACTAAAAANAGACAGAGAGGAAAAGCAGGCATTACCACCAGAAGGTCAGGGAGTGCCATCTGACTGGAGAGTGTCTCTGGAGGGGGAGAGTGTCCTGCTGCCTGCCTGTCCCGTGTCAGGTGTGAAATGCTTGCCAGGCAAAGTCCCCCCAGAGACAAGGCTTCCACCCATCTTGCCCTAGCTGCCTCCTGCAGGAGGCGCATGTGCAACCCCTCCCCAGCATGCCTCTGATAACCAGTATTGAGACAGAAATCAAGATTAGATGGGCTCTTCACANATGTTAAGAGCTATGTCTTCTTTCTCTGCCAGTGTTCACCTACATTTAATTTTATCTGTGGTTTACAGCCATCTCCTCGTCAAATATTGCATCTTTAAATGCAGATGTGTGGTGCCTCAAGCAGCTGGGGTCTAGTACAGGTTGGTGCCCTGAAGGTGCTGCTGCAAAAGACTCAACAACAAGGGGAATGAGGAGAGGGAAAAATGTAGTTGCGTGTAATATTTGACATCTCTTGCATTGAGTTCTAGTAAGCAGCAAACTGTTGGTGAGATTTATTAGATGGCAAACTGAAGCTGAGTTGTTCAAACATCCCATGGTCTACTAAAAACAGCTGCAGGAAGGTTGTTCTTTTTGAAGTGCTGCAAATTTTTAAGTAGAAAAATGTGTGTTTTCTTTCTTTTCACCTTTGGCAGCTGGGGAAGGAAACCAGCCTGGTTCTTTCAGCTGGCACACCCTTGCCTGGTTCCTTGGGTACCTGTGCAAAGGTCAGGCTGAACTCTCCCAAAAGGCTGTGAAAAATGGACTATTTCCATTTCTTCTGACCCTTGTGTTATGTTGATTGTTGTGCTCGACTCTGGGGAACTGTAAAGAAATTCTTTTAAAACAGACGGTCCAGGACGAACTTAAGTCAAATGAGACAATATTGTATCTGAGAATTGTTTATTGGTAACNCTGTCCCTGTTGAAGGGAGATTTGTCCTGCACTTGGAGTAGTGTGGTTTATTTCTCATGGGACTACCTGAACATCGCCAAGGAGGCCACTGTTGCCTTGGTTTTTGCTAAGCCTTCTGTTTTTAACCTTGGAGTCGGAATTCTTTCTCACACAGTTTCATGTAAATAATGGCCAATGTTTACTTAACGGTATTTTCTGTTTTTCATTCCTTTTGTGATAAGAGAACTTTGATGAGCATCTTTCTTCTCCAGTGGGATTGAGAAGGAAGTGACATGCTCTCCAATCCCTTGTGGAGTTGGGAATTGTATAAGAATGTGAAATCTGTAAATAATGAAGTCCTTTCCCCTCCTTTCTGCTGAACCTGGCAGGTGTGAGAGCGTCTTTATTGTGTTTTCCCAAACACAGGCCACTGAGGAATGTGGATTCCCAGATGCTGAGGAATCCTGCAGTGGGATGCACGGATGTCCTGGCAGGGAGGAGGGTGGAACATCAGTGTAGAGGAAAAGTGTCAAAGTCTCACGAGATGTCACTGTGTATGATATGAATCCTGGGATCACCTTCAGGGATGATCCTTCTCTTTCTTGGAGCTAGGTTTAGACCTGGTTACAAGTCTGTTATTGAAATGAATGATAAATCCAAAGGGACTTGTGGAGAGGAAGGAACCTGGCTGTGTTCTTCTTGGCCAAACACTTCCCTAAATGCATGATTTCAGTGAGAAGACAGCAAGTTACACCATATTTTTGAAGCTTTTTGCGCACTTGATAGAAGTAATTAAAAGGTCTGCTCTGATTTGTATAAATGTCAATTTTGTAATTAAATTCCCAGAAATCTAATGCTGTGGATTTACCAGCTGGCCCTTGGGTAGGTGCTGCTGTGAGGTCAAATGGTACAGCAAGGGTGCTTTTTTCTGTAGCAGGGAATCTCAGTTTGCTCTTCAGAGCTGACAGAATTACCTGTGTTGTGTTTACTGGGGCAGTTCTCTTAACGATGTGAGTTCTTCAAATGGTGCAAGCTCTTAATCATTAAAGTTTTGCTTGGAGGATGCAGAGCTGTGCCTGAGCATGTGCATTTATTCCATTACAATCTGAGTCTGTATTACTTGAAATAAAAAGGCATTTCTTAAACACTGCATAAAAGTTTGAGGGTTTTTACTTCTGAATCCTGAAGTATTTGGCTCATGAGAGTATAAATGAACCAAACTATTCAGCACCTATGGGCAATGTATTTTTTTATTGATCCCAATTCTACACTATTATTGTTGCTTAATGAGGAACTAATGTAATTTCTAATGAAACCACATGGTTGTTAAGTAGAACAGTTCCCCTTGTGACAAAATATACTCTCTTCAATTAAAATCCAGTAAGTAAAATTAATACCAATGTAAAAATTTTAAGAATTAATGTAAAGACTGAAGCATTTTATTATGTATATAAATTACTTGGATAATGAGATTGAAAGTGAGTTATTGGAGTATTTGGGCAATCCATGAGCTCAGTGGAGACCTCTTAAATGGTGAAATCTGTAGAGGCAGCAGAAAGAATGAGGATCTCCCTCATCCTTCTACCTGGCATTTTCTTTTCCATTTAGTTACTGCTAAGAACAGGACTGTACCCACCAAATTTTGGGTGGACAAGCAGCAGAAAGGAGGATTTACACAGGGACAAACAGCCCAGTTCCAAAATTAGGCTCAAATGTTCCGTGTTCTAGACTGAAAATTATCAGAACAAAACACCCATTTCTGGCTCCTGTTAATTACAGAATTACAGCTGGGAGAAAAGGGTCTTTGACACTGCTTGGGTGGATCCCATTTATCTCACAGTTAGAAAACAAACCTAAAATGTGAGGACTGCAGTTGAAATGAATGAGTAACTTGGGTTAGAAACAATCTCTGATAGGCTCTTGCCCTTTGACAGAACACTTGGTTGT
This sequence comes from Platysteira castanea, assembly GCA_013397175.1. Classification (NCBI taxonomy): domain Eukaryota; kingdom Metazoa; phylum Chordata; class Aves; order Passeriformes; genus Platysteira; species Platysteira castanea. The sequence continues at coordinate 592,249 of VYXC01002893.1, forward strand.
CTGCCTAGTAATTGGGGTCTTCCACTGTTAACCATGGATTTTCAGAGATGATGGAGAGCAACCCCAGAATGATTTTGGCCTGTTCCCACAGCACTGTGATTCATCCCATCTGGTACCACAGATTGAACAATCCAGTGCTCTGTATCTGCTGTGGGTAATGCCTCCCTCCTGCAGCCCTGCTTGGTGGGGGAATGCGGCAGTCCCGCGTTCAGCCTCTCCAGGCGATGTCCCCGGCTAGCTCTGGAAGTGGGACACGCCGTAGTTCGGGCCCACCCTAGCCCGATGAAGCCAAGGGGCGCAGGCGGGTGCAGAGCGGTGAGGCTCTTGCAAGCGATGATCCCAGGGAGAAAGGCGACGTGATCAGGAAGGCGACGAGGCTCCAAAGTAAAGGGGGAAGGAGAGTCCAGACTCACAGGCATGTTCAGGCAACAGCGGTTTATTACCCAAACCTCAGCCCGGTGGGTCTGAACCAAAGAGAACAATGTGCACTGGCTTAAGAAGGGGGGTGGCGACAAGGGGCGGAGAGGGACAATAACCAATGAGGGTAAACCAGGGGGGGAGTAAAGGAAGGGAGTACAATTCATGGGGACCAATGAACATACACATGGCTAAATGACATACAGGACAACTAATGGTGCGTCGAGTATTGAAGAATTTTCCAGAAAAGGGGGAATGGGCAAGGAAGATTGATAGGGCCCGAGGGCAGGGCTTAGGGGATTGACAGGGAACACTCTGGAAGTAAGGGAGGGGTTTGGGTGATGGACAGGGACCTGAGGGCAGGGCATGACTTTATTAGGGGAGTGAGAGGGGAAGGGGGGAGAGGGGAAAAACCATTTTGTTTTTAGGGGGGGGTAGGGGTAAAACCATATCACAATGAACTTATCAAAAGTACAAAGAACAAGAAAATTGCACCCCAACAGGGGAATGAGCTGATATCTGACTGCAGGGGACTGGTGCCTCTGCACAATCCTGCTTCCGTCACAGCTGGGTGCTATGAGGTGGGGAAGGAAAGAATGGCTGGGCCCCTGGGTCACACCAAGTGCCATAGAATGGTAATGAGGGGACCTCAGGCTGATCGCTTCCCAGCCGTAGTCACTCAAAAGTGAAAAATTAAACGCTGTAGGGTAATGAAATATTTATTAAACCAGACAAAAGGTAAGTGTCTTTATTATTTAATATAAAGAATTAAACTTCTTTAGATGCAGTAGCAATGGCTGTTCTCTCCACCCTTCAGAGTGGTCTCACTCTCCTTGGTGCTTTATTTGCTTGGCCGTGGGGTTGTTTTCTCTTCCCCTTCTGATGTGCAAAGCAGAAAAGCTTTTATCGGAGCAGTAGAGAAAACTTAGAATTACCTGTGGCAGGCAGCATGAGGAATTACTGTCAGCCAGAGCAGTGTTGTCATGTGGTCCTGTGCTTCCAAGCTGGAACTCACTCCTCTGATTTCCCAGTTGTTCAATGGGAGCCTACTCCTAAAGTCATGTGGGCTGAGAATGAATACCTACATAAATCTCCCTGTTTAAAGCCACTTAACCCCAATGACTCCCTGAGCTAATTGACATGGGGGTTGTCCCAGGTGTGGTCTAACAAAATCACTGAAAGGATGCTTTAATTTTCCATGTCTGTCAGTTTTATCAGTAACATAATTTCCCCTCTGCTCTTGTGCTGGAATAATTTTTTTTTTCCAAAAGTAAAATGAATAAGCTATAAACAGTGGTGAAACTGGGTGTCCAAGTCCCTTGGGAAGCTCAAAAAATCTTGGAAAAAAATATATGCATGGAAATTATCCATTTTCTTGCAAGACTGGTCTTGTAGCTGTTTCAAGAAATGGTGAAAAACAATGGACCTGCTGCTGGTTTTTTCCAGGTTTACTGGTATATGTTTATTTTAGTATGATTTGAGAGAGGGCACCTTCTCAATTAAAATCAGGATATCCAAATATTGAGATGGTTTGTATCTCTGGTCAGACTGTCCTGGTCTTGAACCTCCTGAAACAGCAGTAATGCAGAGACTTGCTCTTTTTGGCCTCCTGCTTGAGAGAAACCCTGATGAGACTTGCAAGATTAGCTCCTGCGTCAGTAAAAAGGAGAATTTAGAGCTTAGTTTAAAGGTTCCCTGTCGCTACAGGACACGAGAAAAGACACTGGCATCTGCTAGGTTGAGCAGAAAGAGAAAAAGAAACAAGTTTATTTTGAAATTCTCATATTTCTAGATTTCTCAATTCCACAAGGGATTGGAGGACATTGTCACCTCCTCTTTCATCCAGTGGACAAAAGAAGTGTCCATCAAACTTTTCCTCAGCACCATAGAATGAAAACCAAAAAGAACAGTTAAATAAACATTGTCTAATATTTACATGAAATCCGTGAGGAAAATTATCTGACTCCAATTACAACAGAAGGCTAGCAAAAAACAGGATAGCATCTCACCCTTTTTCCATTAAAAAAAGAAAAAAGAA
>VYXC01002896.1:0-13322 GCA_013397175.1 Platysteira castanea
TCGCCCGGTGTCTCCCTGGAATCCGCGGCCCTTGGAAGGCAGGAGGGATGTGCCAGGCAGGGAAAAGTTTAGGAAAGGGATGGATTCTCAGACTGGGCATCACCAGGACACTCCCTGAGCTCCGCCACATCTGAGCTACAAACCAGACCAGCGTCAGGGCAGAGCCGGGGTGGTGGGGAAACTGAATTTTGGGAAGCAGAATCCCAAAAACCTGTCCCGCGGCAGCCCCCGCCGGCGCTGAGCGATGCTCTCTGTTCTCCACGGGAGCAGCAGCGCCCGCGGCCAAGAAAAACGCCCGGAGCTATAAAAAGTCTGGGGAACAGAGACACATTCATGGACCACTTCAAGGATGCCGCTGCAGCCGGGCGGGATCCAGGGACGGCTCCAGCCCCGGGCAGTGCCAGCCTCACCCAGCCGTGCCAAAGCCGTGCCAAATCCGTGGAAAAGCGGGATGGCTCTGCCCTCCCCGCTGGTGCAGCCCGGGTTTGGGCGTGGCGAGGAGCTGCGCTCAGATCCCGCCGCGTTTCCCAGCGGTTTTCCCGGCCCCCTCCAGCACCAAAGCCGGGTCAGGTTTTGCTCGCAGGTGCCGACCACGAGCCCGGAACTTCAAAGGGCCAGGAATGAAAACCATCCCGCCGAGGGATTTCCAGCCCTTCCTGCTGCTCCAGCTGCTGGGTGGCAGATGTGGGACACGGACGCATCCCTGTGCTCCGGCCGCGGCTGGAGAAACCCCTCTGTGCTGCTTCTCCTGCCTCCTTTCCTGCCTTTCTGCAGCCCCGGGCCCCAGCCGTGCACGAGCGAGGCCGGATAATGCCAATATTCATGGCCCAGACAAATCCCGGCTCTGTTTGCTCCCAGGAATGTTTTCTCCGGGGACGCTCCAAGCGACAAAATCCCCTTCCTCACGCTGCTGGGTTTTTCTTTCATCAGGCAAAAAACAAAGCGAGCCCAGGGCTGGAGAATGGCATCCTGTCAATATTTTCCTTCTGCTGGTGCTGAATGAGCTGGAAAAGCTCTTGGAGTCCAAGCCCATTCCTGCTGTGTTGGTCCGGGTACCGCCCCAGGACAACGTCCCTCTTGTTAGGGATGCAAAGCAAGGATTGGGAATTTCCCTTCTGCTTCAGGATATGGTTTTCAGGCAGAACAGGAGGATTTTAGAGTGTTGTCTCAGAGGTCTGAGGAAAGGATGCTGCTGCTCTTCCCACAGCTCCCAGGGATGCTGAATGGGAAAAGCTGCTGGGAAGCACAGAAATGATGGAATCTGGGAATTTCCCCCAGCCTGCGGTGGGCAGCACCACCAGGGAGTGGGGATCCATGTGAGTCATCCACCGAAGGAGGAATGAAACAATCCAGCCCTCTGGGAGTCTGGAGAAAAAGGGATATTTTTATATCCTGGCTGGAAATCTGAGTTCTTCCCAACAGCGACAATTAAAAAAAAAAAAAAACATTAAAAAAAAAAAGCGAAAGCCACTCATTAATGGTTTCTCTCCAGCTCTTGGGTGCAGGGAGGAGAGGGAAGGGGGTCGGGACATCACTCCCTGTCTGCCGGGCCACATTCATCCCAGGAATATTTGTCCTGTCCGCAGAAAGAATCCCAGACAATGCCTAATCCCGTGGACACCGGAAAGAATTCCTTTCCCCCAGCCCTTCAGCACTGCCCAGTGCTAATGCAACACCACCAAACCCCACATATTTTCCCCGTGAATTCACACACCAAGAGCATTTTTTTCCCCCTTCACCTGGAGATTTAAAGCTCTGGGAGGAGATTCTTGCAGGGAAAAGCCATGTGGGATCCTCATCCCGGCACGGGGATAAGGAATAACTTCGTGCATCTCTCCTCTCTGCTGCTCCTTTCCCTCCCTTTCCCAGCCAAACGGTGCAAGTAATAATTTTCCCACATGGAGCAGGAGCTGCTGTAAAGTGGCTGCTTCTTCCATTAAAACCCCGGCTGCTGCTGGATTTTGGGAAAGGGGGTGTTGGAGAAGGGCCTCCCCGTGGGGTATCGCTTTTCCCCGCTGCTTCCTGCCCAGGTGATCCCACACAAACCTGCCTGTGTGATGGAAAACATTCGGGATCCGGGACACGTCTCCGGCCGAAAACACAGCCTGGATTCAGCTTCCCTCCCCTGCTTCCAAGGCATCCTCCTTTTGCCACAGAAAGTGGCGTTTATCCCGGGATTCCTCAAAGCCACGGGGTGAAAAAATAGGGAAAACACTCGGTCTGGGTCTGGGTGTCTGCCTGCTGTGGTTGTGCCCGCACTGCCCATCCCCTGTGGGCACAAAAACGCCCCTGGAGTGATCAGGATGCTGCAGGATGATCCCAAAGAAACCAACCCTACAAGCCAGAGGGAAATGGATTCACCAGCGTGGGTTGTCCCAAAAATCAACCGAGCTGGGGACACGCACAGGCAGCAGGAGGACAACTCCCTCCTGGCCGTGTCCGCTCCCGGCACACCCCAGCACCCTGACACCCAGCCCGGCTTTCCAGGCACCCTTTAATCTTCCTGGCCGCTGTTTCCAAACTGAGCCTCGCCGGGATTGACCAGGGCAGGACCTCCCCGGGTTGGTTGTTTTGTTTTTTTTTTTTTTAAGCTGCTTTGCAAAAAAACCCCACATTAAAAAGAGGAAAAAGAGGGAAAAGAGGAACAAACGCTGCCCCCAGAGCCCGGCGGGGGCTGCAGGGGCTGCGAGGGCTCTGCCCAGGCAGAGCCTGGGGGTTGCTTTTCCCTTTCATCCCATGCCAGGCTTCAGCCCAGGATTTAGACGGTCAAATCCAAGAATCCCTGGAAGGCAGGGCTTGGCGCGGCGGGGCCGCAGCTGCTGCCTTTCCCTGCTGCTGTAATTACGGCCCCAAACTTAGAAAGCAGCGGAAGAGCCGCGTGTAGCGCTGCAATTAAGAGGCTCTTTAATTGCAGGGCTTTGTTTTCCTCTGCCCGGCTCCGGCTGCCGACGAGCGGCTGAGCACCGGGAGCGCGATCCCGGGAACTGCAGCTCCGCGGCGTCCTCGGAGCTCGGGGGACAACAGGTTTGTCCCCAAAGGTGACCCTCGGGTCAAGGGCAGAGCATCCTGAGCATCCGGCTGGGGAGGAGATGCCAAAACCCGGCTCTGCTCCACGCAAGGAGGTTTTTTTTGAGGAGCAAATGTTCCCCTTTCCCTGGGACTCCCCTTCTCCCGCTGGAGAGGCCTCTGGAGCAGCCAGGAATGATTGTCCCTGCCAGCGCTGGGATTCCAGTGGATCTGTGTGTGTGGGAATCAGCAGCAGCCGTGGAGAGGACGTGGAAGAGCTGCTGATTTATTATCCCAGTGCCTCCGTGGGTGCTTCCAGAAATCCGCTGCTTCCCAAGGCCGGGCGGGAATGGGAGCGGCTCCGCTGGGCTCTGCTCTATCCCCTCACTGCCCGAATCATCCTCGGAGCTTTTCCTATGGAGAAGGCATGGATGTCACAGCCAGCAGACCGGTGTCACATCAGGGATGTCACAGGGCCCAGTGGGAATGGTGTCACCGCCAAATCCAGCGTCGGCCGTGGAGAAAACGGGGATCCAAGGGGAAAAATCCCAGTTGTTCCCAGTCTGACACAGGCAGGCGCACGCTGGCCTGGGCAGAGCCTCCTCTTGCTCCCAGGTGTTGCCACATCCTTGGGTTCAAGCTGGAGCAAAGCTTCCCGAGATTCCCAGCAGCTCTGCAAGAAGCTTCCATGGATTTATCCACCAGGAAAAGGTTTGAGCAGATCCAGAACACATTCCCTGTGTGGGGAGCCTGGCTGGTGGAAAACAGAATCTGGGATCTCCAGCAGGACGGCTCCAGGATGGCAGCAGGGCCACGAGCAGGGATGAGATCCCGAAATTTGGGGTTTAAAGTGCGGGACCAGATTTGGGGAGAACAATGGGAAAAGCTTCGTGTTCCCAGCAGGACTGGGGTGTCCTCCAAGCCTCTCCCTTTAAAACGCATGGACACGGTGGCTTGACTCTCAATTCCACCACTTCAATCCCAGAATCCAGTATCTGGGAGCTGGCAACGGGGCTGGGCATCCTCCAGTAGCCAAAGCTGAGCTTCCCAGTGCTCCCAGTGCTCCCAGTGCTCCCAGTGCTGGGACCCCTCTGCTGCCCACTCCAGAGCTGGAGCTGTGCCGGAGGGGCCGGGCACTTCCCTGCCCCGAGCAGGAAGGGGCTCCTCTTGTTTTCACAGCTGACACCGGGGCCGGGGAGGATTCCCGGAGCTCCGAGGAGGAGGAGGAGCAGCACAGGAGCCCCCAAGGCTGCCGCACCTGGGCTGGGGCCGGCCCCGCTCCCGGGGGACACAAGCAGGGCACCGGGGGTTTCCAGGGATCAGCTGCTGCTCCAAAGCCCTGCGGAGCTCCGGCGGGAACGGCAGCACCCCCGGGAGATGCTCCGGCACAGGGAGAGATGCAGAGCCCTGCAGAGCTCCCCAAAAGTTCCTGCGGGATCAGTTGGAGGAGGAGCAGCCAGAGCCTGAGTCCTTGGTCCCGGGATGTGTCACACGCTCCTGTCAGGGAGGCTCCTGGAGGTGGGCATGGAGGGAATGTGGGAGCTGGGATGGCAGCGGGGACAGGAGGGATGTCCCAGCAGAGCCGGGGGTGTGCAGCCACCCCAAGTGGTGGCAGCAAGGGCGATATTTGGGAGAAATCCTGGCTTTGGGGACAGCTCCTCCCTTCCTGCAACACAACAGAGCCCCCAAAGAAAATCCATATTTATATACACCAATAAATATCATGGAATCACAGGAGGGAAGGGATCTTAAAGCTCATCTCATTCCAGGGGCAGGGACACCTCCCACCATCCCAGGCTGCTCCAAGCCCTGTCCAACACGGCTTGGGACACTTCCAGGGACAGAAACAATGACCTCCCCCTATATTTATACCTATAAACCTCACATAATACGTAACAATCGGATAGAAACAACAATAATAAAACAGAAACAATGACATAACCAGACGCTGCATCCCCTCCTCCCCTCCCGCTGCCGCCTCCCTCCCGCAGAGCCGCGGCCGAGCCCCGCGCACGCCCGTCCCCAGCCGCCGCTGTCGCGGTGCCACTGCCACCGGCCTGTCCCCCCGGCTCCGGCGGGGGCGAAGAAAGAGCCCCTTTGTTCCCGGCTGCTCTATTGACACAGCTGGGAGCGCCGCAGCCGGGGCAGCTTCCTGCTCCGCAGCCTCCGCGCTGCCCTCGGCGCTCGGGAAGAGGCGAAGCCCCTCAGCCGCCCCGGCCGGGGCATCCCCCGCTCCATCCCGGGGTATCGAGCGAGGGGACAACGGGGAAATGTCCCCGCGGGGCCCCTGGGAGCTGGAGTTGCCCGGCTGGGAATGAGGGGGATGTGCAGCCCCAAATCTGCGGGTGGGAAACGAGCCCGGCTGAGCCTTCGGCTGATCCCAGGGATCCCAAACCTGGGTGCTCCTACAATCCCCAGGGATTTGCACTGGGATCAGGCCATGCTGAGGTCCCGGGATGAACGAGCCATGGGCTGTGACCTTCCCCTGTCCCCCGGGATCTTCCCGGCTCCTCTGGACACGGCACAGGCGGATCCAGGTGGATCCCACAGGCCTCTCCTTGCCTGGAATGTGAAGGCACTGACCCCTCCTCTCCTTTCCATTCCTGTTGGCTTCCGTGGTATCCAATGCCACCATTTCATTCCCGCTGACTCCAAGCTCTCCAATCAACGCCACGGGAAGAGATTAATCAAGAAATCCCAGGGATTTGCTGATTTCCTCATAAATAAACCCTGAGGTGTTGCTGTGTCTGCATCCTCAACCGATGTTTAAGAGCACGAAGCATCCTCAGCATCACTTCCAAGCATCCAGGATTTTCCAGGGGTCAAATCCATCCGCCCGGTGATCCATGGGTTTGCTCCTCTTCGCCTCCAGCCTCTGAGCATTCCTTGATCTCCCGCCTCTCCCGAGCGACAGGCAAAGCAAAGCAAAGCAATAAAATGCCTTTTTTTCAGAGAGCTGTAAATTTCATTTCCTTTTAAACCATTTGCTTCCACTTAGAACTCCATGGAAATCCTGCCCTCCCGGCAAAGCCGCAGCATCCCGGCCCTGCCATCAACGTATGGAGCTTCCTGGATGAGCTTAAAAGTTCGTGGAAGGGAAGATGGGGGAAGAGAGGCGAATTCTTGGGGCATTAAGGGCTTTTTTTCCATCTTCCTGGTGAAGCTTCCCGGAGGGAAGAGCTAGAGCTGCTTTGTGGGGCACAATTAAATCCGGCTCTGTCTGCAGGGCAGAAGTTCAGCCCCAGATGGAGCTGAGGGTGCTGGAAGTGAGGGAAAAATCGGGATTTTCCAGGCTGAAAAACCACCTGGAGCTTTCAACCAGGGACTGGAATCCAGGAGAAGCAGCACGGGCTCATGGATATGCCCAGCATCCTTCCACCACCAGCGGGAATTTTCCTGGGGAGGAAAGCAGCAGGGTTGGGATCACCAGCCTCCGGCATGGGAATCAACCTTGGCAGGTGTTTGGGAGATCCTCTGGAGCAGATCCTTCCTTCCCCAGGACGTCAATCCCACTGCTGGGCCAGCATTCCCGGGAGCTCCTCCTGGTGTGTCCCTCCAGGGAGCCCACGGGAAGCTCCGGGAAAGGTTTGTGGAGGGACAAATCTCAGTTCTGGGCACCCGTGGCTCCCTCAGCTGTGCCTCCAGCATTCCAGGGACTGGGTCTGGATCAATCCTCTCCTCCAGAGCTCCGGCAGCCTTGGCAGTCTCCACCCCCTGGCAGCAGGACAGACGGATGGTGCTCGGTGCTGGATGAGGATTCCCAAGGCACAGAGCTCATCCCGAGGCTGGGAGCGTCCCGTGCCATCCCTGGAGCTGGCCCTGAGCCGTGGGCACACTCTGGGCACCTCCTCTGTGCCCCTCACCCATCCCCTGAGCACTCCTCAGGTCCTGCCGGGCTCCTCGGGAGCTCTGCACGTGCAGAATTCCCCGGCACAGCAAATCCCCAAGGCTGGAGGGGCCATTCCTGACTGTCCTGGGCTCCTGCTTGCTCCGTGCCACTCCCAGGTGGCTTCCAGGGAGCGCCTGGCTCAGCTGGGAATGGCTTCACCGGGATGCTGGAGATGCCCCTGCTGGGACCTCATCCTGGGGGGAATCCAGGCCAGAGCGTGGAGCTCTTTGGGAGCAGCTCCCATGGGAAGATGCTCCAGGAGCCAGGGATTTTGGAGAAGTCCCCAGGCCTGGCAGGGAGGGGGATGCTACGACAGCACCCGGATTTTTAATGGGATCATGAACAGGAGGGACCAAAAGGCTCCAAACAGACCCATGGGGGCTCTCGTGTCCCCACTGCTGCCTGTCCCACATTCCACGGCGTGGGGTCCTTCGGGAGCTCACCCAAACCCATCCGCACTCCCGTTTCTCCAGTCCAGGATCCCAGTGATGACTGCTCAGGGCTGGCCCCATCACGGAGCCGTTTCTGTGTTTCCAGCAGGATCCACGCAGCTCCAGCAGCAGATGGTGCCTTTTTGGGGTGAATTTTAGGGCAGGCAGCCCCAGCCTCAAAGCACAAAGGAGTTTTACAACGACCCAGACAGGCCCAGCCCTGCAAACCTCATCCCAAAGCCGGGCAGCTCCTCTGGAATCAGGACGTGACCCATTTCCAGCGCCCCGGGACACGGCGGCAAGGCCAGATGTTCCCAACAGCAGCAGGACACCCAAATCCCACCCAGCCACATCTGGGCTGCTCCAGGCATTAAATCCTGTGTTTTCTGCTCCCAAAACGGGTGTGAGCGGTGCCCTGGACACCCCTTGGTGGCCACAATCCCTGGATCTGGAGTCGGGGTGATCCATCCCCGATGCTGAAGGGTGAAAACCCCGCCGGGGTTCCCACTTCAAAGAGCTGCAGCTTCCTCCTCGATAAAACATCGGGAGCCGGGATCAAAGGCGGCGTCCTCGGAAATCCAGCAAGGGAAGGGAAAATAAAATCGCTTCCTCCGGAGCATTCCTGGCTGCTGGAAATCAGCTGCTGCTCTGGGAAAATCCGGCTGTTGTGTTAAAATCAGAGGGGATGCTCGGCTGTGCTGCTCTGATGGATTTTGTTGGATTGGGAAGTGTTTCCCAGTAAGGGAAGGGAGGCAGCAGGTCCCCGGTGCTGTTTGGATTCTGTCCTACATCCAGCTCTGCTCCGTGCAGGGATGTGGCTCCAGGATTTTCCCAGAAAGGGCCATGAGCGAAGGGAATGGCTGTGAGCACAGCCCGGGATGGAGCAGGGAACACGGGGATATCCAGCCATCCACAGGGAAGGCTGGAAGGGATCTTAAAGCTCATCCAGCCCGTGGCAGGGACACCTTCCACCATCCCAGGCTGCTCCAAGCCCTGTCCAGCCTGGCCTTGGGCACTTCCAGGGATCCAGAGCAGCCTCAGCTTCCCTGGGCAGCCTCAATCCCCAATACTCCCAGGGAAGGATTCCTTCCCAAAATCCCATCCAGCCCCGCCCTCGGTGAGGGTGACGCCATTCCCTCTTCTCCGATCACTCCATGCCCTCGTAAAAAGAGGGGAGCATCCCGATGGACACCCAAGGAAGGGTCAGCTGGAGAGGCAGAGCTGAGGGAGCAGCCCGGGTGATGTTCCCTGACAGCCACAATTCCCTAACCCATCCCAAAAATAAACTGGAGCCCTGCGGGATAACGGCGGCGCTCGGGGCCGGCCCTCGCAGCGAGATCGAACCTCGGGGTTTATAAACGCCCTTTCCATGGAATTCCCAGGCCAGGCCCGGGAGGAAGCGAGGGAGCAGCTACCAGGGAAAGCTGGGAAAGCTGCAAAGGCAGGAATCTGGTGCTGGATGTGGCGGAGGCCGGGGCGGGATGGGATCCAGGCTGGCAGGAGCAGCAGGGAGACGCTGCACAGCCATCGGGGGAACACTGGGATGCGCATTCCCACATCCAGCTCCTATTGGAATGTGCATTCCCACACCCAGCTCCCACCGGGATGTGCATTCCCACACCCAGCACTCCCTGGGATGTGCACCCAGCCATTCCTGCCTCCAGGGTTTATCCAGCCCCACCCGGAACTCATCCCGCCGGCACGCAGGACTCCATGGAGATGTTCCCCACCAGCCAAGCCCTCAAAGTTGGTGCCACTGTCTGCAGCTCAGGGAAGCTCCCGCTGCCTTTGGATGCTCTAAAATTCCCTGGGTAACTGCAGCGCTGCCGGCGGTGACACCCTGACAGCCGGGGCAGGGATGTTCCATTGAAAAATCCCTCGGGATCGGCGCCCGAGCCCTGTACCCACCCCAAGGACCTCGGGGTGAACTCCGATTGGGAAACATTCCCGACATCCCCGCCCGGGGAGCTCCGGCCGCATCCCCCAGGAGGGATTCCTCCCTGCTGGAAAAGGAGATTTTCCAGAGGAACCTGCCCCTGCCTCCCGCGATTCCCGGAGGGAAGGGATCGCAGCACGCAGCTGGCAGCAGGGAAGGCTCGGAGCACTTTGGGATGGAAAGGGTGGGATAAATTAGGATTCCCGCTCTTCCCTGCCAGCAGCATCCCGAGGGATCCCGGCCTCATCCCGGCTCAGTGGAAGCAGGGATTTGATGCCAGCATCCAGAAGCTGCTCCGCGCTCTCCACCACGGATTTCGTAACCTCTTCCCAAATTCCTCACCCCTGCTCCCCAAGCCCTCCCGGCGCGCTCTGCTTGGAGCGACGCTGCCTCCCGAAATCTTCCCTCCAGCAGGGATACCGAGCTGCAGGCTCCCGGTTTTTGTGCTGAAACCGGATTTAAGCTCCCGGCAGGATCTCTCCCAGCTCCCCCAGGAATGACAAGCCCCGGACTCGCTGCTCCGGCTCAGGTGCCACCCGGGAATCCTCTCCTCGGATATTTTCCATGGATATTCGCGGGATGCCGAGCACCTGCAGGCACCCCCAGCACTGCTGCTGCCACTTCCAAAACTGCTGCTGGAGCTGGAAAAGCAGAGAGCTGGGGAAGGGATCCCTCCAGGATTCTCCAGGGAGCACCCGCCTCGCTCTCTGCTCCTGACTCGCAATTCCTTGCTCGCAATTCCCTGCTTCCAACTGAACCACGCACAATTCCTTGCTTGTAATTCCCTGCTCACAGTTCCTTGCTGGAAATTCCTTGCTCACAGTTCTTTGCCTGCAATTCTTTGCTCACAATTCCTTGCTGTAAATTCCTTGCTGGAAATTCCTTACTGACAATTCCTTGCTGGAAATTCCTTGCTCAAAATTCTTTGCCTGCAATCCTTTGCTCACAACTCTTTGCTCACAATTCCTTGCTCACAATTCCTCACTGGCAATTCCTTGCTCCCAGTTCCTGGCTGCTCCCTCCACTGTGGCACCATAAATGTCCCAGGAAACGCTTCCCTATCCCAGAGGGAGAAGAAGCCACTGACACCTGTTCAAGAAGGACTTTAACCACGGAATAAACCCCTGGCACCACTGGGAATGAGATTGGGAAGCACCACTTGCTGCTCTGCTACAGCTGGGGGCAGAATATTATGGAAAAAGGGTTTATTCCTCCCAAATGCTGGAAGAATTAATGGATTAATGCCAGGGGAGGTAGACAAAAAAATCCCAAATTTTCCATTTCAGTGCTCCATCACTCAATCCAGGGGTTTTTGTGATTCCCAAGAGGATGGCAACGGGAGGGATGGGGCAGAGACCTGGCACAGACCCTGCTTCCCATATCTCCCACATCCCAACCCCTTCCCGGAGGTTCCAACACCCGAGCTGGGCGCTTTCTCCAAGAAAACGTGGGAATCCTCCCTGTCACCATCCCCAAGGAAAACCCCACTGTGTCGGGAGCAGCCGGAGCGGGAGAGGCCGGAACAAAATCTCTTTGTGCCCTCGGAGCTGGGGCAGCCCAGGAGCAGATCCGAGCTTCCCTCGGGATGCAGAGGGAACAGGAAACAGGGCAGGGATGGTCGGCATGGAAGGGAAATGTGGAGAGCGGAAATCCTCGTCCTTCCCAAGCAGGATCAGCAGGATGGGAGCAATGCCACGGATCCAGCCCCTTCATCCAGCATCCATCCCCAGGGATGCTTTAGGGGTGCTCCAGCTCCTTCCAGCCCTTCCCTCCAAGCTCCAGGGGTGCATCCCCTGCCGGAATCCCTGGCCCTGAGGGAGGTCAGGAAGTGCTGAGGATGCTCCGAGCCAGGGCACGGCAGGGATTTGTGTTTATCCCCGATAATCGCCGTGGGAATTGGGATCTCAGTGCAAATCCCGCTCTGGGAATCGTCATTTGATCCATCCCTAATGGCTGAGGGAGGAATCAACTCCGGCAAAGCTCAGGAAAACATTCAGGGAAGCAAAATTCCCTGGTTTAGAGGGAAAAATGCCCCAAAGCACAGCTGGCCCAGCCACCAGCCCGGGGGACACTTGGCCAAGGTTGGGCCCAAGGGCCAGGAAGCCAAAATAATCCCAGGAAAGATGGAAAAGGGAGTGGGAAAATGCCTGGATCTGAACCGGTGCTGCCTCAGTTTCCCCTCCAGCCTCTTCCCTGCCATGGATGCTCCAGTTAGAATTCCCAGCTGATCCATCCCCGCCTCCCAGTGGGCACCTCAGGCTCAGGCGGGCACCTCCACCCATTCCCAAACACCCTCCAGAGCCACCTCCAGCCCTGCCACATCCCTGAGGGAAAGGCCGAGAGGGGCAGAACAGCCCCGTGCTCCACCTGGAGCCTCTCCGGAGGCTCTGGGCCGGGCAGGGAGAGCCTCAGGGAGCCCCACGTGGGGGCCCTGCCCTCTGCAATCCATTTTCCCTCCTGGCACGGCTCCAGGGGCTATTTTTGGCAGGAATTCCAGTGTCCCACAGCCAGCTCGGGAGCGTGGCTCAGGGCTTTGTTGCTGTGTGCAGAAAGGACCTTTCTGGGCGTTTGGGAATGAAATCCAAACACGAGCGGGCGCTCGGCCCCGGGCCAGGCCAGCTCCCTCCTTCCCTCAATCCATCGGCGCTGGATCCTGTCCCATTCCACGCCTGAGGCGCCGGCAGCCTTCTCCCAGCTCTCCAAAACGCTGTGGTTTGCTGGAAGTTGGGAAAATTTGGGTTCTGGCTGCTGAGAAGTGCTGGGGGAGCAGAGGGATCCTGTCCATCCCGTGGGATTGTGCTCCTGGGTGGGTGGGAAGAGGACTCGGGAGTGGCAGTGCCAGGGATGATCCGCAGGCAGGGAATGTCCCAACCCCTCCTGCAGCCTCTCCATGTCCATCCCTGCTCCTCCTCCTCCTCCTCAGAAGATCCCAGGTTTCCCTGGGGTTTCCAGCCCAATCCAGGCTGATCCTGGAACTGCCAGGAGGTGCCAAGGAAATCCATCAGCGTTCCCCACACGCTTCCAGGCTGGCAGGAGACGTTCGCAGGAGCGGTTTGTCCCTCCTGGATGTGCAGATCCAGGTGTGGAAGGGAGCGCCAGGAAGCTGCTTTAGCTCTTCCTCCCGAGTGCCCATCCGTGTCCATCCCCCAGCCCTTCCAGGGCTCCCGAGTGTCCCCAGCTCCAAGCCTGTGGCTCATCCCTCGTCCAGGGAGTCCTGGCTGCACTGATCCAGCTGGAAACAAACCCTCTCCAAGCTTGGAGCATCCTGGTCTAGTGGAAGGCGACCTTTCCCAAGGCAGGGGTGGGATGAGATGGGCTTTGAGGTCTCTCCCCACCCAAACCCTTCTGTGATTCCATGATTCCCTGAAATTCCAGGAGGAACGTCCCTCCCAGGGAGATGTTTTGGAGCAGGAGGCCCCGGGCCAGCCCTGGGTGCTGTTCCAGCCTGGCTGGATCCCAGGGAGGGGACGATGCCCATTAAACATCCCGGCTCCACTGGAAGGGGATTTAAAGAATTCCTTAAATAATTCCTTAAATAATTCCTTAAATAATTCCTCAAATAATTCCTCAAATAATTCCTCAAATAATTCCTTAAATAATTCCTCAAATAATTCCTAAATAATTCCTTAAACAATTCCTAAATAATTCCTGCCATCCCGTTTGTCCCGGCAGCTCCGCGCATCCACAGGAGAGGTGGGGACAGGCAGCTCCCCTTAACTCAAAAGCAGCAGATTCAACCCAAAACTGGGCTGGGTTGTGGAGGCGACACTGGTGGCCGCCAGAGGCTGCCTTTTCCAGGAGCTTTTGGAGAAGATCTCCACGGAGGAGCTGCTTTTTCCCTGGGGACACATCCACGCCCAGCCCCAGGATGCAGGGCTGGGAAAGACCGGGAGAAGGGAAGGAGCCCAGGCTGATCCCAGCCTGGAATGCAGTGGGAATGCGGTGGGAATGCGGGAAGGGCTGGCACGGGGGCAGCTGGAGGA
This sequence comes from Platysteira castanea, assembly GCA_013397175.1. Taxonomy (NCBI): domain Eukaryota; kingdom Metazoa; phylum Chordata; class Aves; order Passeriformes; genus Platysteira; species Platysteira castanea. The sequence goes on from VYXC01002896.1 coordinate 13,246, forward strand.
GGCCAAGGCGCAGAGCAAACACCTGCCCGCGGCCCTGCCAGCTCCGGGCGCTCCCGTGCCGCATTCCCGATGCCGCA